>JAOXNZ010000064.1:17481819-17513781 GCA_028566095.1 Kryptolebias brasiliensis
CCCACTCAGCTCCGGGTCGACCCCATCCCAATATGCAGTTTCTGTCTCGGAACGAAGGAGTCAAATCGGGACAAGCAGCCAGAGGAGCTGCTGTCCTGTGCAGACTGTGGAAGCAGTGGTAAGTCAGCCACGAAAACACTAGACTGAATGGCTGTTTTCAGAAAACAAAGTGTACTTTAAGCAAGACTATGGACTATGTAAGGCACTAAACTGTTAGCGAAAGCTCAAAAGAAAAAGTGTATATGAGGAAGTGAGGTAGGGAATATGGTCAAAAACCTCTAAAACAACATAGTTTTTTAATCAGCGAGTATCTTGTGTTTTCTAGAGTTAATATATTGTCAAAACAATAGAAGTTTCAAGTTGTGCTGAATGCCTTGAACTTTGCTTCATTTATCAGGCAAATGAGCAAAACAATTCTCGATAATAAAACAAGCTAGTTTTTAAATTAAAACTAAATATGAAGTAACTATGCACAGAGGTCATGGTTGTGTATGAACCTCTGTTTGTAGGTCTTGGTTTAATTTGTTCTCATTACGTAGTAAACTAAAAAAAGAGATGTTTTTGTGAGATGTTGTGTAAAGATTACAGGCCAAATTCTTACTAGAGTGGTTACTGAAATGCTGGTATTCTATATTCTTAATTAAGAAACTTAAAAACATGAATGATGAGTTCCAAAATGTCAGTAATAGTTTTTCATCAGACATATATCTCAAGTGGAGTCATTTATTATAAAGTTGCCAAAAGAGCTAAGCTGTATCTGATCTATTTTTCTCAATACTGAGCCGTTTTGCCAAAATAAACTTTATTAAAAGCGTCCGTGTGCAAAGTGGCTGGTTGTTTTTGCTTATATTCTGTGTTGGAGGTACACTGGGGTTGGTTAATTGACCTATTAAGTGTAAGCTAATAAGTCACAGGTTCTGGCCACGCAGGAAGGCTGATTAAAACCTGTAGTGTAAATTAACACATGGTTCAGCATTCATAAAAAGCACAGTGTGTGACATTCCATAAAGGCTAACATTGCTAATGTGTTGGGTCTGATTTATAGACAGCTGCTGCTCTGGCAAAAACCTTTTTACAGTTTCTCATCCATATACACAAGTACAACACAGCGATTAGATGATTAATGCCACTGCTGTTTGAATTTGTAATCTTAAAAAGGTTCACATGTTTAAAAAATAGCTTTTATGGTATTACTGGAGAGTTTTTGCATCATACAGTCCATTTTCTGGAGGTTAATGTTTGTATCCCTCAGTATATTTGTTTACAAACGGCCTTATTGCTTTAAATTGCTAAATATATTTAGTGATTTTTTTTACAGATTTGAGTCTCACAATGCATAAAGCATATGCATCTCTGCAATGGCATGGCTTATGTTACAGTCTTGTTTTGCCACTTTAAGGAACTTTTTGGAAGAACAGTGTTGACACTGAGTGGCTGAAGGAATCAAAATTACTTGCATGCCACACAGGGGCAAATACTCCAAGTGGCCATTAGAATCTGAAATCAATAAAGTCATTTTCACTCAGTTCAGATTCTATTATAAAGCAGCAGTTATAGTGGTGCAAAGATCAACCCTTTTCCCGCTGCAGACTGTTGGCATTTCCTTTAGTGTTTTTTTGTTCCAGTAAAATTACCTCTACCAGTCATTTATGTTTGAACAATTATTTTAAATGCCGTGAGGAATTGTTCTCCCGGTGACATTTTTATAGCTCAAATTTGACAGAGTAGCGTCGAGGTGGTTTTCATTAACCACTTGTAGTGTACACAAATTGTGCTCTCACTGTAAAACAGCTGTTTTACAACCATGAGAGGGAGCCGCGTGAGAGAGAAGGCGAGCTTTTACATGACTTTCATGGATCGGCTTCCATTAGAAAGAGTGCTGCTGCTGTTTCTGCCTCATTAAGATCAAATTATCTGTAATTAGCAGCTCAGATGTTTGATCATACTGTTTTTAGACACAAGTTGTGGTGAGGAGAGAAAGTAGCGTGGACACACAGACACACCATTGTTTTCTTTTATGATTTACTGTGTTAATATTTAACTTTATTGTGTGAATAGATGGAAAACTTTTATCTTTAGCTTGTTGGCTCAGTCAATGCTGATAGAAGTATGTCACACTAATATGTATTTTTGTTGCTCCTTAAGGGCATCCATCATGTCTAAAGTTCTCCGAAGAATTAACCTTGAATGTGAAGAGATTAAGGTGGCAGTGCATTGAATGCAAAACCTGCAGCTCCTGTCGAATACAAGGGAAAAATGCTGTGAGTATAATAGTCAACACACCATTTTTAGTGCTGTATATCCCATTCCGTGGATCCCCGAGGATTTGTTGAGATTTGTAAATGCTCTCATGTGCACAATTGGGCTTATTTTCTAAAAGAAATTAAATGACAGTGGTGTTACATGTATACAACTGGGACATCCCTCACAAATGCCTGCTGTTTCCTTTCAGGATGAGATGCTGTTCTGCGATTCGTGTGATCGAGGCTTTCACATGGAATGCTGCAATCCGCCGCTTTCAAGAATGCCAAAAGGTGAGGTGTTTACACTGTCTGGCTTCTCTGTTTCTTCCCTTCTGCTGTCAATTCAAAGCCTTTTCTTCACAAACGGCCGTTTGGGGCTGTCACTCAGCACACAGAAAAGCACCAGTGGCTTATTAGGGGCTTTGCATGCATATCAAATTATTTCAGCATCCCTGGGGAGATTTTTTTATCTCTGCATTAGAGTACTGACCCTACAGCGAAGCTTGTAATGATGGTGCTGGTACTGTAGTAGAGTATTTGGCAGGCAGTTCATACAAGTCACATAGCAAGGTGAACAAGCTGACACAAAGTCTATTTTGGTGGTCAGAGAATTGACCCTGTGTTTTTCCTATGGATTTTCACTTTGTGCTGAGTAATTGATTGTCATTGTGAGCTGGTGGGATTCTCGCCAGCGCTTTGTATTAAAGGAAATGTTTCAAATGACTGTACTGTATGTCCTCTCAATTGATGAACCCACCAAAAACGGTACACTCTCTCTCTGCTTGGACACCATCCAGGAACCTGGATCTGCCAAGTCTGCAGGCCAAAGGAGAACGGGAAGAAACTGCTGCACAAGAAGGCCGATCAGATCAAACGTCGATATGCAAAGCCAATCGGAAGGCCGAGAAATAAGCTCAAACAAAGAATGTGAGCGGACAGATATTTGAATAATATCCCAAGAAGGTATTTTCTGTTTCATATGCCCTCTCAAACAACAAGCTGTTATGTTCTTGTCCCAGCAGGTCTGGAACCAGTGGTGATGGCTCCATGGTAGCACTTGGAGGAAGGGGGTCACCTGGTAGGGGTCAAAAGATTACCGTCTGTTCCACACCTTCATCTGGTCATGCTGCATCTGTGACGGACGCCAGAGACAGATTGACTGTTGCAGAGCCTTGTTGTGCGGTCAACGCCACCCAATTCACCTCTTCCCCTCCCACCACCACTCCCTCCCTCACGCCCACCTCCACCCCAGCCACACTTACTGTTAACAAGAAAACCAAAGGGCTTATTGATGGGCTTTCCAAATTCTTTACCCCTTCCCCTGTGGGCCGTCGCTCGCGAGCTGTAGCCATAGAGTCGCCCTCCAAACAGTTAAGCTCTAAAGACAAGGGTCCGCCCAAACTGTCCAATTCACCAGAGCCGTTTGCCTTTACTGCTGATGCCTCTCAAACGATAACCCCTCCATCTTCTGCACTTCTTCCCGCTTCCACATTGCCAGGACTTAGCCCCCCCTTGCAGGTGTCCAGCAGCTCCACTTCTGCTAACTCGCCACAAAGCTCTTCCAGCCAGTCTAGTGTTCCTTCCCTGAGTAGTCTCTGCAGTAGCAGTCAACTGAAGGGGCTTTTCGATGGACTCTCTCACATTTTTACTACTCAGGGACAGTCGCGGAAAAAGAGGCTACCAAGCTACGCACCACCTAAGCGCATGCCCCATAAGCAGGATTTGTCCAAAACGGGGCCACAGTGCCTTGGAAAGAACGAGTTTAGTAGAAATAGGTTACACTCCTCATCAGCTGGGCCCGGCCGACCCAGAGGAACCTCTTTTAAGATGGTCAGTCATTTCAAATGCAACCCTTTCCTTAAAAATCACAGGACACTAGGCAGGCTGAAGTATAGAGTGAGCCCTCAGAAGGGAGCCCCCTCACCAGGAAAGGGAGACTTGACAGACGGAAGAATTAAGCCTGAGAATAATGGTAAGCAAGGCTCAAAATACTAGCCAAGACCTGCGTCTCCACACCTTTTAAGCTTCTTCTTCTTTTTTTTTTTTTTATTTTAAAGCTTGACACTCGCAGTTGTTTTTCTTTCCAAACCAGAGAAGACACCCTCAACATTTTAACAAGCTACTAATCCTTTTCCTGATTTGAATTATTTTTTTAGTTTATTAACACAGTTTAGTTGCGTTTTGACTTGGCTGCGAAGTCTCCGTGGCTTCCATCTTCTCGCCCGTTGGCTTTTTGTCATAGTGCATGGCCCACTAACCCCCTCATGCTGCTCCTAGCTCTGTCCTTGACACTCTCCAGTAGTGTGCACATTGTGATCACCACGTAGTAGAAACTGTAGTCACATTGCGCTCTTCCTCATCCCACCTTCACTCTTAAAGTCACTGTCTCCTCTTAACCTCACTCTCAGTGGTCATTAGACACGTCCAACCCAGTGATTCAGCCACCCAAGTTGACTCAGAGCTGACACGATGATTACACCCAGAATTGCTCTAACCCTTACATTTTACTGTCTTCAAGAATGAAGTCCGAGCATAAAAAAAACACAGAGAAAACAAAGTGGTTCATGTTTCTAGAAGTTCTAAACAAAGTCCTGCTCAGACTCTGAATACTCCAGCAGCACATATCCATAAATATGCTAACGACACATCATTTCCACTTATAATGGATTTTTATTTTGGTGGTTAAGTCACGGTGTTGATGTCTTTCATAAAATTACTGCCTGCTTTCCAACATCAGTTGCTTTTCATGTTGACACTCGCTCCCTCTACTGCATCTGCTTCTTAATTCATGGGAAACTGTCTTGGTGGATGACTAAGCACATGAAAGCGGTTACGCAATTAGAGTGATTTAGTTTCACTTCATTACATTAGGGATTTTAATATAAACATGCAGAGATGATACATTATGAAATTCCTCCGAGACTCAGCCTCAAACAGACTCGGCAGCAGCACTCACAGTATAAGCACATTAGCATAGAATGCATTTATGAGATTATTCAGCCACGGCTGCTTGAAACAGGCTGGTGTCGATGTGCTCGTCTGATGTGTTGTTGTTGTTGTTGTATTGTTGTGCCTGCAACAGGCCACAACGTCGAGCTGCATGTGAAGAAGGAAGTCCAGGCTGAGTGTGTGGCCATGTTGAGAGACCACGTGACAGAAGAAGACACCGAGACATTCGTGCGGGTCCAGGAACTCGCTGCGCAGGTGAGGAAACGGGGCGAGAAGGTTCAACCCGAAGGGGAAGAACATATTATCAGGAGAAGTGTAGGCTGACATGAGAAACCGTATTTGCAAAATAGGAATATTGTAGAATTAAAAACATTTGGGGCCTTTTAATATTTGTTTTTTTTAATGCAGATGAAAACTCTTATTACCACTTGCCTATATTATAAAAACTAATGGACAAATAAAGAAAATACGCAAATCCAACTTATAAAATATATAAATAAATTAAGTCACACAATAATTATTGTCCTTGTAGTCTGATTTTTGTATTTACCTACAAATGTTTTTGTTTGTTTTAGCTCAAATACCAAATCATGAGTTTGTAGTTTTAGTTTACAGGGAAACATGTTGATCTATAAAACTGTACAGCTTGGCAATATATACATATTTATCATCTCAGTAAACATAATTCATGTTTATTTTGTTATCCTGATCGCATTATTTTGTCTATATTTGTTGAATGCTAACAACAACAACAAAGGGCTAAAATAAACAACTGCAGTAAGAGGAACACACATTCAAGTTTTTAGATTATCAGAAAGGCTGGTAATTTTGCAACAAAACGTTAAAAATGTGACCAGTGTTGGTCAGAATTATCAAATCTTTCATTTTCACACGGGAATTTTGAACCACAGTCTCGATATGTGTCACGATGCAGTTATGCTAACTTGTGTGAGAGACACAGTAGCTTGAACTTATCTGGGTCACTATATTTATCAATTTGCTTTTGTAAAATTCCACAGAAAACTGGATCTCTGATGAACACAGAGTTTATGCGATGTCCCTCTATCATTGAGTTTGGGAAGTATGAGATTCAGACGTGGTACTCTTCGCCGTACCCACCTGAATATTCAAGGTAATATTCATATATCCCCCCCCCCCCCTCACCAGAATTGTTGATATTTTCTTCTTTCTCTAGGCTACAAAACCTTGCATTCTGAAGTACAAACTGCAGCTCTCTCTTTTGCCTTTAACAGATTACACAAGCTTTATCTGTGTGAGTTCTGTCTGAAGTACATGAGAAGCAAAAACATTCTCCTGAGACACACAAAGAAGTGTGGCTGGTTCCATCCGCCAGCCAATGAAATCTACAGAAAGGACAACCTTTCCGTCTTTGAGGTCAGCTTTCCTTTACAGCGATAGAGCAGTAACTGTATGCTGCATGAGATCTCACCAATAAATGAGCTCTGGGATAAGGAGGAGAAATACTCTGTTTGAACAGTGTCCCTTTGCTCTTTTTTTTTTTTCTCCCTGTGTTTAGGTTGATGGAAATGTCAGCAAACTGTTCTGCCAAAACCTCTGCCTGTTAGCCAAGCTTTTCCTGGATCACAAGACCTTGTATTATGATGTGGAGCCTTTCCTCTTCTACATACTTACAAAGAATGATGAGAAAGGCTGTCATCTTGTGGGCTATTTCTCCAAGGTATGAATTACAGAGTGATTTTTATGGGAAACGAAAGATTACCGCACATCATTTTTGAACGATGATACAGATAGAGAAAAACCTCACTGTAATTTGTCTGTTTTTGCAGCAAGGATTTTAAACTTGTATCTACAGCAGTGCCTAAACGATGAGCTTATTAAGCTGAATTGTCAAGCCAAGAGCATTTGTTGGTTTCGGCTTTTTACGTTTGGGGGATTTGAAGCTTTTCTCTGATTTACATAATTGTAAATTGACAGTTTGGAATTCTTTTAAACAAGGAAATATCACAATTTCCTGACACAATAAATATCAGATTAATTTCTAAACAGATTTGTTGATAATGAGTGTAATCATTACTTGCAGACCTAGTTCTCACACAGTGGTACGTTTAAAGCGAAAGTCATTACCCTGTGTGTATGTGCACAGCTTAAAGACAAGGACAATGGCAGGTGCAGTAAATTGCCAGCTTCAGCAGAGCTCTGACATACTTGATCTGTTTCTCCTTCCCTCAGGAAAAGCTTTGCCAGCAGAAGTACAATGTCTCCTGCATAATGATTATGCCTCAGTACCAAAGGCAAGGATTTGGAAGGTTCCTTATTGATTTCAGTAAGTTCTTTAAAGCTTTTTTAGACCACCAGAATCACTCTGTTTTTGTTTTGTTTTTTTCATTGGTTTTTTACAAATAATTTCAAATTAAAGGGTGGATTTGTAGCTTGTGGCAAGGTGGTGTTATTTTGTTAAGGCTTTGAAAGGGTCTAATCAAGAGCATTCATGTACAGCGCTTAGGCAATCACAGATGATTAGGTGTGAGAAACAACATTCTGGCTGCTTTTATTATTTGGTAACTAGTAGTATTTTACCTAAGCATTTATCTAAAGAGCTGTTGCTATAGAAAATGGCCCCAATTCTCTCTTCCTGACTTGTGATGAGGTGTAGATGCTGCTTTTATGTTTTGGTGTAGGAAATGCAGCACGTATAATATTTATAGCCTTGCGGTCCACTTAAGAAAACAGTTGCTGCCTTGAGTGGATTTCTGTGTTTAGGCAGGCGTTTTTTTGTCGGTATAGGCATTTTTATTATTTTTCGAGTCGTCTCTTTGCCGACTTTGTGCGCGAGGAAGAAAAAAGGAGGAAAGTGAGCGCAGGGAGGGCGGGCAGTAATGGAGCATTTGATTTCCTGTTCACTTTGGGAGCCATTGAGACACAGAGATGCGAGAGGATCTGTGATATTGAGAGTGTGCAGATAACAAAGACAGGGATTAAGGGAGATTGAACACAGCTGAGTTCTGAGCTCTTTGAAGGCTTTATTGGAAAATGTAGCTCTGGAGCTGGAAGTTGTTTAGATTAAGATTTTCTGTTATATTGGATTGTTTTAGAAGAACACTTTGTCTCAGGTAACTCTGAGAGCACAACGCTCGTATGTGCGTTTGTTTGGTAAATGTCTCTGAACAGCTCTTTTGTTTTGATGTATGACAGTAAATTAAAAAAAATTACCATTTTGATTAAATTTGATTTAATAATCATTGCTGTTTGTTTTCAGAGGCTCATTTTCTTAACCGTTGTAATGAATATTGTCACTGTTACTGGAATATTATGCATTCACTGTTTGGTGATTAGATTTGCTTGTTTGGTTTTTGTAGTGGGAGCACATTAAAAGGCATTAATTAATTTCATGTCTCCCGTAATGGATGACCCTTGATGGGGCTGTCATAAAACTAATTATACTCACATATGTATTAGTATTAGTTCTTTTCCTTGTTTGTTATGTCTCTTTTGTGTAGTCTCCTGTGAGAAATGACATTCAGCTGCTTCTCCGTTTCACTTTGTCACTGTTTCCTCTTTGCCTTCCCTCTTTCAACCTCTTTTGTTGCCCTTGCCAGCTTGTATCATAGTTTCTGACAGAGGTTGAAGGAGTGGAAAGCTGATTGCCTTTCCTCCCTTTATACTATTTGAAGGTGAATCCCAACAATGGCTTGTTGTCACATCCTGACATGAATATCTAAACCAAAAAGGATTGAATTGCAATCTGAAATACCCCAGCTGCAGCCTCTAGCTTGACTAAAGCATTTTGTTTTTTTGTTTGAATTGTGTCTTTTTAGGTTACCTTCTCACCAGGCGAGAAGGACAAGCTGGCTCCCCAGAGAAGCCGCTGTCAGAACTGGGTCGCTTATCCTACCTGGCATATTGGAAAAGTGTCATACTGGAGCACCTTTATAAGCACCCAGATAAACACATCAGTGTTAAAGGAATAAGCAGGGCCACGGGGATGTGTCCACATGACATTGCCGCTACTCTCCAGCATCTCGGCATGATTGACAGACAGGATGGCAGGTCAGTTTCCGAGCCTCAGTCTCCTTCAGACTGCTCTGCTGCTTCTGTCTGCTGTCTGACTTATCCAGGCCACAGAGTATTTTTAACAGCATATCCATTAATGCTGCTGAATATTGACAGAAGTAAGTCAGGTTAAGTACCCCCAAGGACACGGAGCACCTGGGGTCCCAAAGAGCTTGTCTTTGTGCTTGGATTTAACCACACATCCCCTTCTCTCTGCAATGAATAATGCCTGCTTCTGTTGTGAATGTGCTGCTAATTCGCATGCCTTTTATTCTCTTTACGTCATAGAATTGTGTTGGTCAGAAGAGAAAGATTGATTCAGAGGCACATGGAGAGGCAGAGGGCTAACCCACGTAAGAATGAGGTAGACCCAGATGCCTTGCGCTGGACTCCCTCAACGACTCTAAATGCCGTCCTTTCTGAGGAGGAGAGGGAGGCAGAGATGGATGTGAGTTCTTTTTTTTTGTTTACACCTACCTTAAACACCATTAGTGGATGTTTGATTAGCTGAGGCCAATAATTGGACAATCATTCTCACTTTAACAAGAATGTTGTGCAAAAATTGCCCTACATCAGTTCATGACTTAATAATTAGTAATGAATATTCCATGTAATGCAGTCTTTCAAACAGAAATGCTTTCATCATGACAAACTGACGTCCAATCAGAACCTTGCTTAGAAACCTGCGCTGATTCATTTCTCGTAATGTTAATTCCAATCTCTTGTTTTGCCATTAGCCTTTCTGCTCAGATGCTCTGTCCGTGCGTGCTCCTTTCCCAAAGATAATGCATCTTGTCCGTTTAATTACCAGGCTGAGCGGCTGAAGGAGCAGGCCAGTTGCTGGGAGAAGGAGGAGAGAGACGGCTACATGATGACTCATGGTAGCAGGCAAACTCTCACCAAGGTCCACTGCAAGATTCCCTACAGGACCTACGAACGCCGTCCTGCTCCCCCCTGGTCAAGGCGCATCCAGCAGTTGGAGGCAGTGAGTGATGACGAAGCCGACGATGATGACGACTCCGATGGCTCACCCCCCATCTTGACAAAAGCCCATGCAATGCTTGCAGCTAAGAAAAAGGTGACTTTTAGTGTTAATGTGCTTTTTCTGTCTCCATGACTAGCTTTTGGTTCTACAATAAAGTGAAACTGCATGTATATCTAAATATTTTCCCTCATTAAAGACCATGTTGTTTACTTGAGTGTGGTAGAAAGGTTTGATAAATATTCATAAATTCGGTGAAGGGTTCAGTGGCTTCCACCTGGCATCTGGAGCCTCCCTTGTGTGCCTGCAGCAGTAGATAATGGATTGTGTTTTCACTGCTGGTGTCGAGACTTTGCAGGCTAAACCTTGTACTATTGTCAGTGGTCATGGTTAATTTACCGCCCTCTTGTGTGCTTCTTGCATCTGCTCCGTCTATATGGCACTGCCCCCTTGTGCTGCAGATAATATTACAGCTGGCTGCGTGATGTCAGAGAGGTCTTTTTTGGAAACCAGAAAAGACTGATACTGAGTTTATTTAGTGCATTAGTTACAGTATTGATTTCACATTCTGCTTGTGAGGGGTTTCAAAACGGAAAGCGGTCGAGTCGTAGGCAGTCAGTGGGAAACAACTGAAGAATGTAAAATATAGACTGTGGTCTCTGCTTGCTCTGCCTGTCTCATTTGTGGTTTTCCACACCAGGCTGCCTTGCTTAAACATTTAGTCTTGCAGTTGGGGTTTTTTAAACATTTAGCACAGACTCCTGAATGAACCTCTGCTATATCCTCATGGAGGTCATCCACCTAGTGCCCTAGTTTTCTGACTTAATACTCGACTGTGAGGAAAATTTTCATTTGTTCTTTTATTTGCCTTTCAGAGCACTGTTGTTCTTAAGAAGAGAGGGCGTAAAAGGAAGCGAATAAACAGCAGCGTCACAACAGAAACCATCTCTGAGACAACAGAGGTGCTGAACGAACCGTTTGACAACTCAGAAGATGAACGTCCTATGCCCCTGCTGGAGCATACCTCCAGAATGGGTAAGATGGAGGAAGATGATGATGATGACGAGGAGGAGGAGACACAAAAGTACAAGACATCAAGTATACCAATGAAACGCAGGAGAGGTCGCCCAAGACTTGAGAAAAATGCACAGAAAGACAATCTTGAGCACTGGAATGAAGGTATTTCCATCTGTTTGAAAATAATTATTTACAATACATTATTGACATTACTTTTAAAATTTGTTTGTTGCAGCAGATTCTTTTACTTCAATGACAAAATAATAAAAAAATATTTTTTAATTTTAAATCTTTAGGCTCTAACATCGTCTCCAAGAGACCCAGCAGACCTCGTCCAGTGAAGAGGAAGAAAGGTTGGCCCAAAGGAGTTAAACGTGGTCCTCCTAAATGGAGGCTAAAGAATGAACGAAAGATGGGCTTTAAGCTGAACCTCTACACCCCCCCGGAAACACCTATGGAGGCGGAGCAGCACCATATTCGCACTGAAGAAGCAAAACACGAACCAGACCAGGATGTTGTCAGTTCAGATGAGGGCACAAAAGTAGGCAGAGGCTTGGCTAGTCCAGATTTAACACAGGAGGGACTCCACTCTGAGCCCCCAAGTCCCATTGAGCATGGCTCCCAGACGTCAAGCTCCCCTGAAGGATCACCTATGGCTTCGCCGGTGTGTTCACCAGCTCCATCTGTTGATGCTGGGTCACCCAGGCCTGTGGACCGAACTGACTCACCAGAACCCCCTGAGAATGACCAGCAGGAAAGTGGACATGTTCCAGACTCACCAGCCAAAGATGTGGAGCTCAGCGCTGAGGGTGCTGCAGTACTGGAGAATGACAATGAAGAAAATGGTGATGAAGAAAAAAGAGTTCAGCTAGAGGATCAGGATGCTGACGATGAAGAGGAAAGTCAGACTAAAACACCAGCACCTGAGAGCAGTGCGGAAGAGTCGGAACAAAGTTTAAAAGAGACACCAAAATGCACCCAACCTTTTTTAGATCCAGAAGAAGACAACGGCTCTGAGTTGAGTCAGCAGGTTGGTAAAGAATTGTGTAGTGAAGAAGAACCAGTAACTGCTGCAGCAAATATACAGGATGGAGTAACAGAAACCACAGAGACAACACCTCCACCTGAAGCAGCAGCAGTCGCTTCAATAGTGGCTGCAGACTCCGATAATCCTGCAGACTCTGAGTCTGAGGAGGAAAGCACGCCCAGCCCTTGTCCAAATCATCCACCTCTTCCGCCTGCAGATAGTTCAAAAATCGGTCCTGTGCTAAGAGAGGATCACCCCGTCTGCACGGAGATTGACTCAGAGACTGTTCAAGCTGTTCAGTCTCTGACACAAGAAAGTGAGGGAGAGAATGTTTTCCAGGACTGTGTGGAGAGCCAGGAGCCCTGCAGGAATCTGCAGAACTATGCCCATGTTGCCCAAAGCCCTCAGCTCACTTCACTGGATGATTGCCCTCAGTCGAACCACAGCAGTCCCCTTTCCTCAGCGCAGTCCCATCCCAGCCAGTCTGTGCGCTCTGTTAACAGTCCAGCTGTCTCCATCCTCGAGAGCGGCTACACTCAGATCAGCCCTGACCACAGTGCCATCTCAGTGCCTTCGCTTCACAACATGGAGACGAGCCCCATGATGGATGTGCCGTCGGTGTCGGATCACTCCCAGCAAGTGGTGGACAGTGGATTCAGTGATCTGGGCAGCATCGAGAGTACCACAGAAAACTACGAGAACCCCAGCAGCTACGACTCCACCATGGGGGGTAGCATCTGTGGCGCAGGCCCCTCTCAGAACAGCTGCTCATATGGCAACATCCCCCCCAGTGGTCTGCCCCAGAGCAGCTGTGCTGTAAGCCAACAAATGGCTGCCGTTAACCCTGGCAGCTGCGGGATGATTCAGCAGAACAGCCTGAGCTCGCCGCCGCACTGCAACGTCAAGTCGCCGCAGGGCTGCGTGGTGGTGGAGAGGCCCCCCAGCAACAGCCAGCACAACCAGCACAGTCAACACAGCCAGCGCAGCCAGCACAGTCAACACAACTCCCACGGCAGGCACGGCCCACACAATCAGCACAGCCAACACAATCAGCTAACCCAGCACAGTCAACACAATCCTCACAACCAGCATAGTCACCACCACAATCACCACCTGCAGCACAATCAGCTCAGCCAGCACAATCAGCACGCTCAGCATAGCCTTCACAATCAACACAGTCAGCACAGCCAGCAGCAGCCCATGGCTCAGTGCGCCATACCTCCCAACTTCACCACCACTGTGCAGCTGGCGGACATTCCTGAGTCTGGCAATCCTAACTTTGCCCTCTATGAGAGGATCAACCATCAGGGGGAGTATGGCAGCGGACACTACTCTCAGTCATCTGGCCTGAGTCTGGCTAAACTGCAGCAGTTCACAAACACGTTCATCGACCACCCTCACTCTCTGCCTTTCAACCACTCAGCTTCACACCCTATCACATCTTATGCAAACACTCCTTCGCTCTCATCACAGCACTCCAGTCTGGTATCGTTGTCCCAGACCCCACACAGGGTCCCCAACCCACAGGTGCAGGTCACCATGACCCCTCCCCCAAATCTCAGCTCGCCACCACACATGATGCTACAGCCCAACATGGGCATCCCGTCCTCACAGCGGATGCCCCAAATGACGTCTAAGAATCACATCACTGCGCGCTCCAAGTCGGCCTCGTTGTCCCACCACCAGCAGCAGATGTACTCCCGGCCGCCGCAGACTGTCGCCATGCAGGCGCCATCCAGGACGCTGGCCGCCATGCCACGCATGAACATGAGCATGAACATCATGCCGGCGCCAGGCTACAATGTCAACTCTATGAACATGCCCTCCCTCAACGCCATGAATGGCTACAGCATGAGCCAGCCGATGATGAACAGTGGCTACCATGGCAACCATGCCTATATGAACCAGTCACCCCAGTACTCTATGCAGATGGGCATGATGGGAACACAGCCATACCCCCAGCAGCCCATGCAGGCTCCGCCACATGGCAACATGGTGTACTCTCCAGCTGGTCACCATGGTTACATGAACACGGGCATGTCTAAGCAGTCCCTGAAAGGGCCTTTAATCAAGCGGTAACTCTCCGCAGGACTGAGCTGCTTCTTTCTCACGTGCATTTGGCCGTTTGAACGATGCACTGATCAGGCCTTGTTTTTTCTCTGATGGTGTCTTTTTATTTTTAATTTTGTTATGTTTTATTACTTAAAAACCAGCAGCAGCACTTGTAAAGAATGCAAAAATTTTCATCAGTGAGTTAACTTTAAAGCTAACGTTAAAAAAAAAAAAAAAGTATTTTTGTTCCTCCTGATGGGAAGCCTTACATCGTTATGATGAAAATCTATTTAATTAGTGTTAGTGTCTCTGATGTGTCTTTAGGCCAGGCGGGTTCGGAGCTCAGATGTAGAGATTTCATCAGTGCTCTTGCAGTTGTGTAGCAGCCTCAAATGAAGCCATTAAATGCTACAAGTGGAGATAGTGGCTGTTTGAACCTGTTCAGTGTACCTGTCTAACAGTGCTGACATTTAGTTTGTACTATACTCATGCCTTTGTATATTTAAATTATTGTACTTATTTTGTAAAGTGACAAAAAGCATGCTTCAGTCTCTGTTAGTGACAGTGCATTTGAGTAGTACTGTACAAGTGTTGTGCTTAATAGCAAGCCATTTAAAAAAAAATATCTGGCCTTTTATTAGGTTTCCCTCCACAGGGACAAAGATGAAACTATATTTTGTTAAATCTAATGTAAAAAAAAAATGTAAACTTAGTCTTGTTTTCTGTTTGGTTTGAGAGGTTTTATTGCTATGTATGTATAATTCTGAAGCCTTTTGTAACAAATCTTGAGGCAGCTTTCTGTTTAATAAAGCAGACTGATTTCTGTCAAAAATAAGAAAGTATATCTCAGTGTTTGTACCCTGAAAATTCTAAAACATTTCAAAATGTCCAGAAGTGTGGCAGAATTTAAAAAGAATTAAATGATTATAATGATGAAATAACAATAAAGATATAAATTTAGTCCAAAGTCGATATTTTACATAATGCCTTTAAAAGCTACGTTTTCATTCCATCTGTAGATTTGTTTTCTATCTTTATAAAATGTGGGATTTATATTTTACCAAATTGTAGAAGAATAGAGCCTGTGAATAGACCAAACTAAGCTAATGGATTGCATGTAAAACGCAACTTGTATTTGTGTTTTTTTTTTGTTTTGTTTTGTTTTTTGTTAATATTGCTCTTTTGTAGCCTTTGTACTTGTACAGAGTTGCTGGTAAGAACAGGAGGGAAATATCTGGCTATGTGCACTCAAGTCGAACAGAATGACGTTCTTGTATTTATGACTTTTTCTCCTTTTGTCAGTCACTTAAAATGCTGTACATTTTAGCATAAGAATAAATTATGATTGACCATGTATTTAACGTGATTGTTCTCGTTTGATTTGAAACAATTACCGCGACAGATTTTGAAAAAGTAGTTGAAAGTTTTAAGTATTTCTCTCAAATTAGCTTAGATAGCTCCCTTTAAACTTTAACGTCTCAAAGTTTTGTCTGATAAACGTCCCAAAGCAGAAATTATGCAGGTTCTCATCCAATTCTTGTGAGATGTAATTGTACTCGGATAATGCAATGAGGATGACTCTCTGCTACTACCACATCAAAATTAGCTCAATATCTGTAAAACTAACTGATTTAAAGCCATCTGTGGTGGCCATCTTGGCTTGGGTTGACTCCAAAAGTTAATCAGCTGTAGATGTACATTCAGTGATTATTTTCTGAGAGTTTCAGTAAAATCCATCCAGTGATTCCTGAGAAATTTTGCGAACAGACAAAGTTGACTTCAGTAGTTAATGGCAACGTTTTCAAACCAGATCTTGCGCGATCAGTTAGATCTTGGGGTATGTGTTGGGGTGACTCTCGGCTACTACCACGCCAATTTTTAGCTCGGTATCTGTAAAATAAATGGAGCTGTAGCCATTTTTGGGTTTGTTGAGATCACCTACCTGTGGTAGTCATTCTGAATGGGGTCGACTGAAAATTTGAATTAGCTGTAGATGTAAAATCAGTGATTACATTTTGAGAGTTTCAGTAAAATCCAGCCAGTGGTTCATGAGATATTTTGCTAACCCTACAGACAAACGGACACGCAGACTTGGGTGACGACATTATCACCTCTTGCCTTAACAGCAATAACTGGCAGACGAGGTTATCCACAGGATATGTTTACGGTGCTTTAAGGGAATTTAATGGTTAATAACCTATCTACGTATATGTTTTATGTCAATATTCAGGTCCTGGGAAAGTCAATTAGTCTAACTCAGTCTAAAAAAAAGATTAATATGCTTAGATTAGATTTGCACTTGTAGGTTTGAGATTTAGGATTTAACTGGATGTGTCTAATATCTCTTGAGTCTTTCCCTTCAAAGACTTCTCAAATGACTTAAAAGCAGAAATGATTAAATGATGTGAAATTAGACTTCACACGGAGTGGTCCAATTTACAACAAAAAGAGCGCAGTCAGCTTTCCTCCGAAAAGCTTTTCTTTTCCTCCAGGAGCTGCTGATCCAGCTCCCTCAGCTGCTTCAGGAAGCCCCAGTTGGGGATGATCCGTCTGCGTTTCTTCACGTGCTCGATGGCGTCCACCACCGTCATGTTCTCGTAGATCATTAGGTAGGCGAGGAAGAGAGTGGCCGACCTGCTTCTTCCCATCACACAGTGAACCAGCAGTTTATCTGGGAACAAAAGGGGGTCAGGTCTCTTAAATTGAAACATTTTTCCACTCCATCTTAGTGTGAGGTTGGGGGACCTGTCTTACTGTCAGGATTGCTCAGTGTGTCCCGGATGAATTTGGCAGCAGAGAAGAAATACTGGCTCAGGTTGAATGTTTGTACGTCTTCTGCGACCACACCGTAGTAAACAATGTCCATGTCTCTGTAGTAACCAGGTCCAGTGTCCACGTTGTTCCACGTCCCCTCTGCTGCGTTCAGGATGTGCGTGACCCCCAACCTCCTCAGGGTAAACCTGTCCCTTGCAGTCTCCCTGCAAGAAGTCAGTGTGAACATCCTCCTTAATGTGTCAAATCCAGTTATTGTTTACCAGTTTTGTTGAATACATTTTTTGCATCTAACTACTTATACATACTTTGTGCTAATTTAACAGTTCATATATCAAAACAGTCAACTCATTCTGGCTGCTAAGGCTTTTGGTTTTTGTAACTTTTATTCTTTTCAGTGTATTTACCACTATTTACAAAACAATCCCTTTTGAAATACATTGAGATCTCTTTAAATTCTTCAAAAACGATGTTCTTCTTTTAGCTAGAATGTGGCTGTTTTAATTAGTAATTTGCTACTATTAGGTTTTGCTCCTTAAAGTTTTTAGCTAGTTTTAGCTAGTTGCTAATTTAGTTAGGATTTTGCTAGCATTGTTAGCATTTTAACTTTCAGCTCAGTTTCATCTTCTTCAGAATATTTCAGCAGTCCTTCAGAATTTAGCATTCAATTTCTCTAGTTATTTGCTCCAGTTTAGTACTTTAATGCTTTTTTTTTTTACTCACTCGTCTCCAATGTAGACTCCAGGCCAGACCTCGTTAACATGAGTGTAAGCCACACTTCCACGGCTGAGGATTTTCTCCAGCTCATATCCCCCAGGTGTGACATAATCCAGACTGGACTCTTCTTCTGCTTTTCTAACATTTATCTTTAATCCAGTCTTTGAATTGCGAGAAGCCATTTTCTCACAGTGGCTTTCTCTCACACATGGCTTGCTTTACTTGCTTGAAGAGGATGACTCTTTCTCCCTCAGCAGTCAGAAACGGCTACACTTTTTGTTTGTTTTTAGCGTGCATTTCCAGCACCGGGACATTGAGGACCTTCGTTTGCCGACTTCAGAATTTGGTTTTCATCTCGCTGCCAGATTGTTGTGAAGCAACCCTTGAAGGCAGAACATGTTTAGCTCTGGCAGGCTCGAGTTGGGGCGCAGATTGTGTAACAACCTCTGTGACGGGCATCAAATGCAGAGGATATTTTTAGGACCGAGATGTGGCGGGCCCCTGACCTCAGCTGCCATGCTTTTCCGCCTGCAGGGAAAACTTCCACCCAGCCAGTCCCCGCCATCCACGTCTAAACACTTTAATCTCTGCTGCCGGCAGCAAGCTGCGCTTATCCAAACTTTGCGCTTTGCCAGAGGATACCCATTTTCACTGCAGTGAACGGGGCCACTGTGAGCTCTCGCACAGCTGTGAGAGCGACTCCTTGAAATCGTGTCAGTCTCTTTTAGCCTTTCTGCATATCTTCAGATGCTGAGAGACAGCGTGTAAGCGCAGCCTTACAACACCCGTTAAGGATGTTCTGCATCTTCTGCAGCCTCTCCTGGGGCCCGGAGGAGAGCTGAAACGTGTCAGACTGTTAGACAGATGAGGTTTTTCACAGGATGGCACATGCCTTTGATTCCCCATTATATGATATGCACTAGTCCATTCAGAGATCTAAATGCAGAGACCCCCCCCCCCATAAAAAAAGTGAAAGAGCGTGATGATGACTGTGTTGCAGGATGAAGCTGCTAACATGTCAGACTGAGTTTTCACACCATCAGACTCTTTTTATTTTGCCCTCATATCTTTATACTCTGCCATCATTCATTCTGACAGTGAGATCATTAAACCTGTGATATCCAATTCCTTTTATTTTGACAGCATCTTTTTCCCAGTGAGCTCTGGAGAACATTTCTTATTAAGATGGCTTCAGCGTTTCATCTCTTTTCAAAGTCTGACCTGAATCTGTATACACGCTCACAACCACCATGGCATAATTTTGTCATTTTGAATCAAGCCTTTTTAGACATATTACAGTTTTAACTTAACATCACTGGACTGCAGCGGTTAAGATGCTCTGAGTTGGGGGGGGTGTGAAGTGGAGCGTTGTTTATTTATAGGCCTTCTACGTCTCTGTGCTGTTTAAGTTCAGCGGGGGTCTTGACAGTTGATGATGCTGAGTTTTAAGACACAAGCTTGAAAAAAATATATATATACCAGCGTTTTGGCACATTTTTGCTTTGTTTTTTGCAGATTAAGATTAAGAACTGCAAGTCAAGATGTTTGCATTATGAAGCTGCAAATTAGTTTCTCTCAAGAACCACTTTATCCAAAGTCAGATCTGGTCATTGTTATTGGCACCTTTTGAATTTTAAGTAGATTTTAGTAAAGGCAAATAAGCCAAAATTATGTTGGAAAATATAAAGTTATAACAACAATAATAATATAAGTAATTAAATGCCTGGTATTCCCTGAAGAAATGCATATTGTCTGCCACCTTTTATACCAGTTATGGACCAAGAGCATCTTGATTAAAGAATTGACAGAGTTAAAGTCATTTTGGTCACACCTTATAAAATAACATGCATAATCTCATGAAATATCCCAATTACTTGCTTGATCTGATAGCGTTTAGAGTATGCATTTTGAATGACTGTTAGGTACTAAAACGCCAAATTTTAGCTCAGTATTTGTAAAATTGGGTTTTAGCCATTTCAGTTGGCGGCCTTATTGATTTGGGTTGACATGAATAGTCAAGATTAGTGTTTGCAAATCCTTTCAGAGATGAACTGCAGTCTTTATGAAATAATTTACTATGAAGAGGAAATCAAAGTAAATCTTTGTCGGAATGCAAAGCAGCAGTTTGATTACAAGTGACAAAATGAAGCCTGTAGGAATAAAAAATGTAGCATTTCTTTAGAAAATGCTCCAATCATTTCCTAACACTAACCCACTTTCCTTGCCAAAGGTTTACACAAAGAGCTTGCATGATCAGTTAGCACTTGGAGTATGTGTTTTTAATTCTGTGTCTATAAAACTGACTGAGTTGTAGTCATTTTTGTGTTTTCTAAACAACATTACCTGTGGCAGCCATCTTGGATTGGGTTGAATTGAAAAATGAATGTAAGGACAAGTTTTAGATGATTAAAGTTAGTTTCCTTTATTGCCAAACCTTCAGGCCTGTCTTACAGTCTTAAAAGGCCACATTAACAACATATTAA
Organism: Kryptolebias brasiliensis; assembly: GCA_028566095.1. Classification (NCBI taxonomy): domain Eukaryota; kingdom Metazoa; phylum Chordata; class Actinopteri; order Cyprinodontiformes; family Rivulidae; genus Kryptolebias; species Kryptolebias brasiliensis. The sequence goes on from JAOXNZ010000064.1 coordinate 17,502,094, forward strand.
TTGATACAGTTGTTTTTTAACTGGTTAAAATTTGCAAGATCCTTTTCAGTGATTACTGAAAAAAACAACAATCCAACTATTTTAAGAAAGAAGACATTTTCACAGCAATGAACTGTGCATTGCGAAATAAAAAGTGCATGAAAATGAAACATCTTAATCCTCCTCTCCACTTGCAGACATTATGTGCTTTTTCTTTGGGAAGCCAAGGTTGAGTCCAGGTGACAGAGCTGGTTGAGAAACCCGGCGTTTGGGAGGATGTTTCTGCTCCTGCGAACAACCTCCACCGCCTCCACCAGCGGAAGGCTTTCTTTGATCATGAGGAAGGCCAGCACAAGAGTGGCAGAGCGGCTGATTCCTCGAGCACAGTGGACGAGAACCTTACCTGAACGGGCAAAAGACAAAATACTTTTACATGTTCAGCCGTAAACTCTACAGCTGATTCTACTGGATGACCTCCATAATGGGACTGAATGTAAACTGTATAATCTGGAGATCTGAAGCTGAAATCTTAAATGTTTCAAATATAAAATAACATGCAGTATGCGACCCAGGTCTGGCAAAGTGAGTCACAATGAGGAATTTTTCAATTTTAGGTACATTATTTTCAAATTCTCCATCTCACAAGCTTCAAAATGATATGTAGTGTGTTGGAAATTGTCGATTTATCACCTGGCAACAAGTTAGTTTTGTTAATGAGAGTGCCAGTTTGAAAACTACATTTTTTTGTTATTTGTAATATAGCCATATATTTAAAATGGAGAATCCCCAAGCTTCACACTGATAAACATTATATGAAGGGATTTCCCAGCGCTACAGCAGCCAGCAGAGAGAAATGGTTAATTTTAAAGTAAATTTAAAGGATTAGAATTAAAAGGATTGTTTCTGAAGACATACCTGTTAGAAAACTTAGATTTAAAGGTGGATTAGGAGGATTAGATGCTATTTCTGTTACTGGGATTGCTCCATGGTGCCTTTATGGACTCTGCAATTGAACTTTTGCAAAGTTCAATTGCAAAAATCAATATTTTGCACAGCAGCCCTGTGCTCATTCCAACTCATTTTGCCAGCACGGGTCAATATATGTAAAAAACAAACAGATAGATAGATAGAGATGTGGATAAATGTGTTTGTACCCTTTTGTTAAAGAAATAAAGGAGAACTTTAAAAAAACAAAAAAACAAACCCTAAGCTTATTGTTTTGTTGCACAATCATTTGAGGCAATCACCGCAGTCCAGCGGTTTCTGTCTGTCTCTCTGAGACTGTCAGCTTAAGTCTATTATAAATGTTTATGATGTTAAACTGGCAGCATAAAACTATTGTAATTATATATCACTAAATAAAGATTTACGCATGCAAAACATGTTGATTCTTTCCTTTTTTTTTTTTTTTTGTTGCAAATATTAATTTTATCCAACTGCTTGTTAAAAATGTACTTTGAATGTAATTTTTAAGTCGTAACACAGCCGTTTGTTGTTAAAACGTTTTGGGGGAAGTTCTGCTTTTTCCGAGCGTGCAGTGAAGTACTCAGAGAAATGGACCAAGGACAGGCAGAGAGGTTTGTTTTGAAGTTGTGAAAGAGTGCTTTCTACAGAGTTTCAGCAGAGAAAGTTGACATTAAGAGTGGAGGTCTATGGATGTCGAACTAAGGCTCTGTTGCTGCTAATTTATGGTCAGTTAGGTAAATTATGTGACGACAAAATGGCGGGAGTAACATGCTAACGGCTAGCGCCTCTAGCTACGCTAACGCTTCTCACTGTAACTTTGAGAGCTATTGTTTTCATGTAAATTGCATCTAAAGCATTGAGAAAAGCAGAGTAATGAGTTACATGAGTGCTAAATTTACTCATAAAAATGTCCTAACTCTGGTTCTCCACAGAGCCCTATGTTCAGTATCCTGTTCGTAAGGAGTTTTTATATAAATGTTTGTTCACTTATTGTTTTATGTAAATGGGAGTTATTTTACACTAGAACAACTTGGTTACAGCTGTAATCGGGATACTTTATGAAAAAACATGCGATATGTATATACTTTTGAACCTTGACCTGCTGTACACAGGTCAGGTTCTTTTCTTCCCATTCATCTTTTGATGAACATTGGTCAACGCTGAACTCCATCCAGGGAGGGCAAGCCTCCACCAGGATTGAAGATGCCTGTTTGTGATGTGTAGAGATTCTGATCTGCCCTGGATGGTCTAAGAACTGTGATAGCTACTAACTGGTAGGACAATTGCCTCTTTACTCTTGTATAACCTGCGGGGAGGAGAGGAACTTGGAGACTTTTGGGTCTTTTTGTTCTGATATAACACTACGCAGACTGAGTAAAATCCCCTGGGGGTGTTTTTGTTTAATTGTCTTTATTAACCTTTTTCATTTTGGGGGCATACTTTTATTTTGTTGTATACTATTTGAATGAAGTATTGCATTCCACGTTAATTGTTTAATATGTGTAAGTTGTTCAAACCTTCTGTTTTGTGTTATTACTCTGCTCCAGTAGATGAAACCTTGAACTGGACCAATATTATTCTGTGCTTTATGGTTTAAACCCTGCCACCTGATGTAGGTGTTACAGACTTTTTCACCTGTCGACAGGTATTGGTCCACTCCTCGTGACCAAACTGCTCCAGCTGACTCAGGTTCCTTCTCCAGACTGAGTGTTTCAGCTCTTTCTGTAGACGCTCAACAGGATTTAGATCAGGGCTCAGAAGCCAACTTCAGATTAGTCCAATCCTTTGTTCTTAGACATTCTTAGGTGTTTTTAGCTGTGTGGTTTGGGTCATTATTCTATTGAAGTATCCATGATCCTGCAATTGAGACCCAGCTTTCTGACACTGGGCAGCACATTTTGGTCCAGAATGCCTTGATAGTCTTGAGATTTATTTGTACCCTGCACAGACACTCTGTGTCAGATGCAGCAAAGCAGCTCCTGAACAGAGCTTAGCCTCCTCCATGTTTCACTGTGGGTACAGTGTTCTTTTCTTTGTAGAAATTTCATTTTTGGGTCTGTGGACATAGAGCTTATGTTGCCAAAAAGCTCAATTTTTCTTTGATCTGTCCAAAGAACAATCTCCCAGAAGCTTTGCTGTTTGTCTGAATGCATTTTGGCAAATTCCAGCCTTTCTTTTTAAAGATTTGCTTTCAGCAGTGGTGTCCTCCTTAGTTGTCCTCCATTAAATCCAATATGGCTCAAACAGTGACTGATGGTGCAATCTGACACAGATGACCCTTGACCTTGGAGTTCACTTCTAACGTCTTTGGAGGTTGTTCTGGGCTCTTTGGTTACCATTTGTGTTATCGATCTCTTAAATTTGTCATCAGTTTTCCTCCTGTTGCCACATCCAGGGAGGTTGGCTCCGGTCCCGTGGACCTTAAACGTCTGAATAATCTGTGCAGCTGGAGTCACAGAAGCATCCAGCTGCTTGGAGATGGTCTTATCGCCTTTACCTTGATCATGCTTGTTGGTAATTTTCTTTCTAAGCTCCTGAGACAACTCTGTCCTTAGCTTTCTGTGCTCCATATTCAGTGTGGTACACACCACGATACCAAACAGCACTGTGACTACCTTTTACCCGTTAAATAGGCAGACTGGCTGATAACAAGAAGACACCTGTGATGCTGATTAGAGGACACACCTTAGTTTAACATGTCCCTATGGTCAAATTATTTTATTTTCTAGGTGTACCATTCTTTTTGTTAAGACCGGTTTCATTCATTTTTTTTTAAATTACATTTAATCAAACTGAAGATAATGTCTGATTTTCATTAGTTGGTTTTTAGTATTTTTTCTTCTTATTATTGTCAGTTTCAAGTTATTTGAGTGATATTTGTGGGTATTTTCTTTAATGAACAGGAACAAAAATTTCTTATCTGCTTTGAGAGACACAAAATAAATCTTTTACTTAAATCATTTTATTTAAAATGGGCACAAAATGAAGCAAAATTTTATTTGAAAAATATGAATTTTATTCTCCTAAACATGTCGATTTACTCATATTTATTCATCACCTTCTGTATTATCTACAATAAACACAATCAATTTTTGTCAAAATTTTACAGATTTAGTTGGAATTTGGTTATCGTGACCTGCCTCCATCGTGATGTGATTCGAAGGTTTCGTACCTTTCCGACGCAGCGCTTCATGGATGAAATCAGCTGTCTCCATAAAGAATGGGCTCAAGTCGAAATCCCTGCAGTCTGGTGCTTTAATTCCACGATACTGTATGTTGGTGTCTTTGTAGAAATGCGGCCCAGTGTCAATGTGCTGTGGACCATCTGCAGCGTTCACTACATGTGTTATTTCCAGATTCTTTATCAGCGTTTTATCCTGAGCTGTGGCCCTGTGAATATCATAAGAGATAATAGAGGGACACGTCAGTTTTAGCCAGTTTTTTTTTCTGCCTGTTGCCAACTCTGGCAGCATATGTCTGCAAAATGCATCACTCGTGACTCAAATGTACAGATTTCATATTCGCCTCGTCAGTTGGCTAAATAACGCGACTTGTTTGCAGCAACAGTTTCACAATCAGATTCAGCACATTGCAGCAGGGGCCCCCACAGTGAGATTGTCACTTACGCATCCCCGATGAAGAGGTTGGGCCAAACCTCATTGACAGCTCCAGTGGGGCGCCTGTTTTTCAGCAGAAGGCTGAGCAGATCGCAGGTGGGTGGTGTCTGATCCTTTGACTCCTCCTCTGACCTCATATCCTCCTCACTGTTGGAATATAATTATCACCATTCGTTTCATCAACTTAATATGCACGTAACTTTCTAAAACATGATCCAGGATGGGGGTAATTTATTGCTTCGGTTTTTCTTTTTTCTTACGAGATTTTGGAAAGTTCTGCAGTCTCTGTACTGCCGCAGTACTTTGAGCTGGATCTCAGCGTTGCTGGAATGAAACAGCTGAACATACCGTAGACTGGGCAGAGGCAGCGTGGGCTATTTATTCCTCTGATGACTGTGACAGAAGCCAGGCTGCTTGTGTTGGTGCTTCAAGTGATTCAGAACATGTTGGGAAGCCAAAGTCAGGATTAAAACCACAACCAAACCATCTTCTAATGTTTAACAAATCATCTAAAGAGGCTAAACCAATGAATAAGCCATAGGGTATATTCTACCAAAAATATCATCCAAAAAACTATTAAAAACATCCATTTGTTGATATAGTTACAGACGTGTGAGGGTGACAAATCAACCTTCATGGTGTGTTCCAGGAACATTCTCTAAAAGTTATTTTGGTGGAACTATACACACAAGCTGTTTAAAACCTTCTGCGTTTATATCAGCTCTCTGAAGGTTACTTTGTGAATCAGATGGAAATTGGCCTGTAGTGAATGTTCTTGTGCAACAACAAACCTACCTTTTGAGGACATGAACTATTATGTTTTGTTGTCCCGTCACTAGATCCGATGATACAGAGCCCAAAAGGTTAAAAAAAACAACCAACTCAAGCTTTAATTTATTCTTATATCAATTACTCACTAATTTGGAAACACACATTGGCGCATTTACAAATTGTTGCATGATTTGTTTTACTGTTCCTTTAATTTTACCTTGATTTTCTTTTTAAAAAATGTTTCTATGGGGTACAATAAAATCCATTTGATTTGATACGATAGTTGTTTAAATTTAATATCCAGTACTTTTGGTTTTATTTTAAATAGAAACGTATTGACTTCATTCAAACTCTGGTCTCCTGCCGGCCAGCCTACATGTTGGTACAGATGAAGGAGCTGCTCCCTCGTTTTTTAAAGTGGGGGTGCAAACTTGAGTTTGTGCTCCTCCATTTTTTGACTTAAAAACCTATTATCACAAGCAGCAATAAAATAAGACTATATAGTGTTTATTGATTTTAATTGGTGCACCAAAAACCAAAATCTACCACAGCATTTCAGGAGTTTTATTAAACTGTTTTCATATACATCTATTTGAAAAATACTGTAGTGTGGTAGTTAGTGAATTGCCTTCTGATATAGGCCTACTTTTTTTTTTGTTTGTTTTGCTTTACAGTTGATATTACTAACTGAGAACAGTAAATCTATGGGGGGCATTGCCCCTGACTACCTGTTATTGGCACTGCTGATAGTGTTTAGAAAAGTCACAAAAGGAAAATGCTTTTATCTCTAATTATGTGGGCCAATCTGCCTACTTGATTCCTATTCAAAGCCCTTCAGTTTGTTCTCTTGCTCTTCTTTAAACCTTAACTGGGAAACAACCTTTCCTCAAGTAAATCTCACTCTTATTTTGTCTGAATTATTTCTGGATTTGATCTTTATATCAGGCTTTTATTTTTTACACAAAGATGGATTTTATCTTACTAAGTAAAAACAATAAATAGGTTTCACATTCATATCTTTGTTCTAACAGTTTGAAATGCAGATATCAACAGCAGGCAACAATATAACAAGGATTATTTAACTCCATTTATCGATGCTCCAGCTGCTTAATAGCAGTGCAGCTTTTTGTCCAAATTTCTAAGCTGCTCCAAAAATCCCTCGTTAGGTGAAATGTTCCTGTTGGCGCTGACTGCTTTGATGGCGTCCGCCAGCGTCATGTGTTCATGGATCATCAGGTAGGCCAGAACCAGAGTGGATGAACGGCTGAGCCCCATTGCACAGTGGACAAACACCTTACCTGCCAATCATGAGAAACAAAAAAAACGTTTTAGTGGATTGTTTCAGAGCTCTGGCACTCCTTTTCTACATTTACAACCAGGCAATCAGAGGATTATTGTGTCAAACAATATTCTAAATGTCCAATTTGTTCCTCCTCTGAGGATTAGAAACCATAAACATCACAGGGAAGAAAAGTACTTCTGACTTCTAGACTAAAAGTTTTCAACAATGTTGCAACAAATGTTTCTACACACTTTAATCCCTGGTTTCTTATCAGGCCTGAGGATTAGGAGGCAGAGGAGCGCGTAATTGAACTGTCTTGGCTTCTGTGTATTTCTGCCAGGGATTACCACAGACCCCGCCACACACCGGAGCCCCCGATCAGCCAGCATGTGAAGGAGGAGGCCTCATCTTATTACTGTCATGTCAGATACCGACTTCGCTTTACATAACGGGCCGTGCAGGCACAGGCCACAAACATAATTGTGTAATTTCCATGTCCAATAAAAGTCTAGCTTACAAATTACCACGGCGATCCATTTAAAACTCATTTTCCTGACAAAGGTCTGAGCCTATATGAGAAGATTACAATGGGGTGAAGGGGGGGGGGGAGATATTAGCTTGATATCATGTTTAGTGTTTGATTTGCATTTTAATGAGTAATACAACAAGGGGGGTTGCTGTAATGGAAATTGACTGACACATGTTTCTGCTATCTGTCTTGTCCTCCCCAAGTAAAAAAAAAAAGCGATGAGAGCTCCTCACCTGTTGGCAAGTTTAAAGCATTCTTTATGAAATTGGCTGCTGGGTAAAAAAAGGAACTCAAGTCAAACGACGGCATGTCAAACGCTTCCACTCCATGATAAGTGATGCTGGTGTCTCGGTAGAAGCTGGGCCCCGTGTTCACATTGAATTTTCCATCAGCAGCGTTGAGCACATGGGTGATGTGGTGAGACTGGAGTGTCCTTTTGTCTTTGGCTGCATACCTGAAAGGAAAAATTCAACAAATATTTTTGCACAAGCCATAGATCTTGACGCATGTATTAGTAATGATTCTCAGCTATTAGTACACTAATTTTTTTTAGCTTAATATTTGTAAAATTGACTGTTGTAATCGTTTTATTCTTTTTTAAGATTGATAAGCTGTGGTGGCCATATTGAATCAGTTTTAGATGCACATCCAATGATTTTCTCAGCGTTTCATTATAATCAGTCCAGTGGTTCATGAGATATTTTGCTTACTGACAGACATGGTTAACTCCAAAAGCTTATACCAAAGCCTTAAACAAAGATCTTGCCCAGTCAAGTGTGCTCACAATACGTGTTAGCCATAACTCTCAGCTACCATCCCACCAAACTTTTAGCTCCCTGATAATAAGTCCTCCATTCAGAAATTGTGACACTAAATGGTAATCTTTGTAAGTTATTCATTAGTTGTCTTTTAATTATGAGTGACAAAGGGATTAATTATTTCTCACATGTCTCCAATATAGATCCTGGGATAAACTTCATCCAGATGGTTGCTGGTCCCTTTCTTTGTCCACATCAGTCTGTGTAGCTCTGAAGCTGAGGGGGTCTCATACCTGCCTGCTCGCACCTCAGGGCCTGCCAGGTGGCTGAGACCTCTGGGCATGTCTGGATGCTCCACTTCTGCTCCTACAGCCTGCCAGTACCAACACCACCCGTTATTAATATGAACTTTGTACCGCAGCTGCTGCTGAGGGGCATGCTGGGATTTAGTGAACAAGCCTGCAGGACAACAAGGCCTGGGGGCTAAGAGATCAGGGTCTCTGTATAGCTTTGAGGGCTTTTGTTTGAAGTGAGTAATGTTTACATTTCTCATTAGTCTTTATACTACCACGAGACTCAGAAGAGCAACAAACAGTGCTGTCAGTTGGGTTATCAAAAACAACTTCTAAATACGGTCCGAGCGATCCAGTCTAAAGGCTTCCTCCCTGTAAGCTTTCACACCTGGTTTTAGTGCTGTCCACTTGCAGGATGCATAGTTTCAGGTCTGAACCATTGATATAGATTATAACTAGAGACAGGGCTAGAAGCTGGAAGTTGAAGCCACAAAAGATGAGCGCCTCCTTTTGGCTGGTAGCTGTACATGCTGTTCATATAAACAAATAGAATATTTACCTGACTAAAGAATGAAATACATTGGATAATTTTTTTCAGTTGCTGATGTTTAGTTTAAATTTGTAATTTCAGGCCTAAATAGTGTCACGTTACATTGTGATTGGCAACATGACAGTCTGTTAGCAAGCTGGGGGTCTAGGTGGGAGGGTACTCTGGCTCCAAAAATATAACATGGCAGCACTTAAAGAACAGACGTTTTGACTTCGATTCTGACTAATGGGCGAAGGTGGAGACACTATTATTGTCAGTGGTTTTAACCATGGATGTGTCACAAATCTGTGACTTTTTAAAATAAGTATCTCTTCTTAGAACAAAAAACAGGGAATTATCATGAAACATATAAATAAAAAATCATGAGGAAAGGCAGCACAAGAATTGCAAGTGGTTCTTTAAAATCATGAATCAAAAAGCTATTTTTTAAGAGTACCATTATACTGAATTGGATTCTTTTGAATTGGAATGCAATGAACTGAAATGTATGCTCACTATATACAGGTGGTTTTAGTTGGACTTTACTTTTTGTTAAGTGCCCTGAAATAACTGTAAATACAGACCTGTATAAATAAACTCAATTTAGTTACAATTGTCAGATACTAAAAAGGAAAAAAAATATATAATAAAAACTACTTAATATATACATTTGACTACATGTAACACACCTTATAATTGTATTTTTAAAAATACGTTTTCTTTGATTTCTGTTTGTTTTAAACAATAGGTAGACACCATTGAGCGCTTTCAGACATTGTCTCCTTTTCTTGTAAATGTGATCAAACTTTAATGAAAACATCTAATATGCTTAATTGAAATGCAGACATGTTTTTTGGTAACACAGAGAAAGAAAATGTAAGTACGGTTATAGGAGGAGTCATTAACATAGGCCTACAGTGTGTCTATAATTGAAATATAGACTGCAGTTATGCCAATAAATACAGTTCACATCTGCGCAGGACCATAAGATCACATAATTATAATGTGACCCTATAATGCTCTCTTTATTTTGTTTTATTTGTAATTCATCAGATTTATTTATCTCCAGAGATACAGAAAATTAGTATTCAAGGGCTGTAAACCGCTTCTACTTTCCTGTTGGCAAGTCTAGCCTGCAACTTTACAATTTATACGGCGGGCTTTAGAGAGACTTTTACTATACATACTGTATACATTAGCATCCATTTAGGTATGTGTGTTACTGTGCTCAAGGCTGAGGATGTACAAGTGATGTGTATTCATTGTTACAGCTCCTTATTTGCATTCTTCCCCATGTGTGAAAATATAATTTGGCTCTCAGGGTTTTGGAGGCTTTTCGTCCTCCGGGATGAGTCACTGAGACCAAATCTGTTTCAGTGACCTTTTGTTAAGCTGCTGTGGCATATGGAGGTTACACATCATGATGGCTTTATCCATCTCTGCCTATGATTGTTGTGTCACTTTTGGACTATATGCATGAAAAGCCTCAAATGACCCAGTTCATGCTCTGTGAGTGTGTGAGCACTTGAAGCCAGGGTGAAGTGCATCTTTATACAACACGAGCCATACCTGGAGGCTCTTCTTTCTCCTCATTGATCTAGGAGTTCAGCCCTTCCCTCCCTCCCACAGTCAGTGCAGAGAACTGATTTCCCTGGTGCATATGCTCTGCTTTCACAGCCTCCCCCCCTTAGGCTAACCTGTCCTTCCTGCTCCACTTTTGTGTAATTAAAGATACTTCTTATGGGAAAGTGCCTGCAGTTAACATGGAGGGCAAATGAAATTTCTTTTTTTTTTTTTTTTTTTTTACCTCCTCGGGCCCTCTTCTTGGTGGTGTTATGAATTGCACTTTCCTTTTCAGCCTTTCAGATGCGATTCATCTGGATTAAGACAGTACAATAATCCTTTAGGAAATGTCATCACAGTTTGACAGTCTTTATATTAGTTTATATTGCAAATAAACCTACACAATACAATCACAGCAAACATGATAGATTACGTATGCTGTAGACAATAACAAATATTTTCCAACTCACCATCTCTGCAGACGTTTGCTTCGGCTGAAATCGCTGATTTTCCATCGCCTCTCAATTCAAGAGCTACATCTAGGTCGACAGCACAACTGTCTGCGTTCGCCTTGGTAATCTACCCTGCAACCTTTTTTGCTATTTTAACATCTGAATCACATCCCAAAATAATTCTGGCATCATCTTCTACATTCCTTAAAGGTTACACAAGCTGCCAGCAGTGAAGCAGGATAGGACGCAGCTTTTTTTAATAGCAAGAAAATTAGATCAGTGCTGCTTTGCTTTAGGATTATTTTTCTTTTTTTCTTGACATTTTTTCCCTTCAGTGAAATGTTTTTAACAGAACCTGGTTGTTTGATTAAGGATGGAGTTTCTCTTTTGTGTATTTCAAGATCATTTAATGCTTCTTATTCATCAGAAAATAACAATACCATTTGAGACTACAGGTGCTGACATGATCAAAGCACAAAAGAAAATGAACATTTCTACAAACACCTAAAACAACTCATTGTAAATGTTCAATCTTGTACAATTTTAATCCACAAATGAATAAATATTACATGACACACAGGCTGAAACATTATTCCTGTCTAATTAAAAGTCCTAAATATATTTTGTAATAAACTAACTTATGTGTTACCTGTGTCTTTAAATTTGTAGGCATTTTAATAAACTTGTAAATTTTACTATAAAGTTACAATTAAGAGCTTTCCAAAGAAAAAGTAAAATTCACAACAGGTAGAAATCATTGCTGTCAGGTTCTGATAAAAATAAAATGTTTGTAATGTGTTTTTATAGGATAACGTTTTGATGCACAGCAGCGATCAACCCAACCTGATTGATACCAACAAAGGAATTTTACTCTGTGAGAAGTGATATATTGGACAAATGTTGTAGACTGAGCCTCTCTTTAGAGTCAAGGCAGTTTATTAACATCTGA
>JAOXNZ010000064.1:17525491-17536709 GCA_028566095.1 Kryptolebias brasiliensis
CTCACCAGGGAGGCGTCCAGGAGGCATCCTAACCAGATGCCCGAGCCACCTCAAAAAACTGCTGTCAATAATCTACCTAAATGTAAATTTTAAAGTTGAAAAATGGATAATGTGGAATTAGTTGTCTTATTTTTTTAAATAGATTCAGATACTTGTATTAAAAAAGTTAAGATTTTGTTTTATTTATTTTTTCCTGTAAGATGCAAAAAGGTTTTTAACTCTGTAACCGCATTGTTCTGGTTCATCACCACAATAAAATTTTGGATTTTTGCCTTAATTACAAAAAAGGACAAAACATCTCAGAAATCATAGTTTGACTCTTCCTGTTAAAATGTTAGAACTTGAATTATTCGGTTTTTAAATCTTGGATTTCTTCTCCAAAATAAGTTTTTCTTGAAGTAATATGAAGTTTCACGTTAGCGTAATTTTTTTTGACATGTTGGTTGCCATGGTGATGTAGAGGTCTTTCGTATGCCGGTGTACAGGACATGTAAATTTGTTATAAATGTTGTAATTTACGATTAAGAAAAAAATACACCTCATGACGGAAAAATCCCTTAATCATGTCTTTAATTTGTCAGTGGAGGTTTAATTTTTTTTACATCTCGCTTTGATTTCAGTCAGGCACACAAGGACACGCCTATATTTCAGGGTCCTGCGGCGCCGAGGTCAGAAGGGGTGTGTATTGCGTGTCTCCATATTGTCCTACGCCGGTTTTTCTCAAGGATTCAGACCCGTTTTTAATCTGGTAGGCTGCAATAAATTGAACGGTCACGTTTCTCGGTGAGTATTTTCTTACTTTGGTTTATCGTGAATTGCTTTTTATGAGTTTTGTGGCAAGCTAACATCTCATTTGGCTGGTGGAAAACGCCCCATACCGCCACACAGTCTAAGTTTAAACTCCTTCGTTAGCATAGTGGCTAATGTTCGCTTGTTTTATGTTGGAAATTAATATAAATGAACAAATTTAAACATTCTTATGTCTATTTTATTTAAACTTACGTTACCTAGATGTATTCTAGATGCAATTCAATAAAGTGCTGTTTGCCTGGAAATCACCTCGCTTATATTTTACTTTAGAAATGAGCCCATTGAACACTGTTTTTTTGTTGTTTGTTTTGTTTTGTCTTTTTACGTGTCTTAATATTCCTGTAAGCAGTTTGTAAAGTGCTGCAGCCTCTAGTTTAACCTTCACAGTCACGCAAACGAAAAGGCACATTAAGGTGACCGCATTAAGAGTCACTGAGTTAAAAAAACACAATTAAAACAACAGTTTTTACATTGTTTTTAAATTGCAACCCTTAAATCCTTTCATTTATTTGGTGTAAAAATAGTCTTGCATCTTTAGGGTTGCATCAGTTACTGACATTGAAACTTTTGTAAATGGTAATCTCCATACTCTGATTACTTTCAATTATTTTATTTTTAACACCTCAACCTTTTTTGTGCAAACAAAAAATGTGTTATCATTTACAATAAGTTAAACCAATTGACTCAATCAAAATCACACTATAGTTTGGTGTTATGCTTTTTTAATGAAAGGGCAGGCAGAACGTTTTTGCTCTGATTAAACAACCATCACCTTTACACAACATGTTTGTGCTTCATTTACATTGTGAATAAGGAATAAAACTATAGTTTTGTTCTCGAGTCATCTTGGAAAAATGGAAAATATTTAATCAACCTGACCAAATTGGCAGCCTAAAAGAGGTAAACTTACTTTAAAACTTTAAATATTTTATTAACAATTGGTCTATTAATTATTACAAAGATCATCGTGACAGGTGTCTAAACTTGCACTGTATATTATAAATGTATTGCTTTGTAAGTCACATTTTTTAAAATGTAAACTGGACTGATACTGGTTACTTGTTTTTGTAACTTGTTGCTTTTTTTGTCTGTTTTTATGGTCTTGTAACACCTATAAACTCTCTTAACTCTTGACTTTCAGATAAAATGGCAGTTCCTCCAGCATATGCAGATCTGGGAAAATCCGCAAAGGACATCTTCAATAAAGGATATGGTAACTGGAAGCAAGATAAATGGCTTTTCCTTTAGTTTCCATTTGCTGATGTGCAGAGGACAGTTCTGCTTGTTGAAATGGATTTCTCAGAACAGGAAGGATTCACTCACTGTTGTTGTCCTTGCAGGGTTTGGGCTGATTAAGCTTGATGTGAAGACCAAGTCTTCAACCGGAGTGGTGAGATAAACTGTCTGTTATTCTGCTGTAGTGTGATATGGTCAGTTCTGTAATAACTAAGCAAAGGCAGTCCTTATCGACACTGCCAGCTTATTTGTCTGTGGTTATATCAACATTATTTCCTGAAATATTATCTGTACTAGCCTCTGATCTACTTTCTTTCAGCCAGTTTATATTCTATCCTTGAAAGATAATGAAACTTTTTCATGCTGTATTGTCTCCATGTTAGATTAATATCCTCTTATGTTCCCTTCAGGAATTTAAAACATCTGGCTCATCTAATGTAGACACCAGCAAGGTCATTGGTACCCTGGAAACTAAGTACAAATGGGCTGAATATGGGCTGACATTCACAGAGAAGTGGACCACAGAGAACACCCTTGGAACAGAAGTTTGTGTTGAGGATAAAGTAAGATAAAACCTTTGCTCTATTGTTGCTCCTTCTACTAATTTACTGGTTCTAAATGGTGATTATTTTCTTCTTATAGATCACCAAAGGATTGAAACTTAACTTTGAAACTACGTTTTCACCCAACACTGGGTAAGGTGGATCCTAATGACATCTAATTAAAGCATAATCCATTTATCTTTGCATTCTTAATTTGTAATTTCTGTTTTATTTCACAGCAAGAAAAGTGGTAAAGTCAAGACTTCGTATAAGCGGGAGCACCTTAACGTCGGTGTTGACGTAGATTTAGATTTTGCCGGTCCAACTATCCACGGGGCGGGGGTGGCCGGCTACGAGGGATGGCTTGCAGGCTACCAGATGACCATTGACTCGGCCAAATCTAGGATGACCCACAGCAACTTTGCTGTTGGTTACCAGACTGGGGACTTCCAGCTCCACACCAACGTGTATGTCTTAAAATGAGCAAGTATACAACTCAACCAGGTTCAGAACTTTCAGTCCACTGAAACAGCTTCCAAAAATCTCTATTTTTTTATTATTATGAATGTTTTAGGAGTATCAAGTTTTGATTAATCCAGTCCCTATATTGCTTTTTCCACATAGAAATGATGGTGCAGAGTTTGGTGGATCCATTTATCAGAAGGTAAATGATGATCTGGAGACCGCTGTGAATCTCGCCTGGACCGCAGGCACCAACGGGACTCGCTTTGGAATCGCTGCTAAATACCAGTTAGACTCCAATGCCTCCATATCAGTAAGTGCCTCATTAGGTGATTAATGTTTGGTGGAAAAAACTTTTGAACAATCTGGACATTTTTTAATTTTTCCCCAGGCGAAGGTGAATAATGCCAGCTTGGTAGGAATTGGATACACCCAGACTCTGCGGCCTGGTAAGAACCATTTAAAAAAAAAAAATGGAACATCTATAAACACCTTTTTAAAGTATTATGAACAACTTGTTGTTGACTTGAAAAACTTTCTAGGTATGAAACTCACCCTGTCAGCGTTAGTAGATGGGAAGAATATCAACGCTGGTGGTCACAAGCTCGGTCTAGGCCTGGAGTTGGAGGCGTGAGAGTCATCTGCTATTTTATTTTTTTTTCTAATAGAAGAATATCAGCAGGATCTGGTCTTCAGTGTTGTCAGTCAGCAAAAAATATTTTAAAGATAAGGCCAAAACAAAGTGAAATCCCAGTACACAGGCACTGATGAGACAGAATCATTTTCACTAAACTCCTGTCATTGTGGTTTCAATAGGTCATTATGTCTCAGTCACTTGTATTTATTTATCAGGTCATTTTCCCTTTTGCCAATTTATCCTTCAGATTTGTGTTGAAAGTTGGCTTGTTATAGTTCAACAATCCAGTTTTTCAAAACTTATTTTGCTGAAGTGTGGTGAAGTAGAATGTAAATCTAAGCTGTTATTTTTGCACATTAGAATATACCTTTTATCTAAGATCTTACTCTGTTATAGTTACAGATTTTATTGATATTCTGGGAGTGTTAGTTCACACTAACTAAATATGTTATTAAGACTGAAGCTGGTGTCTTTGCTGCTCCTCACATTTCCTAGAGACTTTATTGTGATGTATAATGAGTTTTAGGCACTTTTAGTATCTCCTTAGCAACAGGATGAAGCTAAATGCACCCCCCCCTCCTCCTCATTGCAACTCAAGTGAAAACCTGAGTGAATCTTCCACCTCTCTCCCTGTTTGAGGTTTGCAACACTAATAGAGGAGGAGTTTGTGTGTTACCAAAAACAATAAAGTCCTGAAATCTGCCTTTATTTTTTCATGTCATCTTAATACAGTACATAATCAGGCATATAAAAGTCAAGGAATATAAAAGGAATGTTCAGTATTAAAAGAAATAATTCCTTGGCTGTCATTCAACTAAAATCGATTTAATATAACAGTTGTCTTTTAAAGTCATACAGTTGCAAGAAAGTGTGGTACAGCACCTGTACTGACGGCTAGGTTTAAGTTTTAACACCCATCGTATATCTGCAAACACATGCTGAACTTTATTATGACTGTATTTTAGTGTTTTATTTAAAAAAACAGAAATCCCTATGAATCACACTTCAGACATCCAGTAAGGTTTTCAGTTTAAAGTTTGAATGCCAGTGTGAGCCCATCTCCCACCGTTAGCATGCTCAAGGTAATTCGAACGTCTCTGTGCAGCTTCTTGTTCAGCTTGTCAATGGCCACAGTGTCGGCGTCATCAGGAGACGGGTTCAGGACGCTCCCCCCCCACAGCACCTGCAGCACCAGAAATGCGTTCATTATTACAACCTGCCACCGAAAATGACTGGAATATTGGTCTCGTTTCGAAGCTCTTACGTTGTCGATTGCAATGACGCCTCCTTTTCTCAGCAGCTGCAGAGACTTTTCGTAATAATTGTCATAGTTGACTTTATCTGCGTCTATGAAGACAAAGTCGAATGTTTCAGCTTGGCCAGAAGACAGGAGATCATCTGAAAAAAAAAAACAAGACTGATAAATCAGTGGAATACTTATGTAGTTGATATGCAGCTACATAAATGTCTCGTTTTAGTCCATGGTGTTTTAGCTTCTAATAAACAGTAAATAACCTTGATTCAAATATCAAAGTGAAAATGCTCAGTTCTGAAGCCTTGCTTAGCATGATGCATGGTGAAATATATAAAGTATATTAGAATCAAACTTAACTACGGCTTGTTTCAAAGGGTTGTCTGTTAAAATGTTTCTGTAAATATCACATACTGACAGTTAGGATGGTTAAGTTGTCTCAGAACAAACTACGGGACTTTTAGAACAACGTCCGAAAAAACAAACATGTCAGCTGTCAAGCATGGTGGTGGAGGTATAATGGTATTAACTGTTTATTTCAGCAAATGGCAATCCCGCATATTGGAACATTTATGGGTGTAAAACACTTAATCACATCAAGACTTATTTCAAGGAGATGGACATTTAAATGATTCTCCATGTTTGAATCATGATATAGATAGAGAGATAGATCGTTCCAGTCAAAGTCATGAAGAGAGTAAAGAGATGTGTGACTACCGAGGGTGTTCAAGGCTGGTTGAATCCGTAGATCAATTTTCTTCTCAACTCCAGCCTGAAAACCAAAAGACAAAGAAGTATTAAAAGCTAATAAAGGAAACAAGTAATCTTTAACATCAACAATCTATCAGAATGTAGTGTACGCGCACAATTACCCGTATTTTTTTCTGTTATTGAGTTTTTTGACCTACTGTGACATTCTCCGCCGTTTTCTGAAATGTGTTGAATCTGAACATCAGAAACATTTTGACAAATGAATCAAACCGGTGAGATGTAGGCTTAATAAGGAGGAAGCCGCCTGCTTTTAGTTACTGGGACAAATTAAAATATATTTGGAGTCATTTTTAGTTAGCAGTTGATTAGATACATATTTAGCCAGTGTCCCAAACAGTAAATATTGCAATTATTCTTTCTTTATTCATTCTTGTCGATATGTACCTTTATATTAATTAGGAAAAAAACATTTGAACAGCTGGAAACTGAAAATGTTGCACCATGTTATTTATGGGTTTAAACACATAGACATCTGTTACCTGTGGTGTATAATAATCCTCTACACTGAGCAGCACTTTGTCGTAAGGGAACAATACATCAGTTACACCATATTTGATCTCCTTAGTATCACATGGCGTAAAAGTCGAGAATTAAATTGTGCTGTACCTCTTTCCAGAACGGTTTGCCGATGTTCGTGTAGTCTTCACTGATATCACAGGCAACGACAACTCCATCCTCAGGCAAAGCCAGAGCCATACTCAGTGTGTTGTAGCCCGTGTATACGCCTGTAAATGCAATGGACAGGTGGTAAAATCACGAAATGAAATGACTGATTAAATGGTAAATGGCTTGCGCTTTATTTCGTCCAAGGACCCCAAAGGGCTTTACACTACAATCAGTCATTCACCCACTGATGGAGGTAAGCTACACTGTAGCCACAGCTACCTGGGGCAGACTGACAGAAGTGAGGCTCCCCCCTCTGACCACCACCAGTAGGCAAGGTGTGTGAAGTGTCTTGCCCAAGGACACAGCGGCTGAGACGGACAGAGCGGGGGTTTGAACCGGCAACCCTCCAGTTACAGGAGGAACCCCGACCTCCTGAGCCACTGCCGCCAATTATGATTACTTTTATAACTCTATATCCCATACTTCTTTGACCCAGATTAACCAGCTACACCTATTCTGCAGCTGATCTTCTGGCAGCAGATTCATAAAACCACGCTTTTAATCAGCTTTTACACATGTGTGCAGTGGTACACAGGCAGTGAGGTGAAAGAAGTGTTTATATAAAGGCAGATGTGACATTTGTGGGAGTCTGTTATTAGCTTTAATGTTGAAATTGTGTTTAAAGCTGGATTAAGCAGAACAATAGCCTGAAACTGCACATTTAGACGGTCTGTATTCAATATTTTTGACTTTAAGGATCCAAAATTTTTAGAACTTGTTCTCCTAGGAACATTTGTTTTTTAAAACTAAAATGCTTGAGCATATTTGTTATTGTATTTCAAACTTTCAAATCTGGATATGTAGCGGCCAAACACCTGTATAATGATGCAAAGCATGTCCGTTTGCCAGGCAACTAAGGTACACATATGCACACACAGTGCCACTATAGTGGCAACTGTTGCTCTTTATGCTGTTTGATTCAGGATCCATATCCTCTCAGTAACGAGAACAAATGGATAAAGAGTTCAACTCTTGGTTAAAAAAAAAATTAAAATACAAGACTTTTAGGTCTGACTAAAAATAAAACAAAGTCCACTGTATTTTTTTTTTTTTTAATTGTTTCCAACAATGAGGATTTTGCCATTTAATGCATAAAAATATGCTTTAAGGGAATAAATTCCTGCAGTTTTACATAATTCTGTGGTTTTTGCTCTCAAGAAGAAAGACGGTAGAATCCTCTACTTTTCAGATTTGCACCAGTCTAAGATCTGATATTAACTTTTACACAGTTGAACTTTAGCCGAGTCTGCTCCTATATTTTATTGCTTTTTTTTTTGTTTGTTTTACTCTTTGACTGACTGAACTGCAAAGCACTTTGGTCAGCTTTGGTTGTTTTTGATGTGCTATAGAAATAAACCTGACACAGACACACTTACCAATCTCTAACGCCTTCTTGGCTTTAATAAGTTTCGCCAAATTGGCCATGAACTGCGCCTGCTCACAGGCGACCATCATGATGTTCCAGGAGTCCTCCATTGTCCTCTGAAAGAAACAAGCAGAAACTAGTTGCTCAGATTTCTCGAGATTACTTTGAGGAACCAAATTACCCCTGATGAGCTCAGTTGCGCCAGACATGCGCAGTAATCCAGATGCGTTCTCACCTGTCGGAGTTTCTGAAGGACAGGATGCTCCCTCAGGGAGTGATTGAGGACATACTGCATCAGCGGGTTGTCTTTGCCCTTGCCGTGACTTTTGAAGATGTTCATTCTGAAAGATTTCCTCTTTCCTGGGAGCAAACATGAAACAATAAGGACCTTAAGAGGGCAAAGACGTCAGACTGCTCGTCTTTTGCAGCCTGGTTAATTTAGATTTGATCTGACTCAAATGATCTCAGTGGGGAAATGAAATGATTGCATTTACAGCAAGAGAACCAGATAAAAGCAAAACGAAAGCAGGAAATTGTAAGACAATATAATTTTGGAGCTTTACTGTAATGCATTCAATTAGATTTGCTTGTGCTCCTGTTTCTGGATTGCAGAGCACCGGGCTGGTTTCTGTACAACACCGGATATTTCTGTTTTATTAGAGCGCTATACATTTATATTTTACTGGTTTTCTTTTCTTACCCTGAACGCTGGAGGCAGTTTAACAGGCATATGATGGAATATTGACTGTTAAAGTTAGGATCATTAAGAAACAGCATTTGTTACCAAAAATCACACTGTTTCACATACTGTTACAATCATCACTGCCTTGTTTCTCTACAGTTTATGCCCTAAATGCCACCTGAAAACGAAATATTATAAACAAAAAAGGCTCAATAATAATACTATTTTTGCTTATCACATGTAAATAAATATAAGAGATTTTTTTACCCTAGCTATATTTATTCCAAGCTAAAACTAAAAAGCACTCAATTCTGATTCCATCTGAGGCCTGTTTGTCCTTCATTGAGTAAACATTAAGTGCTGTTAAGCTTCATTAAAGCAATTTTGAACCTTATAGCATTGGAATTTCAGCTATAATTTGTAAAACAAAAGACAAAAACTCAATAACAAACGTTATTTCTCCACCATACAGACTGTAATCCTCATAAAAAACATTTAATTGACCAAAAGTCTTTAAGCCCTAAGTAACGCGCATGCGCACCTGTACCTTCAACGTTACCTTGGTGTAGCAAATATCGTTTATAGCTCAGACTGTACGTAGAGTTTAAAACCTTACTGTCTTCGCTCTTACCGTAGAAATATCCCGCGACAAAAACAACTCCGAGTGTAATGGACCCGATCAGAGCTTCCTTGGAAGCGTTCCGATAAGACATGTTTATTTAAAAATGACGTCCACGGGCTGTACGTCGTTCAAAGCCTTCCGTGTTGCCGTACCGTAGTACCGGTAGGAAAGGCGGAACACTCATTTGACCAAAACGATAAACATTTTCTACAGGTTACGTGCATGTGCTCAATGTCTTAATGTATGGTGTTTTTTTTTGTTTTTTTTTTCTTTAGAGAAGAGTGGAGCATATTAAGGGCCAAATGTTAAGTAAAAAGAATAAAAGAGGTTAAATGCAATCAAATAAACAGCGTTTTTTCCCCCCAGTGAAGACACTGCAAAGCGACTGGAGGCATGAAACTAACTCACCGGTGATGCACCGCAGCAGGTTTGTTGAGCTTCAGACAAACACAGCTGGACGATTTCTGAGAGGGTCGGTCTGTAAAAATAAATAAATAATGGTCATATGACCTGCTGCAGCTCTGGGCAGGACTAAATCAAACGCCCTCTATCAGATAGAAAGTTGCATGCATGTGGAGCTAGTTTTTTTTTATTGTCTGATGTGGGAAGATATAAGAAATCCCGCATAAGAGCGATTTAAATTCACTTCCTCCCAAAAGCCAAAATGCATTCAATTTATAAACTACGACTAATCTATTTAAAAAAAACCCAATCTAATTACCTGCAGTTACATTCATATCTTTCTCACCATCATTTCATGTATGAAAGGACACAGACAGCAGCCACACAGATAACTGATCAAGTCCTGCAATACGCTTTTATACTATCAAATATTTCTTAATTAAAGCTTCAAGAATTTAATATATTAGACAGACCAAGACCTATGTCTTCCTAAAAGTGAAAGTCAAACTATTATTCTAAACAGTAAAGCACATTTTTGTTATGTATTATTGTACTGGCATTTACATTATTATTACTTTAACCCCTGTTTATAGTGTTATTGTAGGACCCAAACCTGATTGGTCAAGAGGTTTAAACACCTTGCTTCCCCGCCCTCTGCTGGTGAGTTATGGGTGACTGCATTACCATCTGTTTGACATTTTGTTTTTTTGTGTATATTTGATATCTGTGCTTGTTTAGAAATATAGATTTTTGTTGGCAAAATTCAGAATACTCTGCTAACTGAATATGTACTCGATCATACCGATTATTTGTAATTTTAATGTTTTTACCTCCAGATTTAACATTGTTGGACTACAGTAAAGACAGGACGATTATTATGATGAATTATTTACAAGCTCTGACTTCCTTTATGAAAGGAGATCAATAGGTTGTAAAAGAAAATAACTTGAAGGAAAAAAACATGTAATGACTTTGCTGATGCTCAGAGGGGCAGCACTGTCATGTCTAACATTTTGGTTATCCCTCCTCTTAGTAATCACAGTTAACTGAAGGGTTTTCAGGGTCCTGGAAGGTAAAGTCATCTGATACCAGCTTGGCTCCGTTTAGTAAAAAAAAGAGGAGAATCCAGACAGAAGTGGGTTCAGTTTTCTGACTTGTTTTGTTCAACAAAAGATAATAAACCAACGTGGGTGTGAATGAGAGATTCAGAGCCGTGTACGGATGGTTGTAAATGTCTGTAAAACTGGTACAAAACTAGTGAAGAGTTTGTTCCATGCTGGAGGGAAGCAGCCACTCCCACCCCCCAGGTGCAGCAAGGTCTTTAACGAGGTCCACGCTTCAAGGAGGAACTCAGGCCAAAGGTGGTAGGCCAAAACACTTCATTTTAAATGTCTTTGTTTCTCTTTAACCGTCACTTTTTCCACAGGTGGTCTCATGAACTGTTCACCTTCTTTGTACATTTGTGACCATGAGATTGTTTGGGTACTGTATGTTGTGTTATTTGTGTGTGGAAGTGTTTACGTGTGTTTTAAGGTATTTAAATTGGCAAAATAGAGGCAAGTCTATAAACCAGTGTGTTTAATGTGTGTACGTGACTGATGAGGGCAGCTGCCTGTAGCAAGAACTTACAAATAATAAGTCAAAGAATGATAAGAGATGTCAAGAATAAAAAAAAAGCACCCTGAAATAAATGTATAAAGTAAACAAACCATTACTGTCAAACTTTAAAATGCCATAACTGTCTCAAAACTATTGAACTGTTAAATGTCT
>JAOXNZ010000064.1:17536799-17556116 GCA_028566095.1 Kryptolebias brasiliensis
CTGTCAAACTTTAAAATGCCATAACTGTCTCAAAACTATTGAACTGTTAAATGTCTAAATTCAACAGTTTCTTTGTTCCCAAATGTAAATTTTATGATTAAAAAGGACTTAACTTATACTAAAGAAATTGTATTTTCTACAAAAATGCAGTGTGAGTGCTGAAGAAGCTGAAATTGAGTAGTTGCAGCTAAAAGAAGCAGAACACTAGCTAAAAGCTAAATAGTATCACAATGTTAGCTGAACATTAGCTACAAACTAAAAGTTGCATCAGAAGATAAAAACGGAGCAAGTATGCTGAAGCTGATTTCAAAGAGAACAAGGTTTTTGAAAGAAATGAAGGAATTTCAGTCTATTTCTTTGGGGAAAATATTTGTAAATAAAGTGAAATATTGTGAAGTATTAATGAGCTGAACATTTAGTTGCATGAAAGGTTAAATTAGCACGAAGTATGCAGATTTTAAACTGCTGATGTGCTCAATCAGCATTCACCCAGTTAGTTCTGGATTATATCAAAGTTTCTGCTCTTCACTTGAAGGACAGAGAGAACTTTGCTGTTGAGTGCTCAGTGTGTTGTTTACTGGATCTGTTCCTCCCATGTGGTGTGGTGGAAAGAAACGGCTTTAACTGTGATCTTTTTCTAACTTCAACAGACTTGTTTTTGGACTGTGGGAGGAAACTGGAGCACCTGATGTAATGCAGAGGGAGATCATGCAACCTCCACATCAAAAGACCCCAGTTAAGGTTTGGATCTTCTTGCTGCGAGGCAACAGGGTAATTAGTGATTCTAAATGAACTGATCTTAGGAGTGAGTGTGAGCGTGCATGGCTGTCTGTCGTTGTCCCTGTGATGGAGTGGCGACCTCCCCAGGGTGTACCCCACCATGAAGATACGCACCACCACCCTGCGGCCCTCAGCAGGATTAGGCAGCTTTGAAAAATAAGGGAGCAGTGATATATTTCTTTTTTTGTGTAAATATAAATATTCAAGAGGAGATTTTACTTCCATGAATGTCCAAAGACTCCATGAATATAAATCGTCTGTGTTTAACTGTAGTGTTGTGCATACACTCTACAGGATTTGGATCGGTTGGGATTTATAAGCGTTCTTGTTCCTGTTGTGCCTGATGGAGAACTTGCCATCTGACGCTCACTCTGCTCTTCAATTTGCAGTGAGGCCCAGCTATTCCTGCGCAGTGACAGAGTCCAGACAGCAGGGGAGGACAGAGTCCCCCCTCCAGGAGGGGTGGGAGGCTGACAGCTGGGCTGAAGAGGTGTGCAGCTTGCCTTGGAGTGACCCTCTGGAGTGAGTCAACGCTATAACAGACACACTAAACAGGTTGGGGAATTTTCTGGTCTGCCAGAACAAATCTGGCATTGTTATCGACTGTGTTTTATGATGTCACGAAATGATGTTCCCTGAAATGTGTATGCTTTATAAGCATGATGAGACCGTTCTACTTTTATTACCCATTTCCTCTGAAAATTTATGGCTCAATTATAATTTTTTCTACTTGACATTTGAGAACACTTTAAGATTCGAGTGACATCTTCACCATCCCCGTCTTTACCCGCTGTTACATTTTATCACTTAGCAAACATGCCCCACAAAAGTCAGCTCTTAAGATTTTTTTTTTTCTCTTCCCTCCCAGACATCGAAATGTCATGTAAGTCGCTTGTCTCAACTCTCAAGTTTGACTTTGGCAGCAGTCTCTCTTTTTGACTGACAGTCCCACGAGCGATACAGCTCCATCAAAAAGCGCAGCCTGACAGTCTGATATGACAGGCCTCTTCAGACCAAATATACTCCTTGTTCCTGGCAATACATCAACTTCACAAAAAGAAAAGTGTTTAACAAAAAAAAAGTGATTTGGCCATCTGATGTTCATTTTATTGTGGAAAAAATGATAAAAGCATTAAGTTAGCTTTCTGATTATGCTTCCAAAAATATACAACAAACAGTTTGTGACTCTGAAATGTCAAAAACAGAGTGGCTCTTGATCATCCTTTCCTGACTTTTTATTCATTTTGTGTAGAGAATCATTCAGCAAAAACCAGCCGCTATGGAGCACCAGCCAATGTATCTCTTGTGCCGGTCCCAAGCCCGGGTAAATGGTGAGGGCTGTGTCAGGGAGGGCATCTGGCTTAAAACACTTTTGCCAAAACTAACATGCGAGTCCATCCAAGCGACACTATCCTGGATCAGTCTGGGTTAACAACGATCGCCACCGGTGCTGTTGACAAACAGGGTGCCGGCGGAAATTGTGCTACTGTTAGTTGAAGGAGGAGGGAAACGTGCCAGGAGACAGAGGGAGCAGAGCAAAGTCAAGAGTGTAGGACTGAGGGTAGCAACTGAGTACATGACATGATGCAGAGGAGGAAGGTAGATATGTTACATGTACAAGAGACAAAGTGGAAGGGCAGCAAGGCTCGCAGCATTGGAGGCAGCAGTATACAGGTAGACTGCATTCTGTGTGGAAGAGGTAACCTGAGGGAGATTGTGGACTGTAAGGTTGTGGCAGGGTAACATGTGGCCAGACAGCATAAGATGGTGGTGTGTAGGATGGAACAGAGTAAAGGCAGAGAAGAGGACCAAATGGTGGAAGTTGAGGAAGGAAGAACATTGTGAGAATTCAGAAAGGAGCTGTTGAAGGCTCTGGGTGGTAAGAAAGACCTTCCAGATGACTGGGCTACTACAGCCACAGTGATCAGAGAGACAGGTTGGAAGGTACTTGGTGTGTCAACTGGACAGAGAAAAGATAAGGAGACCTGGTGGTGGAATAGTGAAGTGCAGGAAGTTATCCAAATGAAGAGGTTAGCCAGGAAGAATTGGGACAGTGAGAGGACTGAAGAGCTAAAAACATGCATGTTAGGGTGCCTTCAATGGTGATCTCAATGGGACTTGCCTGGTTAAAATAAAGGTTAATAATAATAGCGTAGACAGGAATATAGGGAGATGCAACGTAGAATAAAGAGGGAGGTAGCAAAGGCAAAACAGGAGGCGTATGATGAGTTGTACAAGAGGTTGGACACTAAGGAGGGAGAGAAGACAAGACAGAGGGACCAGGCTGGAAAGGATGTGCAGCAGGTTAGGCTTGTTAAAGATAGACATGGTAATGTTCTAATAAATGAGGAGAGTGTGATGGGAAGGTGGAAGGAGTAGTTTGAGGAGCTATACAAACAGACTGTTACATTCCTAGTGAATACACAACATTTATTCTGTTTTTAGTGTTTTGAACACAGTTGATTTTAGCATTTTCCTCCCTTTTTAGTTAGATTTGACAGCAAAGCCATCAGGTTAGGTTTAGATATTTAACACTACTTGGTTAGGTTCTGGTGTCTCATCCAGTGGTTATAGGGGGAAACATCAAGGCTTGCCTTAAAGTGGACCTTCTCGAAATATGCAAGACATTGAAGAAAGCTCAGTACATTTTTTTGCATTATCAGGCTGACGAATTCCACAAAACGTCTGGCATCTGCTGCAGAAACCTTGGGTGGTCTTGGTGCAGCTGTGGGAGTTTCATTTGTGGCTTCTGCAGAAAACTCAGTGGTACTCTGGACTTAGTTCAACAGTTGACATGATTGTTTGTTTGATTACTTTCATGGCAGAAATAACTCATATTTTTTCACATACAGTATTGGGCAAATATCTTTTTTAATTTCTTTGTTTTTTTTTCCAAGGAGTCAGACGTTTTTTGTTTTTTTTTAAAGTGAGCAACACTTCTTCAGGGTTTCTGAAGATTTTTTGGCTCCCCTTTCACTCTATTTAGTCCATTTTTTTTGACAGTTTCCAGAGAAATACTCTGTAAATTACTTGTATAATATACATTTGAATGATCTTGTGAATACCATGAATTTTGTACATCTTGAACTTTGAATTGCACCCACACACCCCACCCTCCCACACACATTCTACTGACATCATATACCCAGAGATTAAAACAACCTTTTTATACAAAACACTATCATCTTTCAGTTAATTATTCATTAATTATATAAGGGGGGTGTTTTTACCATTAGAAATTGTGATCTGGTCACTAAATATTCTTGTGCAGTCATCACATGGACGTGTAAATCCTCATCATGGTGATATATATACTTTCATTCTACGTTCCCATTTAGCTAATAAAATGTATAAACCTTAATGATTCATGGCAACCATTTACATAATTTATAATTAAATCACAACCTGATGACTTGGAATTTATTAATAGTGAAAGTGCGCTCGCCAGGATTGTGACATACTAATTAATATCTTCAGTTATCATTTGCACATTGCTCACTTGGCTGGGGTCTGGTTACGGGGCAGGAATAACGCTTCGCAACATCAAATTATCTGTGCATTTAAGTGGGAATGTCCTGGAGTGATGGCAACAATATGCAATTGCCTTAAGAACTTAATGAAGGAATCTGTTTTATCAGAGTTGTCACATGTTCTAGCGAATCATTATGAACACTATTAAAAGAAAAAAGAAAGGGTCGATTCATTTTCATCCTCTGGCTGTCGTAAAGGGCTGCAGGGTGCCTTTAATTGTGTCATACATATTTCCTACAGTTTCTGTAATCCACACATTCTCAGTAATACACTTTTATTTTGTAAGCAAGTCGATGTGAAAGTAGCATGGCCAAAAAATAAAAGGTTTTGTCAGAATCAGGAGTCACAGCTTTTAATTTCAGTTAAAATACTTATAGTTAGGAAATGACAAACATTTGTTGTTTCTACCATCTGAACCGTGAGACTTAAATTGATTAATTTTTACATCAGATAACAATGAATCAATTAATACCTATTATTAATTATATTAATCAATGCAATTTTTTTTTTTGTGTACAGTGGGTTGAGTTTACAGTATTACCATTATTGAAAGACAGATAAAGTATTTTCTGTTTGGTATGAAACCCAAATTTAATGAAATATGTAAATTCTTCAAGATTTGAAGATCAAATATTTAGTTTAATTTGTAGTATCTTGTTTTTCTTTATGAAGTACCTACGACAAGGCGTGAAAAAATACTAGTGAGAGACAATTGTTTTCCTTCTAACTGTGTATATGAAATACCCAGCTCCCCATATTTTTCCACCTGGGCACTTCCGCTTCACTTCAAGCTCAGGTCTTCTACCAGAGGCTGAAGTGGCTCTTTTTTTTTTTTTTTAACCTAAACTAAATTTTGCACCGTTTTTCTTTCAAATAGTCACAAAGCTCTGAAACGCAACCCAGCCGAGGCGCTCAGCAGATTAAAACAGACAGCAATGGAATCATTTAGAAAACTAGCGAACTTGGCCCATAAGCACATTTTCCTCTTCTCTCATAAGCGTGTTCTGATCTTAATTCAGACAATTAATTCAAAACCAAACATCCACTAACTCTTTCCCCAGCGTTGGACAAACAAAGGGATCCTCCTCGCTAATGGTCCCCGAGGCTTCACCGCTATCTTATTGATCTGCTGTCACCCAATTTCTCTGTGACTTATGCCCTGCTTAATTCCCATTACTGTGCACACTGAAGCCTTATCAGGGAGAACAATGGGTTTGTTGTCACCGAGGGCAAAAATATGAGCGGGCCTGTGACAGTGTGAGTGCAAACTCATGACTTCAAGTCTACAAGGCCTCTCAGTGACCTCTGCAATCATGTAGCTCAGCTTTGAGCCCGCTGCCCAAATACTAAACTCATTCTGGTCTGTTTGCAGATGAATCAGAAAATTGGATCTTGCTTGTTTTGTGGAAAAGGACCCCCACCCCCCCCAAAAAAAACTAGTGGTTTGACTCTTAAGCCATAAAACTGTTGTGTTGATATGTCTCCAGCATTGATGCTTCTCAGCTCCTGCGTGCCCCTTTAACTTATTTGCTGCTATCTCTTCCTTTCAATTATGTTTCTCTGCTCTTTTGGACAAAGAGTAATAAAGCTATAAATCGTGGGTCCGGCAGAAGGTACGGACATTCTGTCTCCGAACTGCAGTTGAAACTGCCATAAACCACACACAAAGTCAAAGATAAGGATTTACAGTTATTTAACATCATCCTTGTCCCCTAAATCACACTGATAAGAGAATTAAGTGATGGCTATAGGTTCTTCGTCCTCTAGCCATTGATTTTTCTTTTCCTTTCTTTAAACAGGAGGCCCAGTGCAGCGTTTTTATTGAGCATCCTATTTTCTTTCAGCTTAAGAGTGGAAATTGAGCTATTTGCTTTGTTTTATTAGGCTGGAGAATCTGCGCTGAATTAATTGGTCAAAATTCTTCTTGTTTAATCTACATTTCTAGTAGAAGTGTTTTCAAATACAGCCCCCCAAAAATGACTTTCCCTTGAAAGGCCATTGGAGGTATTGTTTGACATTGTTTTTGACAGTCCAATCTGTGCCAACTGTTTTAGGTATGCTTCATTTAGTCTTCTATTCAATAGAAAAGATGCTTCTTGAGACAAAACACACAATTTGATTTACAGAAACTCACCAATCAGTGGTGTTGGTATCAAATGCAGCAAAAAATTCCCCTTTTTAAGGCAGCCTTTGGTTCACTAAAACCAGAGTAAGAGCCCCTCTTAGCGCATCATGTCCCATTTGAAACAAAGACGTGTTTAGCTTAGCGGAAGTTAGTCTCTCATTTGAGCATGAAAACACTTAAGTCAGCGCCTGAGAGCCGGCAAAGCTGCAGCCGCTCAGATTTAATGATTCAGTTGCTGTTTAGCTCCGGGTTCACGACCCTGCAGCCATGATAAATGTCAAGCGCAACAATGTCCCACTAACTAGACATGCCACTGCCAGCCAATCATCTTGTTATTGACTGGAAAATGACTCTGAATGCTGCGTTACAGTATTTGTGGAACCATGTGGGGCCGGTCATTCAGTCTGCTCCAGTCCTGTTTGTTTTGCTTGAAGCTTTGTGAGCTTCTACTCAAGAACGCACAACAGGCATTAAGAACAGCTGTATGTATGTATGTGTCAATAATTTTTTGGATTGTAAAAATGTCAGAATGGGTCCAGGAATGCTTGGTGGAACAGCCATAGGTTTTGAAATCAGTTGTTGCTCAGTTGGATTTAAAAACTTATTTGTGGTTAGTGTTTAATTATGGAGAGTTTTTAATTTGATGCATTTTAGGAGGCCAGTGTCACATTACGACATAATGTCCTGCGTGGCTCCAACTATAGAGCTTTTAATGTAAAGCTGGAATTTTGAAGGCCCTTCAAGTTTAGGGATTTTTGGTTTAAAACTTAAAATAAACTTCACCTTAAACTGTTTTACAATAATGCCTGTTTTGAATTTTAACCTGAAGTTTTTCTTGAAAAATTCTGTCAGACATTTTTAACTTATGTATCACTTAAAATGTATTAAATAAATTTCACTTTTCAATCAAATAATATTGTAGTTTCTGTAAAAATCATCAACTATACAAATAAATGTAACTACTTGAATCTCTGGATTTGAACCCTTCCATCATAACTCCATTTGGTAGAACATATTTTAGGTTTAAGCTTATTGAAGCATTCTGAACTTAACTAAGATTGTCTTAGTTTAAAACTCTTGCATGAAAGGTGGCAGACAATATTCATAGCAGTTTCATTAAAAAGTTTCTTTCAAAACCTTTATACCACCATGTAATTTGCATGACACTGGTATTAAAAAATACAATATTCCTGCAGGAAGTGGCGGCACCAGAAATGCAACAGGTAGCTGCTACTGTTGCTTTTCAAGCTTGTAAATACCAGTAAGTTCTATGTAAATGATCATATAATGCAAAACTGACAAAGATGAAACAGTTTATAAAATAGTGTTTCTATGAACCACAATGAAATCTTTGAAATTAGTCATTTTAAGACAGCAGCAATCCATGTTGATCTTGGTCTCACAATGACTAGCCCTTAGCTCGATCCAGTCAGAACAAAAGAAGAAGCAGTGTAAATGCTGACTGCTGAATGAAATTTAATTGTTACAGCTAAAAGAAGCAAAACACTAGCTAAAGGCTAAAATTAGCAAAGTACTAAAGCTACAAGAAGCAGAATGCTAGCTAAAAGTAGCACAAGATTACAAAAATAGGGCAAGTAGCTGAAGCAGATTTTAAAGACATTTTTGAAGGATTTGATGAGATCTCAATGTATTTCTGTGGAAAGAATATTTGTAAATAAGTTAAATATTTTGAAAAGTATAAGTCACAAAAACAAAACTCATTGTTCCTACCTCCTGAATGAGCTGTAAGCAGCTAGACTGCAAAAAATGTGCAGAAAAATTAAAAACAGGAAAGCCATAGCGTGATTGCTGAATCAGCACCCACACATTTAAACTCCATTTCTTCAAACTGAGGTTGTTCAAA
Source organism: Kryptolebias brasiliensis (assembly GCA_028566095.1). NCBI lineage: Eukaryota > Metazoa > Chordata > Actinopteri > Cyprinodontiformes > Rivulidae > Kryptolebias > Kryptolebias brasiliensis. Next base: position 17,545,100 of record JAOXNZ010000064.1, read on the forward strand.
GAGCTACTCTATCTACAACAAGTAAGGTATTAATTGTTCATAACCTTGCTTCAGAACCCCATTTCAGAAGATCTGAACTACGCCTTTAATTTACAACCGAGTGAGATTTATGTTTAAATGTAAAGCACCCAAACAAATAAGGCTGGAAAAGTCTTCAGGACGTGTTCTGAATTTTGCTGCTACCGCCAGCCGAGGATATTACCACGCGAGTGCCAACAGGACTCGGACAAACTGCTTCTTTAAGCATTTCTCCGGGAGGCATAAAAATGTATTTATGGTCAGCAGGGGTGGGTATAAAGAAAGATTGGCAAACATGAAACTCAAGTCCTCTCTCGGGTGCCATCGAGCCATGCTCAGCTGTGCTCAATCATAGACTGAAAGAACAACAGTCCGGTCTGACAAAGCACCGCCTTGGGCATTTGTTTTACATTCTCCTCAAAACCTGTTATTGAAGATAATGCTTTGTCTTTATACCCGTTTTCAGCTCTGTAATGAACTTCATCTATCTTATTCTGCTGTGCGCCCTTTTAAACTCACAGTTTAGTGCTTATTACTCAGTGCTAAGATTAAAGGCTGCTGAGGATTCTGTTTCTGAGCTCAGCTGGTGTAGAATTGATTTCTTTTACGAATATATGAATCACCGGGGTCATTACTGGGCTGGACTCTTTTTCATTTAATTGAGCTATGTCCCCTGCTTCAACAGTAAGAACTATCTATCAGCACTGTACCTCTGTGGGCTTTGAAAACAGCAACATCTGAAGTATAGCCTCATTTATCCAACAGATGCAGAACACTGATCCTTCGAAATAAAAAAAAATAAAATAAAGGTGACAACCTAGCTTTTTAATAATTCAGATGTAAACTGAGGGATAGGAAATATAAGGTAAGAAGGAATATATGAGCTTATATTCCAAAATCCTTTTAATTGCAAGGCTTATTACTAATCAACTGCACCTCGCTCCTTGCTAAAATATTCCTCACACACACTCAGGCAGTATCGACTTTTTGAATAAAAAGACATTAATGTAGATAACAGCCATTTTGGATCCTCATTAGTCACCAGTAATCCAGAAACATGGGCGATATATTAAGACTGGTGTTCACAGCCAGTCATTAAAGGAGAAATAAAAGACAAAATAAATCCACTCCTGGAACGCCTGCGATTAATCATGTTGGCCACTGCTGGCTGGCTGCTTAACGCTTTTTATTGAGTCATTTATGCAGGTTTCTCCTATAATCCGTTTATTCTAAATAATGCCTGCCTTCGTGCGCAAAGTGCTGTGTTCAGATGATACTCCTGCAAACTGTATATATTTACATAATTTTTACTTCTTTTTTTAACATACATATGAAACAGTTATGGCTAACAAAATGAAAAAAAATAGTGCATTGTTTAAAGGAGGTTTTTAATTAAAGTGTTAAGTGTATTTTCAGTTCTTCATAGGAATCACAATGCAACATAAGAATATTATTATTATTTTGATGAAGTGTATCTAATTAGAATTGTTCATAGCAAAGAATAATTTTTGTAGGTGAAGCTACATAAAAATTAAGATCACTTCTGTTCCTTCAAAAACATTCTTTAAAATCTGCTTCAGCGTACTCTACTTTTCTTTTCCTGCATTTAGCTTCTAGCTAGCCTTTTGTAACTTTTAGCTTTTAGCCAGCCATTTGCATTCTGCCTATTTTAGCATTTAGCTAGTTTTAGCCTTTAGATTAGGGCTGTCCAACCCTGGTCCTCGAAGGCTACTATCCTGCATGTTTTACTTGTTTCCCTGCTCCAACGCACCTGATTCAGTGGTTAAATGACCTCTTCATGTTCTGCAGAAGCCTGTTAATCACCCATTCATTCATATCAAGTGAGTCATTCAAAACAGTCATTCAGCACTCAGCCTTCACGCTGCATTTTCACAGAAAATGACATTTTCCAGGTTTAGATTGATCTCAGAAAGAGCAGTGAACGAGTGCAAGGTCATCTGAGTATTTCCACAAACTAAACCCTATTAAAAGGGGTAATAATCTCAAATATGGCTAACAAAAAAGTGTTAAGCACTTTTTACATATTCCATTCTTGCCTTTTGAAATGTTTAATAAAACTGTACCCTTAAGCATGCCAGTTTATTTAGGTTCTTATTGGTTAAAAACAATAATAATTCCAGCTGTTACTTTTCGGTCCGAACATGACTGGTCCTTTTTCCCTTCAGAGTTAGTGGACGTGTGATTGTATATTTAGTAATGAAGATTTGACGGTTCTCAGCAGCGTCTGGAGACTTTCTCACAAGGTCTGTACTGAAAGGCTGAAGCGTATCAAGTGTCTTGCACAACAACAGCCCCAGCACCTGATGACATGGTTCTGTAGGGAGTTAATGCTGTCATAATAAATCAGTACCAGACAGGATACAGTATAATCATTCGGGTGTCCTGTTGCACTCGGTTTCTGCTGAAGCTGCACCATAACTCTACACTGCCACGGTGGTTGATGGTTGACTGGAGAGGAATAATCCATGGGAGATAAAATACAAAGAGCTGATGATGGTTTATATTGCAAGTCAAGTGATGTTCTGTGTTCCCTCTAGTTTTTTTTTTTTTTTTTTAAACATATTTGGCTTTGATGATAGATGTAATACCCTGCTGAAGGTGGAGTGATAATGTTTTTGCTCGTGCGTGTTTCTTTGCCTGTTCCATTTGGGAAATATCTCATGAACCAGTGGACGAATTTTAATGAAACTCAAAGTAAACATTTGATGTACAACTGATTAACCACATTCAAGATGGTCGCCACAGCTAAGCAACAATCGGCAACACAAAATTGCTACAATGCAGCCAATTTCACAGGTATTGAGCAATAATTTGGTGTGGTAGTAGCTGAGAGTCATTCCCAACACAGACTCCAAGCATTAACAGATCAAGCAGGATTACACAAGATATAATATCACATGAAATTGCTCATAATGTAATTTTCGAGGATTGAACAAATGGCTGCAACTCTGTCATTTCTCAATATAAGACAATCTTAGTTTAAAACTCTGGCATGAAAGGTGGAGGGCAATATAATTTTTTTTTTTTTAAGGATTGCTAGGCCTTTAATTTGTAGTAGGTCTGAGAGAAATTGCGTATTAAGGTTATGTCAATATGTAGCTCACCAAAGTGTTAGACATGTGGCAGTGTTTAAAAACAAAGTGTTGCTCTCCGTAACTCCGTAGAAAGCCTTCAAAATCAAAGCAAATTGAGATCTACAAACTATCAGAGCTGAGGCGTTATGCTTTTATCTTGGCTTTTTTTTTTTCCATAAAGATGAATCATAATGTCTAATCCTTGCAAATTACCCACACGTTTTGTAGTTTTCTCATTTCCAACACTGTTTAATCTGTGTCTGGAGTATTTGCTGTCGCTTCATGTTGCAAACACTCCTTTCACTCTGGCACTTCATAGTCTTTTGATGGGCCATAAAAGGCTCGGTTTGATGGATGATAACTCGGGGCGTCTCTCTTTGTTGTGGGATGTGACGACCGAGTGCATGTGAGATGTGAGGAGAAGATGTGGTGTGAATGGGAGATGTCATTGATGTCATGCGCTGACATCGAGGCCCAAAGCACAGGCTTTGATCTCTGGGAATGACTGCAAAGCAAACACAAATAAAAGATTCCAGAGTTTCAAGAGAGAAAGTTTAACTGTTTCTTTTTTTGGTTTTTTTTTTTTGGTATTTGGCAACAAATTTTCAGAAATTGTAAGGACTGATCTGGTCTTTGTAAGCTGTACGTGATTCTACCTGTATGCAATACATGATTTATGAAAAATGAAGATGGCTTAAGTTATTCTTTTGATCCAGTCCAATGAATAGTTTGCTTTATGGACTCTGGGATCCCCTGCTGACCTTATAACATCTGTTCAAGCCCTCCCTACTTAATCTATTTACTGGGAGAACAGGACAGATGTTTTTAACTGTACAACATAAAAAACAGATGACAGATAACAACTTGCTTCAATACAAACAAATAGTGGTGTGGTATTAAAGGCATAGTTTGGCTCATATGAAACAGGGTTCTGTGAAATAGTTATGAACAGTTAGTGTCTTACCTGTTTTAGATGGCTCTTTGAACAACCACAATTTGAGGAACGTGTTTAATTTTGAACAGTTAATGGCTCATCTGAGTGGATTGCTGTCATCTTAAAACAACTCCAGCCTTGAAAATTACACTTCCATTCCTCCTTCCTTCGTACACTCACTTATTCGTGATTGAGTCATGGAGGCAACAGGTCCAGCAAGTAAACCCAGACATCCTTTTTCCCAGTGATTTACTTAAAAGCAGTTTTGTGTGTATGTATGTGTATGTGTGTGTGTGTGTGTATATATATTTATATTTGTTGTTTAATTTACAAAGGTGTGCTAAAATGGTATGAATAGACTTGTTGGTTCCCTTAGAGACACTATTAATCTTTGTGTTATAGTCCATGTTTTATGTTCATGATTAGTATCACAGTGCCTTCAAGCTTTTCATCAGCTGTTCAGCCTATTTAAAAGGAACAAACGTGTTGAACATGAAGCAGACAAAGCCAAGGTGAGAGCTCTCTGAGGACCTCAGAAAGAAGATAATAGGTATCCATGTTAAAGGTAAAGGCTACAAGACCATCTTCAAGTAGCTTCATATTCTTTGACCACAGCTGCCAATACTATTAAAAAGTATAAAGGTTTATGGGACTGTAGCTAACCTCCTAAGACATAGACACAAGAGGAAATACAACCCCAGGTTGAGCTGACGGATATTGTGGATGGTAGAAAAAAAGCCAAGGAAACAATCCTAAACCATTTAAGCCATATTTCAAGGTCAAGATATGTAATTTTCTGATTGCACCATCCTTCACATTTTGAATCATAATGGACTTCATGGAAGAATACCCAGGAGGGCTCTACTACTGGTAGAAAAAGGCAATAAAGTCAGAAGAAATTCACCAAAACCATGTTGACAAGCTCAAAGTACCTGGAACTGATGAAACAAAACTAGAACTTCTTGGCTTCAGTCACATCACTTGTGCTTTCTGATCATCATGGAAGGGTACCAAAAGATTTAACAATGTCTGTATAATCCCTCCAGCTTGTTAACTTGTCAATCTGGTCAAAATAAACTCTCTCCAAACTGAGGTTGTTCAAAGAGTGATCTATGCTCGGTAAGATATTAACTGTACGTAACCTTTCCATAGTACCCCACTTCTAAAGAGCTGAGCTATCACTTACAGGGCAGGTAAGGATGTGCCAAAGGTTTTATTTATTTGATGGTGGCATAAAACAAAAGCAATAAATTGACTCCACAGTGTTTAGTTAAAGATTCCTTGGATACATGTTCTGTACAGTAAATAAATCACTGTTATTAAAAACCAAGGCTCATGTTGCTATAAATTGCTCTCCAGAATATTGAAGCCATTCGTTCCTGCTGTGCAGCCTTTCATGCCCACATGAGGTTCTTTGTTGGGCGTCTTTGATGTTTACTTAACCATCTGAGCGTGATGTGCTTCATGGCCTTTATGGTATAGATTACAAATGGAACAGTTTAAAGGGCTAATTATGCCAGTGGACTGTATTTACCAGCAAATGTTTGGAGCTGTAAGGTTTACACTTTATAAATTACATTAATTAGATGCTTCTTGAAATAATCCCCAGGCAGATAATTTGATCAAAGTAATTACACAGCACATTATTAAGTGTTATGTTAGACATGCTGATTGCCTTTTTGACACTAGAGTTAAAGAGTTTCTCCTGAGTAAACAAATGTATTGGTATCCAGCGATCATAAAGCTTTTATAATGTAGTTATTAATTTGCATCCACATGGGTCAGACTCATAGAAACTCATACTGAAATGAAAGGTATTCAGTTGATTTTAGATATTGTAGTGCAGGACAGAGTTTCCATTCAGGAAAAGACTAAAAACAATTCAGTGTGACCCTAAATTACCAGGTGAGACTGGGAAAAACCAGTAATGTTACATTACTGGGAGTTGTGCAAACAGAGCATCTTAACTTGTTTTTCCCTCCTTCCTTCTTCATTTAAAGTAAAAATAAATTATGGTGCACGTATCTCATTGTTGTCCATCACAGTATTTGTCATTATCACACACCACCAAAGATGAAGGTAATAATGTTTATCCTGTGGTTGTGTTCATGTGTTTTTAGCATCAGCAAAATATTTCTTGAACCACCACCTGGATTTTAATGGGACTTTTGGAAAGTAATCACTTTTAAAACCACTCTAAGATGGTCGCCACAACTAAACAGTTTTAGCCATCACAAAAATGGCTATAACCCAGCAAATTTTACAGATATTAAGCTGTAATCTGAAGTAGTAGCTGAGGATCATCCCCAACACATACTCAGAGTGCTACACACTGTGCAATATTTTTGCTTAAAACCTTGGCATTAACTATTGGTGTCAACCCTGTTTGTTAACATAGCATCTCATGAACCACTGGATGAATTTCAGTAAAACTCTCAAAGTAATCATAGGATCTACAACTAATTAACATTTGGGATCAATCCACTTCAAGATGGCTGCCACAGCTGATTGACCTCAGCCAACACAAAAATGACTATAATTCAAGCGCTAACAAGGTCACACAGGATCTCACCACATCACATGTGGTCACATTTAACATCATTTACAAGGTTTGACCAAAACAGGCATAACTTCTTTCCTTCTCTACATAAGAGGATTTTTAGTTTAAAACTCGGGCATGAAAGGCGGTGGGCGATATGCATGCCCAAAGAATGCTAGGCCTTTAATTAAATATAGACTATTTTGAATCTTCGTGTGCGTCAAAGTCGAGATTAAAGTTTGGAAGTTAAGCTCAACTAAGAGCGTTTATAGACTATGCTCATATATTTACTTGTGTGGGTGTAACAGACTGAAATCACAGCTCAGTTCTGCTGTCAGCTGAAAATGACTAATGTGCTGCAGATCACAGCCTCGGGATAAAGCTGTATCTGAAGCAACACTTGGAGGAAATCAAAAGCCCAGAATACCTCAAATTGACCCCTGTCATTTTCGTTGACAGTGTATACCCCCCCCCCACCCCCATACACACACACACACACATACACAAAAACACCAGTCTGTAGACTCGCTCAGCCTTAATTTATACACAGCAATTCTTAACCAGCTGGTTTTCATTTCCTGAAAGCTCAAGATTGTAGGAGATTTTCTTTTTTTTTTTTTTTTTTTTTTTTTTTTTAAATACAACCTTGTTTGAATCTGGGACTAATGTAGTCAGGATGGAATCTGTCATTCAGTCTATTGCATGTTGAATACTAAGGCAGTTTCAGCTGTAAGCAGTCCATGATTTATGAACACCAAGTGAACTGTTGCAAGCAAAAGCCAGCTTGGAGTTCAGAGCAGCAACTGGGCCCTTTATTTTTTTATTTTTTTGGCAGCGGTGTGCCTGCATTTTCTTTCCATTCATGCCAAAGTGTTTTCGCACGGCAATTAGTTCCGTCCTCATTTGGGTCTACAGTCCCGCAAGGTTAGCAAAGTCATTTATCATCCTCGGGGCTTGGGGCTCTGCAGCTCCGTCTCAGGTAGATTCTGTAAACAGTCAACGGCTCAGTTTTTTCCATTTCACTAAATGAGAAGGCAGTACAGTAGTTTTGAGGTTCTGCCATCAATTCGTCTCTTGTTTGCTTTGCTTTTTACAGATGTGAAAGCAAAAGGGAAATGTCATTTCACGTGGCTCGTTTGTCATATACTAAAGGGATAGTTTGGATGTTTTGAAGTGGGGGTTCTGTGGAAAGGTAATATCTTACCTGTTATAGATAGGTCTTTAAACAACCTCAGTTTGGAGAGAAAGTGATTAATTCTGACTACACAGCCAAGCTAACTAATCTGAGCAGGGCCAGTCAGCCTGCTGCCATCTTAAAACAACTGCAATCTTGAAGAATTTGTGGAGATTCATCCAAAAGCTGTTTCATAAGCCTTCACATCGCTGTCAGTTTTGCATTACATACTTATTTCAGCAGAAATATGATATTCCTTCAAGAAATGCCCCTGGCTGCACCGGGAAGGCTAATTGCACTTGTAAATGACCACTGAGATCTATGTAAATGACTATGTAATGAGGAACTGATACCAATGTAAATATTTTATAAAAAGACGTTTGCATGAACTATTGAGAAATTATTTGGATTGCAGTTGTTTTAAGACAGCAGCAATCCAATTTGGTCTTGGCCCTGCTCTGACTAGCCGTTAGCTTATTTTGTTCAGAATTAAACTGTTTCTCCAGTCTGAAGTCGTTCAATTATTATCTGCAGCAGGTAAGATATTAGTTGTTCTTAACCGGTCTACAGAACCCCACTTACATAAATCCCTGAACTATAATTTTAACTAGAAAGAGTGAACAGAGTGATAACTACAGCAGTTCCTTGCTTTTTCAAAAAAGCATAAACCTCATATCCTCAAAAGAAAGTTGACTGGACGTTTTTATTAGAATATCAATATTATTGATTAATAAATATAATTTCATTAAGAAACTTGACATCTGTGTGTGTATGTGTGTGTGTGTGTGTACACACACACACAGATGCTGAGTCTAGGCTTAAGCTTTTAGCTTCTATAACTTTTTAATACTTAACTCACCTTTTGCTACTTTTGCTTGTAGCTAACTTTTTGCCGTTTTTAGCTTTTAGTTAGCATCTTGCTACCTTTATGTTTTAGTTAACCTTTTATTATTTTTGGCTAGTGTTTTGCTTCTTCAGACTTTTAGCTTCTGTTTTGCTCTTTTTTTAGGTTTTAGCTAGTGTTTTAGCTTTAACAACTCAGTTTTAGCTTCTTCAGCAAATGTCACTGTCATTCAGCACTCAGCATTCTAGTTTAGTTTTAAAATGTGTGTATTTTTTCTTTTTTACGTCCATCTGTAGAAAGACATTATTTTATTTACAAAGATGTGACCAAATGATTCTGAATCCATATTTGCCTGAGCTGATAAATCATGGTTTCTACATCTTTATCAAGCAGAATTAAGAGATGAAATAAAAGCCTTGGGTTTTCCTCCTCTGTAAGTGGAGTCACACTGCAGTGCAGGCCCAGAGGTAACGGGCAGAATCAGAGAGGACTAATTGTCAAGGTTATGACTCGGTGGATGATTGATATGAGGCCAGGCTGTTTTTGTCAGCCTGTCAGGTGGCTGGAATGTTTAATGTTCTCATTATTGGTTGCTCTGTTGTGTATATTTCTCTGTCAGCGCCACTGAGCCCATCTGAACTGCCAGAGCACTTCAAAAGCCTCAGGTCATCCGTCTTCCTCCTGACGCCCTGAATGTTCAGCCTCAGCTGAGTGCTTGTGATTTGTTATGACTTTAGAGCCAGCTGACAGACAGGTCTCCTATAAAAAAACATGCAGCCATTTCCCTTTTGTCGTGCAGTGAAAGCATCACTGCTCCTGTAATGGGAGGGGGTGAGAGGGACTGCCACAGGAGGCTGGCACCTGACAGTTGTATCATCTTTCTAATTTCCAGACAGATGACACAAAGTATTTTGTCTTCCTTTTTGCCTTTTATGTGGATTTTTGGTTTTGGTGTCACAGACTCTTACAGGTCACCATCTGTTGTGGAACGCCACAGGGGAAAAAAAAAAAAAACAACAAAAAAAAAACTAAAGCTGATCACTATATTAAGGCACACTGTCATATTCATCATTAGCCCAGTGTATGTGGAGTTATGGCAGAGAGCATCGTGAGAGGAATGTTGATGGCTGCTGAAGTGCTGAAGACAAGAAGAAGGAAAAACAGAATCCAAATCTTAATACCTTTCCCAGGCCCTTTACAAGATTGATTGTTTTCTGCTGATCTAATTTTGGATCATACAAAAACAACCCATTTGTCTTGAAGAAAGATGATGTGCTACATGGTGCAGATGGATTTTTTTCCCCCCCTTTTTTTGGTGAAAGCTGGAAAAGATTAAAGAGAAACTCTGCTCCTCAGCCATAATTACGAGCTGTAGATTACTCTGTCGATTTTACCAGATGGTAGGCTCGATTCTGCAGGCCCTTTTCTGTATATTAATGAACAGCAGTCTGTTATATTTGACTTAGGTAAGTGAAATGTCCATCACCTGTAATGGTCTGCCAGCTGGCACGATGCATTTTGCACCACTTTGGGTCCACTTGGCATTCTTCATGTGCAAGGAAATTTCTGCTCTCCGTTTTCCATCATTGTCACTCCAGTAGTAAATATTATTTTTTCACTAGGAGGGAAAAAAAAAAAAAAACTCAAGTTGGGTTCACAACTAATTTCCTCCTATTGGTCCAAGCAATAATTTTGGTGCTAAAACTGTCATTCTGGGTAAACATGAGTTTAGTAACAATTAGATTAGCTACAAACAATACAGTAAGTTACCCAACTGAATTATAAAATGGAGCAAATAGTGGAAGATAATAGAAAAGTCATGCTTATTATTACCAGAAAGACGGGAGATGAGGTATTTGCCTGTGTGTGCTTGTGTGTGTGACTTTAGAGTCAACCCAATTCAAGATGGCAGCCACAGCTCCTCAACCTTATCAAACACAAATATGGCAGTAACTTGGTTCAATTTACAGATATTGAGTTAACATCTGGTGTGGTAGTAGCTGAAACTTATCCACAATACCTACTCTGAGTGCTAAAAGATCACAAGATTTCACAATATCATGTAAGATTTTGAGTAACTAGCAAACTAAGATTTGATCTAAATGGCTGATCTTGGTTTAAAACTCTTGAAAGAAAGGTGGCACGTGATATGTATTTATTTAGGAAACGCTAGGCCCCAATTTCTTAATGTCGCACCTAAAGAAATAATTTGTCTTCTGCTGGCTTAATGACGTGTTCAGCTCCACGTGTCCAACACTAGTTTGCTAAAGAAACTGATTGCCTTTGTCTTAGAATGTCATCCTGAAGAGACCGCCAAAAACTGAAGGAGGCAACGAACACGTGTTTGCCAGCCCGAGCACCCAGAAACTCCCTTCATGAATATGCCAAGCCTAAATTTAACCCAACAGCAGAA
>JAOXNZ010000064.1:17557664-17572708 GCA_028566095.1 Kryptolebias brasiliensis
AAAGCAAATTGCTTATTTTGGAGAAAATATGGTTTCTTCCGTTAAAAAAGTACAGAATGATTGATAAATTAACATTTGCTCAACTATAATTGCAGTGTTACTGTTGGTGCTTGCTGGTAAAGTTTAAATACTTCAGTTTTTACTCTAAGAAGTTGTATAAAGGCAGCTGATTATAATGAAACTTGTTTTACCAGTAAAAATGTGTGATTAGTTTGTATTGATACAACTCTGAGCTTAAAGACGCACTTTTGCATTTTCGTCCAAAGAGGTGTCATATAACACTTAAATAATAAATTTAACGTTTTATACATTTGTTAGAATAATAATGCTTTATATAATAACTCCAGAGACATACAGCGTCTTTCTAATTAATATTTTTAATTTCAGTAAATCAGAGCCTACATAATGTGACCTCCACAAAAGTCTTTTGAAACTTCTTGTATCTTTCTAAATTTATGTGCAAACATGTAATAAATGGGTTGTATCATATTACAAAGTTTTCTTTCATAGAGATTATAAAGTGGATATAAATGTCCTGTATAGGACTCATAAAGAAACATTATTGAACACGTTGCTCTGAATGTAATATGACTGAAGTCAGCAGAAATGGGTATATCATTCTCTGCTTTATATAAATTTGAGATTGAATTTAAATGTTATAGACGGAATAGTTTAGGTGTCGAACCTTCTATTATTGCACTTTTAGTAATTTAGAATAGTTTGAATTTCTCTCTGAACACTTGTGAAAACTCGTTTATATTTCTGACTTTGTTCTTGTGGTCAAATTTTGTGCCATTTATTCGTTGTTGAGACTTCAGGGAAAAAGGGTAAAAGAAATACAAAACTTGATTGGTCAAAAAGATTAAAATTCAATAAGTTTTAAACAACGTTGCACATGCTGAGATAGCTAAGCAAAAGAAAATCTCACTGTCAGAACATTTATTATAAAAGCACAGAAACACAGCGTAGTTCTACATGTTCATCCTAAAATTCAAAATAATTTCTCATCAAATACATTCAAATTAAATCTCCTCCATAATTGAACTGGTCTATTTGCTCTTGCATGTGAAGATGTGGGAATCCCTCTGTCATACATCAGTTAGGCTTTGAGAAATTACTTTTTAGATCTTAGTTTGTTCACATTATATTAATGTTTGAGAGTGAACAGAAATGCATCACAGACGACCCACACTGGCTTCATGGCTGACTGGCTGCGATGCTGAATTGTGGGGCAGCGGCTTTATTACCATCTATCACAGAGCTATGTTTAGGCCTCATCTACATGACGGATGGGTGGATTTGATGTATACGACATCTGACCGTGGTGATTTTACTGCTGGAGAGCGGCCTGATTTACAGAGGATGGATAATGACACTGTTGGCTTGATTTAGCTGATTTGTTTTAACGGACTGATTAAATACTTAAACCCCTCTTTTTATTCATGCCCAGTGCTTCATAGCCTCATTAGAATGATCACAAAAGCTCTGAAAGCAACCCACATCTGTGTCACAGTAAATTTCTGTTTTGAGAGCTTCTCACTCGCATCTTTTGTTGTCGTAGATAAACTGATGATCTGCAAAGTTTTAAGACTCAGTTCTAATGCAGCAACGTTTGTGGCTTGAGCTTCTATTTTAATCATAAAAGGAAGCCATTCATGCATGCTTATAGAAACTTGGTCTATTTTTATGTTTGGTATAAAAACATGCATCTCTAGGCCTGCTGCAAAGCTCGCGGTCACCCTTATGGTAACACCAACTCATAAAACGACATGGCTTTTGCAAATAACACGAACATAAGATACAATTTTCCAGGATTATTTTAGAAACTGCTAAATATTTACCATGCTTTTCATAACCCAAGTGCCAAGTATCATTCATAAAAGTAAGAGTAATGATATATACTTTATAGCTGAACGCTGACTTGATCCAACTGAGTTTTTTTCTGTATTTCAAAAATAAAATTGTCACTCTCAAATGAAGCAAGAATAGAGAAATGTAAACAGTTTCTGAGCTGTGGTGCTCTGAAAATATCAGGAAAAAAAACAGACTCCATGCACCCTTTTGCTTCCTACAAAATAAATCACTTTGACTTCTTCTAAAATTTGCTCAGATTTTAATGTTTTTTTTTTTTTTTTTTCTTGTTTTCTTTTCGTAGCTCACGTCTATGTTGTAAAAACTCCCAATCTGTCTGAGTGAAGCAGAGCGAAGATATTTGCTTTGGAGTCAACCTTTAATTCAAAATAGAAAATAAAATCCATAATAAAGTTCCATTTACTTTTGCTCAAGCTGAAACTTTGGGATGGAAAACAGGTAAATATCTCCAGTGTAAAATAAAGCACATTGAGGCATGTCAAATTTATATTATAATATTGTTTTTTTATTTTAGTCACGCTTGAAGCTATCGCAAATAAATACACTGATCCCGACATGGATCCAGTCCCTGCATGAAATACAATATAAAACTCATTAGGCCTAAATCTCCTTTTATAAACGTATAATTCTTTGTCTCTACTGGTATCCTAAGGCTGAGGCTGTCGTCAGTCTTTGTCCATACAAGGCGTACGGGGAGTAATATGGTCCAGTGGCTGCGGGCACCGGCACCGGACCCCCGGGAGTGGGCAGGGGGCTCTTTGAATAAGGGTGATAACGGGTGCTGAGTCCGAGGGGATGATGGGGGCCCCTGAGGGCCAGCGTGCTAGGGCTGCCCGGGCTGCCATTATGAGGAATATGCATGTGACAAGCCATAGCAGCAGCGGCAGCAGCGTTTGCAAGAGAGGTAGACCCTGGATACCCAGATATCAACTTCTCTGTGCCGGCGAAGGCTGTGTGAGTCCGCAAATGGCTGAGGAGCTCCTCAGAGGATGCAAAGCGCTTATCACAAGGTCCGTTAGCAGACACCCAGTTGCACACATGCGGCAGGGGGTCATTGGGTAACATGAAGCCATAGGGGTACAAGGGGTGTCCAGTGAAAGACGGGGTTGAGGCGTGCATGCTGTGTAACGGGTGTGTCGGGTACATGAGTGGGTATCCAGACTTAAGAGCGTTGGCTGCAGCTGCAGCAGCAGCAGAGTCATGTGAACAGTTAGTGGTGGTCGCTCCAGACAAATGGCTCGTGCAGTGGTAGCTCAGGCAGTAAGGGTCTCGACACAGACTGGCAGACATTAATGACGGTGGGGATGCTCCAGCCAGGGGGCTTGTTCCAGTTTTACTGCATCCCAAAGAGCTGGCAGCAGCAAACTGCGCACTTAGGAGCTGGTTGCTGGATTTGGTGGGGTCAAGGGTCATTCCGGGTGGAAGAAATGGCTGCGGGTAACCTGCATAAGCACCCGCTAAACTTCCAGGATAAGACATACCAGCAGAGGGTAAGGGGAAAACTGTATGGCCGGGCTTGTAGGGGGAGACGGGGGCCACCAGTCCAGAGCTGAGAACAGAGGAGGTTGATGAGGTTACAGATATGGAGTCTGATGTAACAGTCTTGGATCCAGATGTGTTTTCTTGGTTACTATCAGAGGTAATTCCGTTTATCTTTTGGCTTCCACCACTCTCTGTCATGCTGCTTTTATTGCAGTCAGACTCCTTTTTGTCCTCTTTGTCAGTCTTACTTTCAGAAGGAAGTGGAGAAATGGAGGTGCAAGAGCTGGGGCTGCCTGTCCTGGGAGTGAACGGCTGGCAGGTGGCGCTAGGCACTCGGAAACTGGTTTTATCTCCACTGAGGCTGCTGCTCGAGTCCTTCTTCTCGGACGACTTTGAGTAAGGTTTAAAGCTGGATTTGTCTTCGGCTCCGATGTCGCTAATTTTCAGCGGCCCAGATTTGCTCTCCTTCTCACTAGATCCATTTGATGCCACCGAGGAGAGCTTGGAGGAGGACGGCGGGTCCGGTTTGCCGATCTGCGAGCACGTTTGCGCTAAAAGGGCCAGCGGACTCTTTTTGGCATCCAGCTGCAAGAAAATGACATAAAACAAAATGTGTGAAAACCATAAAACACTTTGTCATGCATATAAGCTGTACATTTTTGTTATAGGTTTGCAAAGGTGACCGTTCCGCGTATTTTACGCACTGCGCATAAACTTATCTCAGCAAAAAAAAAAAAAAAAGATAACTCTGCATAATAAGCTCATACACGTAGTAGGTTTACACATTAAGAGATTTCCTAAATTACATTCAAGATATAGCCAGTTTGCAAGTACGGATTACTATATGTAAAATATGTCCAAATTAAACGGCTAATTTGTTCGCTTAAATAAGGCGAACAAGCAGAACAAATCCAATACGTAATCAGGTGAAAAACAACACTTATGTCCACAAATATGGAACAGCTATGTCCTTCTTGAAGCTTTGATGTCCAGTGATTTTGGGAGGAAAAAAACAACAGTTTGAAATCAAGTCAATTAATACCTGCATGCGCGCGTAATCGTTTACAAAAACACGCTTCTGTGTTTTTCTTTTTACCTCAATGGGGCTGATAGGAGTGGAAGGTAGAGGCTGGAGGTACTCCGGGTGTAAAATGTGTCCTGCCCGAGCCGTGAGCATTTTCAAAACCTTTATGGGAAGACGGCTGGCTTGGCGAAACGGGTCTGCGGGAGAGACGGAGTTGTGGACGGATAGTTTGCTGATCTTCGCTGCTCCCTTCTCCCTCGAGGAGGAGCCGCTCTCCCACGCTGGATTCGTGCTATTTCTCAGGACAGAGACCGTGGGTGATATGATCATGACCCAATTCTCGTAAAAATGGTTGAAAAAGGCATGTGTGAGGGTGATAAAAAGAGCCAAAGAAAAAAACCGTCTGAAGGTTAAAGCCTCCTCCAGGAATAAAACAAACGATTTATTATCCTTTAAAGCAAGACGCGGAACGCGTGAGCAGAGTCCGTGCGTTTCACTGCAGCGCTGCTTCCTCCCCCGGCGACGCTCAAACTGTGGCTTCAGGTCCGAGAGCGAACTTGTGCGTCTTGGGCAGGAGGGATCACTCCGCCTCCTCTGGAGCGGCGCGTCTTCAGTCACTTGGCAGATCACCGCCTCTCTGCATCCTCCCGATCAAATAGAGATCCCAAAGTGGTGGAGGGTCGAAGTAACGTGACGTTTCCGCCTCACACGGACTCGTGTTGTAGTTTTGCGCCATGATCAGGCTTTTAATTTTGAGATTTGTATCTGCGCATTTCGCGTAATTTGGCAACTGGAACGCATGCGCTGCTCCTCCTGCGTCCTGAGTGTAGCTTTTGGGTTTCTGGATCGCAAACTACATAAAATTTAACGTCACTTTTGAACCTTTTTACAAGAATATCACTGTTGGAAAATGTACTAGTTGGCGGACTGCTTCGACGCTGGTTATTGTTTTTAACTGATTATTTTATATTGATTTATTTTTACATTTAGGAGCAAGTTTTCAGGTGCATCTGAGTACATTCCTTAGAAAAAAGAGCAAGTTGTTGCACCATAGTACAAAACTTTGACACAAAACATATTAAGGGATTTTTTTGGTGACGTGATGCGCATCAATCTGTTGCCGTGTTCCACGTTTTCTCCAGCTCTCCCCTTTTCAATCACACAGCTGGCATGCAGGACAGGATACTGACATATGACAGGCTATCTGTCAGCTGTCTGCTGGCTTTCCCCCTCCTTTCCATTTCTCTGTCAGATTGAGGTCAAGTGAACCCATAAGAGGCGAAGAGAAGATTTCTCCTTCCTTTACTCGTCCGTCATAATTTAGGCCATCTGCTCTTTTAAAAACTACTATTACTTTAATTGAAGAGATATTTTTTTGGAGAGCTTTACTTTTGCCCTAGACGTGGTTTCTTTTCTCTCCCTGGAAATAAAAGTCATATATTTCCTCCACATTCACCCAAAAATTTTCCTTATTTTCATTCTAAGAGTGCGTAAAACTTCTGCGCGCCGCCATTAATCATTAAAGCGTCCACGTTTCTCCCTATCGAAACAGACCCACTTATCTTATTACTCAATAGACTATAAATGTCTTGCTGATCAGGCGAAAGTTAAACATATGCAAGTGTTTTTTGATTGATAACAGGGGGGGCTGTTTTCGGCAACGGCTGTCAGGCTCTGACACAGCGCTTTGAGTTATTAGGGCAGAGAAGGGCGACCATAAATTTCGACCGTCAGGCAAAAACTCCTTTATTGTGGACGTGATGGATGGCTCGCAGCGGCAGACACCAAATTCTCGGCTTTATCCTTAAATGGCTGCAGTTTCTCCCCCCCCCCCCCCTCTTCTTTTCCAGGAGTAATTCATTACTTTTTAACAGAAAGCTTGAACTCTTCCGCTTGTATTTCACAGGAGGGCTCGTTCATGCAAATGCAGGTTTAGATGCTATTATTCTTGGCGATCATACAGGAAGAAAGCCTATATATGTATAACATTGTTGAGTACATTTATGTTGTTTTTTTTTTCCTGCCAGATCAAATTTAATCACAAATTGTGGTAAGAAATGTCAGAATTAATTGTCAGACAAGGTCAGAACGAGTGAAATCATTTTATTTTTCCTGATTGGCAAGATGTCTTTAGGCTTAACATTTGTGCAGTTTTATTTCAAGCATTTCAAATTGTGGCCAATTTATCAACTTAAATTATAGGTTTTATTCTACAAAAGGCTTTTCTGGTCATTGAACACTGTTGGCCAAATTATTGCTCTCTGCCCTGACCAAAGAAAAATCCATAAATGGAACATACACAATCAAGGTGGTGAGAACCATCATTTATTTTGAGGATAAGGACATACTTTTTTAACTTGAGGCAAATTTATTTTACTTTGGAATTCATAGTAACCCTGAATGTTTTATAGTACTGTAGTCCTGATATTTCCCCTTGTTTTGCTTGCTGTAAGGTGTAATTTTAGGGACTTGCCTGTGTCTGTACGTGTGTGTCTTTACAGTTAGCAAATTATTTCTCGAACCATTTAACAAATTTTAATGAAACACTCAGAAAATAATCATTGGCTGTACATCTATTAACTGTTAAAGTCAAAAATGTTTTTAACTCCGCTAATTGTACAGATATTATGCTAAAAGTCTGTATGGTTGTAGCTGACGGTCATTCATAACACATACTCAACACATGACACATGCTAACAGATCATGCAAGATCGGGCAAGATATCGCAATATTACATGAGATTATGCATAATGTCATTTTTAAGTTTGGACCAAAATAGCTAGAACTCTGTCATTTCTCAGTATAAGATGATCTTAGGCTAAAACAATGACATGAAAGGTAGTGGTTAAAATGCATCCCTTGAAATAATGCCTTTAATTATTTCTGTTCTGAAACTGTTTAAAATGTGAATTTGGGACAATTTCATAACTTACCATTAAGGCAGAATAAAAACTGACTGTTAAACTCAACGTGACAGCAACTAAATTGTACACAATTGTTGTATAATTCAGTTCTGAAGGCTGATGGTTGCTACTGGGCTGATTAGAAAAATGCATGTATTAGTCTGGTCTAAATTAGATTGTGTCAAGCGTTTGTTTTCTGTAACAGCAGCTAAACACATGATAAAGCGTAAAAGTAATGTTATTGTGGACATGTTAAAGGTTGCAGGTTGCACAGGGGAAGATTTGTCCAAACACTATAAGAAGCAGTGTCTCTGCTCCAGTCGGGATGTTCGGCTCTTTAGAATTCAAACTTAAACCATCAGAACGTCAGAAAACTTAGGCTCAGAAATCTCTTGACATATAGGTTTCAGAAATGGCTATGGATGATAAATGCAGCATTATAATGTCAAGCAAATCGAATAAGAAATTCCCCTCGAGATGACATGAAAATTCACCCCTGTGGCAGCCGACGCAAGGTGTCAGCAGCCAGACAGGCCGACTGGATCTGACAGGTAAAAAGGCGAGATGATGGTTAGAAGGTGCTATTGTTCCGCGCCGCTTTCTTGACCTGTCAGGTCCCGATGCAGAGGCCTGGATCGAGGACTTCCTTGTCACATGAAAACAATCTTAAAAGGCTGTTCTCCAGACTATGGTGATTGCTCCTATTTAATTGATTTGCTTTGCACTGAGGCCTGTCACATTAATAATGGTTAAGTACAGCCCCAGCGTGTCACCCACTGCGGTGCGTCTATCAGGAAATTAACAGCCTTAACTAACTGCTGTCTGTGAAGCAGGAACTGCAGTTTCACATGAGATGCAGCACTTTTAAACCAAGGCTGAAACTATAGAAAATGTGGTAAATTTTCCTCTTTCTCGTCATTTTTTTTTTTCTACATCTACCACAGTTTTACCTATCCATTTATATATGTCTGCATACATATATATTTCCATCTCATTATGGCCAACCATCTAAAGTGAAACAGAGAGCTACTCTGACAAGTAAGTGGCGCTGAGTGAATAAAACTCAGATTATGCTCCCCAGCACTTCACAGAAGCCTTGACAGGTTGCACTAGACATTAAGTCATTTTGATATTTTCATGACTGACTGACAGTTTAAAATGGCTCCCATCACCTTGATAGCATGGTAATGCACCTTGCATGTGGACTGTCTTTAAAGTGCAGGAAATTAGACTCCAAGTTGAGAGTCTCCCCCACCCCCCACCCCTCCCTTCAGTAGAATATGACAAGAAAATAGACTGCTTTTCTTCCATGCCCAGAGAGGGGGGAAAAGGCCCCACAGAAGCTGGCAAAGAATGAGTGGTTATAGGCGAATATGTCAAGAAGTATTACAGATATTATGTGCTCAAGACAGGACGTTTCAGATACTTAGAAGTCATACCCATTCTCTTTGACTACATCCAAGATTTTTTTTCTAGCCTCGATCTGTGTCAAAGAGTGTAGCACTGACTTCATTTGCAAGAGCTCAAACTCCGAGGTGACAGGAAGAACTTATAGGATCTTGCTGGAAGTCAGAGGAATCGGGCTCAGCGTGACGGTGAGACTTAGAAAACTTGAGGTGCAGCCAAGATTGCGGCAGTGAAGGGTCTTTTTCACTTTGTCTCCTTGATTAGTTAAAGCTGGTCAGGAGCAGAAAATAAAGCCTGTAGAAATGATGTGCTGTCGTCCACTTACCATCAGGTGGGTGAAGAATCCCCGTGGGTTGCAGTCATGCTGTAGAGAAGAGTTAACTTCACCTAACCCTCCCTGTTAAACACTGGAACCGCTCGTTCAATTCAACCCGACAGCTGCCGTATTACCAGGTTAGAACTTCGTGGAAACTTCAAGAGGCTCATGTCAAAGCGAATGCACAGGCATTTGTATTTTGCATTTACAAGAACAATTGTTTCCATGTTTGCTGGCATCAAAGTATGGATCATGGCTTCAGTTTACTCATTAGGGTTTTCTGTTGAGTATTTTCTGTGTTATTTGTTAAAAATTAATGAAAAATGTCAGTGATTGCTTCGACTTGGTTTCATGTTTTGCCTGATTGCTAGTTAAAAGCACCAAATTGTATTCAAAGTGGGACCATAGCACAGAGAAATTGAGCAAAAATTCAAAATTCTTGTTGCTTATCGAAGTCATTTTTGCAACCCTGTTGGTAATTTGACTTTTAAATACTGGATCTCAAATCAGTTTATGGTGCACTGTACAGTGTGATTTAGTTAGAGAAGCAATAGCCGTAAAATCAATATGACACACATCCAGTAACAGATGCTGATCCTTCACATTTACTTGTCTAGATTTAATTTCTGGAGCTTAAGTCGGGGTGAAAACGTACAGGTAGCATGTTATGACGCTGGAAGCACTGTGCAGGTCGGGATGAATGTCTTTGACGGGCAGATTATTCCGACTAAAGCGGGCCTAAAGAATGATCTTGTCACATTTTGCAGGCAGGATTAGAGAAACGCAGGAGGAGCGCTTCAGTCAGGAATTAGCGTCATGTGGTCGGCTGGAGACAAGCGTGCAAGGTTTTTGTCAAAACAGGCTTGGACACTTACCGCTCCATTTGTCTTCTTAGTGATCAAATACAGAGGTTAAGGGTTATTTCTCTGTCATTTTTGGATTGTTTTCTTTTTTACTGTTATGAATTTTAGATTGGAACATTCTGAGATGGAGCAAATGCCAACTATATGTTGCCCACAGCAGCAGCATCTATATTTATGTTTGCATTTTAAATGAAAATGAGTGTCTTCAGGCCATCAGAATGAGCTATTACCACGGTGATTGAAAAGTGAGGGAGTAAGTGAGCTGAAAAGACAAAGTAGAAGAGGCCTGACAAATGAAATCAAACTTCATAAGACCTGCCAGTGGTGTCAGTTGTTATCCATATCTCAAGTGCATTATGGTACTGCAACGCAGCGTACTGCCTCCTCGTCTGTCGGCTCAGATTCATCACATTCTTGACTGTTTCTTTTAAGTCACAAGTGTCAGTGTGAAGAGGAGTCTTAATTGACAACTGAGTGGCACAGACGTGGACCGCAGCCTTTATTTTTGTGCCAAAGAAGCGTTGCGTTGTTTTGATGAGCTATTATTGGCAGAAGCTGGCAGCAGATAGCAGTCGGCCTGGAAATGGGAAGTGACATCAGACAGAGAGGAGCTTGTCATTGTCTTCAGGCGAGTTCAGTCTTGCTGTAAGTTGGGGACAGCCTGTTGAAATGCCACTCTGTAGAATTTCTCATCTCTCACGTGGACAAATCTGGGTGGATTTTTGTGAATTTTTGTAGACATCTGACATCTGTTATTGCTGGCATGGTTTCAAGAAGCCTTTATATTTATTTATTTATTTAGTTTTTGTGAATTAGATTTGTCATGTCAAACACCAAAAAGCTATCGTGACCCCTCCAGACTTCAACACATTCAAGATCTGCAGCACAAAGCTTGCTGTTTTTAACATTTTATTTACTTTTTAAATTTTAGTTTCTGACAACATAGGTCAGATTTAAATAAATTTAAAGAGTGGATTTGTTTACATCTAAATTAGGGAGTGTGTTTTTGTACATTCATGTTTTCTAGAAAAATAGATTCTTGTACTTTGAGGGAATTGTTTAGATTATTTTGAAGTGGGATTCTGTAGAAAGGAAATGAACAAAATATTACTAATATTATCATCTTACCTGTTGTAGATGTATCTTTGAACAATCTTAGCTTGGAGGAATAGTTCAGTTCTGACTAGACTAGCTGTTAGCCAGAACTAAAGTGGATTGCTGCTGTCTTAAAACAACTTCAGTTTAAAAAAATAATACAGTAGTTCATGCAAATCCTACTTTATAAACCCAAACGTCACTTTTGGATTGCATGCGTTTTCTGGCAGAAATATTATTCTTGCAGGAAGTGTCCCTGGCTGCACTGGATATGCTACAGCTAGCTGCTGCTATTTGCCCTTGCACATAACCAATTCCATGTAAATAATATAATGTATTATGAAACTGATTCTGGTGTAAAGGTTTATTAAATACAATTTGCATGAACCACTGTGAATTTTTTGCATTTGCAGTTATTTTAAGACAACAGTAATCCACCATGGATTTAGCCCCTCTCTGACTAGCTGTTAAGTTGTTAATCTAGTCAAAAATAAACTCTATTTCTCTAAACTGAGGTTGTTCAAAGAGCTATCTACAATAGGTAAGATAATAATTGGTCTTAACTTATAGACAGGACCCTGCTTCAAAAAATCTGAACCATCTCATTTAAGGTTATCAGTCCTACTAATATTGCTCTACTTGTTTATTGTACAGAATGGAGACCCAAATGATCAAAATGAACATCTTAAAACACGACCAATTAAAACTAAAGCACTCTCTGACATACTATAACCTGCACCTGTAGCACAAAACGGCATTCATGACCAGCTCACAGAATAAATCAATAAAGGGTTTGTAGTTGAAGCACTTCATAATCACAGCATTCTCCTCTAATATTCACTCACCCGGATTATGATCTAAATAAATAGTTCTCCGTGCAGTGCGTCTCACTGTACATTGATCATGAACACAAGACCCCAGGCAACAATGCAAAGAAGAAAAATGGCTTCCTTATTTTCACTCATCTGAGGCTCTGCAGCCCTTAATAGACAGAATCAGAATGTCTGCTCTGGTGTTGCAGGCTTTATGAGACCATTACCGCTTTTTTATTGTGTATTCCTGGACTAATGGCTTTCTATACTTCCTCTGATTTACGGCCCGTCAACTTTGTGGCTGTCCATTAGAAAGAGAGGTTTGACATCAAGCCAGTGCTTGAAGTGCCCACTGTTAAAAACGAGGAAGTCGTGTCTCACACAGAGACGCCAGACTCCTTAAAACGCTGTTGAAAAACATACTCGGGCCTGCTCATTTAAAAGCTTGTTTTCATAAGCTCTGCTTCTGCTTCATATGTGCTTTTTATCAGGCTATTAGGTGACATAAATGTCACATGTCTACAGTAGTTAGTTTGAAAGAGAGTCTGTCAGATCTATTAACATTACACATTATTAACATGTGGAATTAGCTGCATTAAACTTTGATTTTATGGATGTGTAATAAATAACGCTGGATAAACCACTGCTGTTCCACTTAAACACACCATTAAATATATGCTCACCATTATGATTTTATTTCAGCTTTGATTTTGCAAAGCTTTTATTGAATGGGAGGTATCCTTTCAGTACTGTGCTGTATGACTCAGTCACATAGTTAAGTACTACTGGTGCTGACATTAGTCATTTTTTCTTAAAGACTCCATTTAATTTTAAAGTCTACTTAACCATGCATATATTCATTAATGTAAAAAAAATATTTTCACATTCTTTATATTGGTAGTGTGTCTAGACATGTCTAGGTTTGAATTTCCCATTTTATCTCTTCTCCCTTAAGCCATTTTTCTCTAAAAGCCAAATAGACTTTGATTGGTAACCTGATGGGAGTGTGAGGATGAACTGTTTATTCTATGTTTGATGTGTACCAAAAAGAAATCTAGGTGGACATGATGCAAATTTGTTACATGGGGTGAAGATAAACAACAGAAGAAAAGCTTGAACTCCATGTGAGCCATATTAATTTGCTCACAAACAGTAACTTCTGTGGGACGAATAATTATTTTTGTATGAACTTTTGCAACTTAAAAGAAGTGGCAAATCCTATTTGTTTCACCCATTTTACCTCCATGCAGATCGAACATTGATGCTCCAAAAAATTGCATCACTTCTGCCTTGAACACTGAAGAGGGCTAACAGTTTTAAGCACCTTGAACTAGCCACTGATGCTAGAGCCACTTTGGATCTGGATAAACTTTATAGTCTTCTAAAAAGCAGTTTGGTTTTGCTCAGACCAAAGAGCCACGACAGAGCCACAATATTATGTCACTACAAACCTCTGTTCCAAAATTGGTTGTATTTTTTTATCATCACTCCTCTATATTCTAAACTTCAGAGCATGGAGTTGACGTTTGCTTCCTTTCTCTGTAATTTGGTGTATAAATCATGAACATTTATTAATATACTAGACTAAGTGTTCCTGCCTTCTCTCCTTGAAGTTGAAGCCAGCAGGACCCAGTTTACAGGAGCTGCATGATGTATTTTTGGGACCAGAGTCTGTGCACCAACGATGTGGGGCTTTAAGTCCTGTCTAAGTCCCCTCACACAACCATGGTGTTATATGAGTTTTCTTTCAGGCATGAAATAACTAATTACAGCTAAACTTATTAGAAAACTGAATATTTGAACATAAAGCAGCAAGGTAAGATCTACATGAGTCAGCAAGAGTCAGCACCTGAAAAATTATCTGAGGTGTGTTGTTTTTAATTTTACCTAGCACAAAGTCCTGTTCGTTTACATGGAGGAGCAGGACTTAAAACCTTTTCCTGGATGGAGTCTAGTATTTGAATACATGTCTGTGGTATAAATACAGCCAATTTGCATGAATAAATGCTGCCACAAACCGTGCCACAACTAATGATAATTTAGCCAGCCTACATAAGCCTTCAAACTCAATCTTAGATCTATACTGTCAAATACTTAGTGATGCTTGTAAACCACTTTTGTCAGGAGCTATTTTTGTGAAGTTATCAAAACATGAACTGGTTGAAGATTAAACACTGGCTCTGAGCAAACCCCAAACTAGCTCTGTTGAAAATGAGTAAATGAACTTGAGAAATGGTTTCTGGTGTTACTTGTGTTTAAATACTTTCAGCAAAACTCCAAGCTAGTGCTGAAGATGAACATATCAGACATTCTGTGAAGAGTCGCGGTGCAGTGTTGTTACGAGAACAGCTGCAAGACAGGACCACCAGGACTGCAGAACTGAGGCCTGTCATGGTCAGCCCACCCTCCTCAGTACCTACCACACCTCCTTACTCCATCACATGAATCGCAGTCACCACCCTTCACTGCCTCTGCAACAAAAGATGCTTTGAGGTTGTGCTCTTCTTCTTTGTGCCCAGCAGAACTGCCTGAGACAAGAGCGGCTTAAGAGGAACTTATAATGAAAGGATGTCCATCATAAAAGAACACATACCATAATTAAAGAACCAAAAAAGTGAGTTCAAAAACATCCATTTTTGGAGCTTGTAACATAGCAAGGAACTGTTTTTGATCATTAGATTTAAATTATATATTTATTTAAATTATACATTTCAACAAACTATGTAATGGATTTTATTGATGATGATACGCCGGAGATTTAAGCTGCACCTTTTTACATTCATCGCCCCAAGAATCCTCTGTGGGGGTTTGAAACTTCAAACAGTTCCTCATGAAAAAGTCAGGAGGTATCAGACATGTGTTGCCCCCCCATTCGCCCCCTACCCCTGCTGACTTACCAACACCAAAGGCCAGAATTGATTTTGTGCGAAGCTAGACCAGCTCTACCCCCATCAGGGATCACCTTTGCTTCACCCCAGCCTCTACTTATACAGTGCTAACAATTAAGGGAAAAAACTGTGAAACATCTACGGTTTTCATGGTAAATTTCCACGTATCACAACAACATCCTTGTGTTTTTTATGAATCCCTTTTAGAACATCTGAAAAAAGTTAAATTGTCACGGTAAATAATTTTTTTTTACTCTAATTCTTCATGAATGATCCTTGTGTATGAGCTAATAAATTCAGGTTTATAAATGATCCAGGACAGATTATCTGAAGTAAAGGCAGAGTCCTGCTACTCATATGCTTTAAAATTGGTCTCACTGTA
>JAOXNZ010000064.1:17582398-17604445 GCA_028566095.1 Kryptolebias brasiliensis
AACCAGAAAGTAAAAAATAGTTTTTCTTCAAGATGTTTAAAAACTACGTGCAAATCCTTTTTACCCTATAAGATAACAATTTTGTATTTCTTTGAAATAAATTAAACTCATCAAGATTAAGGGTGATTTTATTTTCTTCAATAAAAGAAATGCAATATTTCACTGAAAAATGTAGCTTAAAAGAAAGTTTTATACAACCATTCTTACATTAGACACTATAGTAACACGTTTTAGCTTCACAATGTAGACATAAAAACTTTTTTTCAAATCATTATTAATTTTTAGTTTCTGATTGTGTGAATCCTTTTCCTCATTGCAGACAGAAATAGTTAAGGCCATCTAATGAGCAGCTGGCATTCACATATTTCAAAACCAGGACTTTGACCACCAGGGTTCATATCCCATGGGTCCTGTCATGTTGTTTAGATTACTTGCAGACAAAGTTTTGTTTTAGTTCTAGTCTTGCATTAAGTTTTAATTGCTGTACTTTGTTTTTACCAAATCTGTGTTACCACAGTGTTTTGAATCATTTTAAACTTTTGTTTTTTATCTGTTTTGATTAGATTAGATTAGGTGTAGAATAGCAGTATGATTTGAGTTTAAATAGACCCTTTTACAATAATAATCCTATATTGGAAATGTCAGTTTCATTCAAGTTGATAGTAATGATTTTGTTCCCAAGCATCACCTTCCAAAAAAGTAGGCATCTTAAGAGTGTTACAACCTGAAACAAACATGTTTTGTGCTGAAGACCAAAGATGCCACCTTTTGTTGTGCGACTTGGCTGGAAGTAGAAAATCAAATGTTGGCTGATCTTATTTTCTCTAGCAAGGAACAAGATTTAAAAGTGCTTTTGTTCATCACAAACCATGAACATATTGGATATTTTCATCCCTTTATGTGGAAAACGGTTTCATAATGACTAAATCTGCCCGTTGTATTAATTGGGGATTAATTTGCCATGTTTTCAGTAAGTTCAAGGCATTAACTTGAATTCAACAAGGTGCCTCCTAATTAAAACCACAAATCCATGAGTGTGTTATAATTCCCATAAGAATGTAGTTCATTAATTGGTCATAACTAAACCCAGAGTAGAGCTGATTACAGTGATGGCAACGAGCCTGGTCAGAGGAGTTTAAATTCTAAAACTATTGCGTGTACTGGAACCATTTCCTGTCGTCTCCTCAAGGGAGTGAAAGGAACTGATGATGGCCACATAATATCTATTCGTAGAGGCTCATAAATAAAGAGCTGCCCCGAGTGCAAACTATGTTTATTATAGCTGCCTGAAACTCCGTGCCAGCCCTTGGAGTTACTTATGCAGATAAATGCAGCGCCATTCATCATCACTTCTATTCATAAATAGCCAATAACTCATCTCTCCCCATATGGAAGATTAGACCTTGGAAATGTGACTTAAGCACAGGAAGGATTCAGTTCATGGAAAACATGAGTGATTGCACACAAAGCCATCTCCCCTTTACTCATTATATCTTATTCGACATGTCATTTCCCTGCTTAGCTATCATCTACGAGGCCCATAAAGAACCAGACGAGAAGCTTCTCTGTGGTGTGCTGACTGAGACCGGATGAGGTTTTTTTTTTTTTTTTATATCTTAGTGTAATGTTGGGGTTTGGAGAGAGAAGGCCACAGAGGTGCATGGACTGATGAGAAGGGATGATATATGTAGCGCCAGTGTCCCAGCTCTCCTCTGGCCTATTGTCATTAATCACGGCTATTAGGCTCCCCCTCCACTGCTTGAGTTGTCTGCGCCGAGCCATCACAGCCTCTCTTTTGTCTCATACCCATAAAGGGAAAGGCCGTATACTTTTACCTCACTTCCCAGTGCAGAAAGTGGTGCTAAAAAGGAAGCTAGAATTCATTCTTAGAAATTTAAAGTAATAGTTATCGCCTGCAGTCGAAGGCTAGAGTTGATAATGTTTTGTCTGTGTGTGTGATTGTTTGTCTGTTGTGTTAGTAAAATGGCTCATCAAACAGTGGACAGATTTTAATGAAACCCTCAGAAAATAATCATTGGATGTACATCTACAACTGATAAACATTTGGACTCAACCCAATTCAAGATGGCCACCACAGCTAATTGACCTTAACCATCACAAAAATGATTATAACTCGATCAGTTTTACAGATATTGTGCTAAAATTTGCTGTGGTAGAAATAGTCACATTTGCTGAGCTCTTTCACATCTTGCATGATCTCACAATATTGCATGAGAGCACGCATAACATTGTTTACAAGCTTTGACCAAAACTGCTGTAACTCCCTTCTCAGCTTGAGATGATTTCAGTTTAAAACTTTTGCATAAAGGGTGGTGAGTGATACGCATTCCTTCAAATAATACTAGGCCTTTAATCTTATTATGACATGGTAGGTATTCGGTTTCTCTGCTGTAGGAAGTTTAATGTTGAGGTTTTCTTTTGGCAAGATTTAATGTTTTATCTTAGAAATGAGTGGAACTGTTTAAATCTAAGCACTCACATTATCATCCTGTCGTCACTGAGAGCTAATCAGCAGTCAGAGTGGCTGTGCAGTCTTCACATCGTTAAGTCCCCCCCCCCCATACTCCATGTCATCAAACCCAAGAGGTCTGATATGATAATATGTGTGAACTGAAATGTGAAAGCAATTCATATCACTTTTCTAAGGGCTTTGAATGTTTGATTTGCATAACTAGAGAAAATGATATTAGATGGGCATATTGATTTAATTTTGTCCTAGAGCACTGTTAATTATGGTATCATAAAAGTGTCATCTCTTTATTATCAGGTTCTCAATGGGAGCTGATGGCTGATGTTGGCAAAGAACTCCAATCATGATGAGAAGGCTATCATCATGCCGTTGTTTGGCATAATTTTATGAGACTGGGTCACGATATGGCAGAGATATATTTTATTATTATTGTGGTTATCTTTAGATCAAACCTCTATGGCTTTAAAACATTATCAGGATCTATTCTTTCTTTGGTCTTTGATATTGCGTGAATATAGTACATCATCTGAATGATTGCCTCTGAGTGTTTTTCATCTGCATGCCACTCAACCCTCATCTTTTTCCTTCTTAACAGTATTGTATTTAACGTCACATGGCAAGTAAAGGAGCATGTTCTTGCTTTCAAGCTAATGAGTAACATATGTCTGGTTTATTACATTTTGTGTGTGTTTTCATATCATAAAGACTGCAATGTGTTTGGGATTATGGCACATCTTCCCCATTAAAGCCTTTGTGGAAACTGGAACAGTAACTGTGAGGATGCAGAAGTGGTCCCATTGTTTTTGCTTCCAGACGAATTCAGATCTTTACAAATTGATTGCCTGAGTGCAATTTATCTAAATGAACAGTGATCATTATTCTAGATCTACCTCATCCTTAATGCTAGAGCACTATTGAGCATATATCTCTTTAAACACAGCAAATAGGTGGTCTAGGCTGAAAGAAGGCTGAGTACATTCATTACTCCTCCATCCTTTTCTTTTTTCTCCCCAGGAACACAAAGCAGTGCATAATGTGCAATCTGATAAGTGTTCTCTTGCGTGCGCCAGGACAGCCCACACCCCTTTCATTGTCCCATACATCACTAGCTGGCTCAGCTGTGCTTTGCAAGGGGAGAACTCTGGGATTGGTGTGGCTGAAGTTGATGAATAGGCCTGCAAGGGTGAGAAACTCCAGGGCCAAGCTGTAGGTCCATCCCCATGGCATGTGATGCTGATTGGCTTTGTCCTGTGCGGCCGCTCTGTAGAGGCGGACATTAAGATTAAGCGATGCTGTCGTGTCGGGGAGCAGCGCACTGCATCATCCTGGGGAAGAGACAGCTGCGGTGGTTAATCCTTCATCACCAAGGGAGCGCTGCCAGAGCAGAGATATACAGCCAAAGATAACCCTCCATAACTTCTGCTAAAGATCAGAAACTTTGAGTTTGCATCCATCTGTCCTCAATTCTCACTTAAAAATGAGAAATGAGCGCTGAGAATGCTGCAGACGGTAGGAAGCAAACAGAACAAATGACATTGAGATGAGGTGAATATTTTAGTGGGAGGTAATGCCTCTTTAACTAAACCAGTCACCACTTACTAGTCAGTAACTACAGCTCCTGTGTTTGAAAGGAGAAGAAACAAGGGCAAACAAACAGAAACCCATTTACACAGCTTCTGCAATCACTCTCTTGTCAGTGGCTAACAGACAGAGGTGTACTTTATCACACATGCTGCGTTGTGGGAATTCCCAGTAGATTGAAAATCTAGTTTGAAGAGACAAAAAGAAAAGGCCACACAAAGCAGACCTAACGTGTTCCTGTATTTATGTGACGGCACATGGTGTCAGCATATTTTAGATTGCTGGGTTTGCATGTTTGTTGTTGCTTTGATGTAGCTGTCATGATGTGATGGATGAATATCATCATGTAAAAAGTAAGACGAGAGGTCTGAGATCCAAGAGA
Organism: Kryptolebias brasiliensis; assembly: GCA_028566095.1. Classification (NCBI taxonomy): domain Eukaryota; kingdom Metazoa; phylum Chordata; class Actinopteri; order Cyprinodontiformes; family Rivulidae; genus Kryptolebias; species Kryptolebias brasiliensis. The sequence goes on from JAOXNZ010000064.1 coordinate 17,586,853, forward strand.
AAAGCCTATAGATATTGTCCGGGATGACCTGAAAAGACATTACAGCATTATCAATCTCCCTCTATCCATTTCACCCTTTTCTTCCGGCCCAAAGCATGTCTGCTCGAACTCTCTTGTTTACATTTTTATACCATTTGGGCTTCTGCTTTTCTGAATATGGTAATTTCCTCTCGAAAGCCTCTGAGATCCAGTGAGAAGATATATTTGGTGTGGTGGAGGCAAACCTACAGAGAGCACCCGTGACAGTGACATATTAGTTACAGTGTCTCTTGGAATCTGATAGCTTCAAATTTGCCACCTTGTTAAGTTTTGATTTATGTGATACCATTTCACTAAAGTAATTGGGCTGGCCTGTTGTAGAAAATAATCAGCCTTACCAGAGAACAAATGCTGGGCCATGCTAATGAGGCAGCCTATGTGCTGAACTGATGCTACCGACTGACAGTTATTAATGATTGTTGTGATGTTCAAACGAGTCAAGAATGGACGGAGTTTGGAGGAGAAAAAAAAAGTGACATAAGAAAAACTTACAGCATATTGGAAAGTACTAATGAAGTAATATACTGCTAGGAAAACGATCATTTGCGTTGTCAAGGCAATGTGTAATTACCCAGCAACCACCCTGACTGCTTGGCTGTTTGGTAGGTTGACGAGGGGGTGCTGGCTGGTAATGGATAGATCTCTGCTGCCACAGGGGCTAAAATGCACAAGGCAGTGACAGAGGTGTACAGATTGATGAATTAATTGGATCTTTCTTGGGACATAAAGAGAACTGCTGCAGCATATGCTCGCCTTGTTACTTTGGAAAGTCTGCTGACCCTGAAAGTGAAGCCATCCCTCTCAGGGAGTTGCGACTCTTTTTATTGCTCTTTTCTTGACGAGTTAGACTGCAAATGCCTAAATGTAGACAACAGCAACACTTTTCCACAAATTTCAGAGAAAAATGTTCTTAAAATAGAAAACATAAGTGGGCTAGTTTTTGAAGGATTTTATTTAGCACATATGAACTTCATTTACATTGTGACTAGAGGCTAAGCTGCATCACACTGACTACATGAGTGCAGTGGCTTTACGAAAGGGTTTTGTTTTAGCTTTTATTGCAAACTATTGTTATAAAACTGGCAATTTTTTTGTTTCTGACCACATTTAAGTTATGTTGCATTAATCTGCCATACAATCCCAAAGTCATAAAAAAGTGAAGGAACTATAATTATAAGCCTGACTTAAAAATCAGTAAGGTGCTGTAAACTTTGCCCTTCAACTCTGTGACTTTAAGGAGATTGATTAAATCTGTGCTAACTTTATCAAGGTCCATACTCTTAATCTGTTGTACCAACCTTTTAATTGTGACAACAGTCAGCAGTGGTAGCTGCTAGAGGTTTGCATATGAAAGTCATTTGCATTTTATAAAATCTAAGATTAAGTCTTTAATTTAAGATAGGAAAATATTTTGAATATCCCACACATAAAAAAAGTATGCATTCATTTAAAGTGTAGTCTACTTTCTTATGTACAATGATACTCTCATACGTAAAGCACATACATGTACGATATAATCTCTATATTCATAAATACCCAAACACACACATACATCTATTAAAATTATAACAAATTAGTTATATTTTTCAGTTGCTTCTTAAAACTGTAAGCAGTGCCTTTTTGAATGTTTTGTGGTAGTGAGTTCCATTCATGCATTGCTCTAAACATCTAAACGTTGGCTTAAACTAGTTTTACATTTTGGCAGAGTGGAACATAGTCCAACCATGTGCCTTGTTGAATAATCATGGGTGTTTTTGCTAAAAGGTAGGTTTTGTTAAAACATAAATGGTGTTTTTACTGTAATAATGTTATTTAGAAAAATTGTCAGTGCATACAACCCTCTATCTTTCACCCATAACCAGGAAAGCTGATTATGCATTTTAGCAACATTTGTCCTAATACCACATTTTAGAGCCAAACGTGCTGCATTATTTTGCACCATTTGTAATTTTTTAATATTGGACCAAATGACAGAGCATTAATCCAAATGATACAATACTAGAGTTTGAATTACATATGGGATTGTTTGTTTAGTTAGATATTCTGAACATCTTTTGACAACAGACAAACTACTATCCATTTTAGATACCAGTCTCTGGATATGTTTATCCCAGGAGAGTTTACTGTCTATAAGAGTTCCTAAGAGCTTCACCTCCTCCACCTGTCCAATAGATTTTATGCAGATATCCAATTGAGGTTTGGCTCTTAGAGAATGATTTGTGCCAATGACAATGCTTGTTGTTTTAGAAACATTCAAAATGAGTTTGTTACTGTCCACCCAATCAACATTCAAGCTCTTGTTCAAAGTTAGTTTTAATTTCACTAATAGACTTATCTTCCTCCACTTTTTAACAAAGACTTTACAGATGGTTAATACGCTTTTTGCATATTAAAGTAGAATCTACTGACATTTAATTCACTTGTGATTTTTTAGCAAGTAACACGTGACATACCTGATTTGAATGACTGAGTAATTAATAGGTTTCTGCAAAACTTGAAGACCTGCTGAAGAGCAGGAAAACATCTAAAACATGCAGGATAGTGGCCCTCCAGGACCAGGATTGGACACCACTGCTCTAAGTCCTCAGATGCTTGTGTCCACCTGCAGCTGCTTGCAGAGATCTGCACGTAGTTGCTATTTAATCACAGCGCTGTAACACGCCTTTGTCAACTTCTGAAATCCTCTTACTTTGTGCTTACTAGAAGAAAAGTTCTCACAGCTGCTTACTGTCACTGTGGTCCTACTTCAGCGAGTGCCCATTGGCTGCGACCGCGACCCTAACACACACACACACACACTCATCTCCCATCATTAGAGCCGACTGCCGCCTGCATCAGTGGGCCCTCAGAGAGTCCCAGGCCCATCAGCACAAATTAAACTGGAAGCTCTGGTAAAGGCGCTGCTTTTGGTGCCACTGAGCATTACACGGATACAAATGCTGAGGATCTTTGTCAGCTATTATTTCAATACACGTGTGTGTGGTGCCTTGTCCATCTCAGTTTCTTTGAAGCTCACATATCCTCCCCCTGCTTCTTGAAGCTATTCCTCTTTGAAGTATGAAAGCAGTCTTCTGGATATTAATGATTTAATTGGCCTAATCTTTTCATTATTGCTATTTTGATGGTGTTGATATATGTTCCACCCCTTGGGGCTGCAGTTTTGTTAGTTTGATAATAGACATGGCTATTTTTCTTTTGCATTTGCATTAACTGATATTAGACAGCTGACAAAGATAAGAACTGATGTGAAGATTTGCAAAACATTTAAATTTTGCATTTTAAATCCAACGTATGTTGAAAAGTGGATGATATTCAAGCATCTTTAAATTTAACTGACATTTTAGCACCATTTTCAAGTGTTACAAGTCTTGGTTACAAGTTATAAAAATTAAATCTAAACAGTAGGCTGAGCACCAAAGTTTTTATCTAGCCATCTTTTCATAAATGAAGCACTCTGCTCTTCCTAAATGAAACAAAAAAAGAGTTAATTGATTTGTTTTGTAAAAAGGGTTGCTCAAATAACTAAAAATCATATAGTGTAGTGGTGTGTAAATAATTCCTAAATTTGTGCAGAAATTTTAAACTTGCAGCTGTAACGTTTAATTCAGCCTTTTAGGTTTTAATTAATATTAATAATAATTTACAGGAGTATGGGATATCAGTGTCGCTTTAAGGGCTATCCAGTCCCTGAGGAACCAAAGCCAGAGCTGTGTCTGCACTCTTGACACAAAGCTTATTCCCAGTGCAAACTGGAATCTGGAGTCTTTTGTCTCCAATCCTGATTGTGGTGTTCATAGACAGGAGCTTAAGATGCAGTTGTGGACCGGAGGATCCTGGATACAAGTGGCTGAGATCAGCTTCTTCCGTAGGGTGGTTGGGCTCAACCTTAGAGATAGTGTAAGGACCTCCGTCATCTGGGGGGAACTCAGGTAGAGCCGCTGCTCCTCTGCATTGAAAGGAGTCAGTTGAGGTGATTCAAGCATCTGATTAGCATGCCACCTGGGTGTCTTCCTTTGTAGCTTTTCCATGCTTGTCCTGCTGGGAAGAGACCCTGGGGCAAATCCAGAACTCGCTGGAGGGATTAGTCATCCTCTCTGAGCCGGGATGGGATGAAAGGGATGTCTGGGTTTCCCTCCTGGACCTGTTGCCTCTGTGACCTGACCATGGCAGAAAACAGATGGGTTTAACAAACAAAAAGGCAGGTAAAAAAAAAACAATTACCTTTTGACCAAATATAACACCATCTGAATTTATACAGCTACTGCAACTTCAAACGTCCTATGTGTGTGTGTGTGTGTGTATATTAATTATAAGAAATGAGAACAATGGACTAAATATTGATTGGAGGGGAACAGCGGGGTTGATCAGTGAAGGTCAGATTTTCTTGTTGAACCATTCTGACATCTTGATTTCTCTGGACCTGCTCTTGTTATGTCACTGTTAGAGCAAAGGGAGAGAGGAGTGGGCAAAGATAGAAGATTGAGGCGGAGACATTTCCCTTCCTAATCATGTCTGTAATCACAGCTTGTTACAAAAGTCTTCATGATGGAGCTAATATACTGTACCCATGTTATCTAAGGCTCATATTCTGAGGGAAAAATAAAGCTAAGAAGTAATTAGGAGCAATCACTTTTCCATTTTTGTTGTAATTTGATGTAATTTCATTTTCAGCTGAATGTTAGATTCAATGAGGTATAATGTTTGTTATATTCCTGTTTGTCATCAAACATCACACTATTATGGATTATCAACAGCAGTAAGAAGCTTTTTTAAAAAATGGTTATTCCATGTGCGCTTTTATGCTCTTGAAAACTAATGCACGATCTTCAAAATTTGCATCCCATCCGGCTGCATCTTGTTTACAGAACACAGTGGCAGCTTGGGGTTATTAATCATGTTTTTCTTAATTACCCCATATAGCTGCTCTGTCCCCCAACTCTGTGTTTGACCTTTTTTTTCTGGGTCCGTTCAAATCATTAATCATGCAAAGATCAACAAAAGCCAAAAAGAAGTAGACTGCATTGCCTCAGTTTCTTTTAGGTCCTCTTAGAAAGAAACCTAGTATGATTATCTTCTGCTATGAACTACTTGCACCTGATTTCCTCTTTTACAGTTCACATTTAAAATGAAAGTTTTATGTCTGAGAAGAAAGTCTAAAATAAAAAAGCAGATTTTTGAGATGCTTTTGTTTTTTTACTGTGTCTCAGTTTTTGGTGAATTAATTATTGTTGACATTTCCAAGACAAATGGCTTTTTTTTTCTCCAAGTACTGTTCTTGGGTTTTTGCCATATGGCCCAGAGCAGAGTTACTCCCATGTTAATCTGACAGGTAAATGAACGTCTGTGTGTGGTCTATCTGTTGACGAGGGACATTTAAGTCCTGTGGGCTCCGATGTCCTTGCCAGAAAGTCGATACAATTTACTGAGGAGTCCTAAACCAGACATTTTTATTTATCACCACCAACCTCACGAATGAGATATTGCCATCTTTAGAGACATCAGAGTCACCACTTTGGGTATACTCTGGGAGACTTGCATGACAAAATTCAAAAAGCTCTAGGGTTTATGGCTTAAAAATGTTAAATTAATAGGGAAAATTAAATCTGATGACCTGGAGAGTTGATTTGCTGATGCATTAACCTGCATCATTGATTATGTTCCAAGTGAAAGGCTTGTCATTTATCATTTCAATCAACCAAGCAGTGAGTTAAATTTGCATCAGACTGTTCTGTGATTTAAAGAACTCCCTTTTTTCACTCCTCCTCACCTAAAGTCAGTTAAACAGATGAACTATTGCGAGACAAAGATTAAACTGGGTAACTGGGGTTGCCACAGCACAACATGAATAGGACCTGACAGACATTTTTATCAGCAAACCAATTAACATGATTTATGGTGAGGGGGTTAACCACGAGACTTAAATGGTAAATACAAAGGACTGGCTGAGCAGCTACTTCCAAAGTGAAATGTTATCAGATTCGTCTCGATTCTGCTTTGCTGGCATGGAGTCAGCATGCATTTGTAAATGCAACTACTGTGCACAGAGGCCCCCCCCCCCACACCTTTTCAGTGGGTCAGGAGTTCAAAACCCAGCCTGAGGAGTTGAAGAGAAGGGTGTGAACTCTCGACCCTTTTAATGTAACAGGACGAGCAGTGAAAAACTAGATCTGATCAGAATTCTCTCACCCAGGCTTGTTTGCCTTTGTCAACCCCTTCACATGGACATGATTGGAAATCCTGGTATAATTGTAAATTACTAGTAGCGGACTTTATAATGCCGTGATGAATTCACTGACATAAATTCAGATTGACAGCAGGTGATTTACGGCTGTCAAGTTTTTTGGCTTAACACGTGGTTTACTGGTCCACATATTCACTTCTTCAGTATGTGGAATTTGGGCCTTTCCCGTGAGTTCAGGTGCAGTGTTTGCTTTGGAAAAGATTAACTGGCTACCAAAAACATGTTAATTGAGCTCTGTCTCTTTCTGCACAAAGTGCTGTTTTAACTCACTCAATCAGAGGTCGACAAGTCTTTAACATGCGGTTGCTGCAGCTATTCCTTTGCTTTTGCCATGAGCTAAAGCTGACAAATGGATTTTTTCACCACATTTGCCTAGATATGGATTCACAAAAGATGGAAGTTTGGACACTTCACAAGTATATTTATTTTTATCTGACATTATTTTAGATGATCAAGTAACTGTACTGATCGTATCCAAATGGAGAGATTACTTCAATCTGCACTCTTTGTATTTTCGCTGTCATTTTTTTTTTTTTTTTGTGGTAAACGATAAAAAACAATTGTTTTGGTTAGACATGCATTTCTTTCCTCTCTCTTTTTTTAAGCACACCAACTTGAAAGATGGCATGTTTTACTTGTAGTTAGAGCTTCTTTAACTGCACCTTGTGAGTTAACAGCAACAACTTCTAAGTGCAACTCATAAAGCTGTAGACCTTAATCAACAAAGAAATATATAAGGTTCATATATGTAAATAAACAAGCTTTTGAAGTAATTATATATGAACCCCTGCTAATGTTTCTAAGTATTTCATATTGTAATTTCTAAAATTTTCCTTAATGTAGATGTAAATTCCATCAATTTCAAACTATGAGGATACACTTAAACATGTAATATTTGGTAATGAAACTAGCATTTCGCCTGCCACATTGTATGCCAAAGTTTTAAACAAAAATCTTTGTTGATACTTCAAGTATGTGTTGGGGATGACTCTCAGCTACTATCACACTGAGTTTGAGCTAAATATTTGTAAAATTGACACAGTTATGGCCATTTTTGTATTTTCTAGGGTTGATTAGCTGTGGTGGCCATTGTAAACTGAGTTGACTTCAGAAGTTAATCAGTTGTAGATGTATGATAAACTAAAGTTGCACTGTATACACATATTTAGGCTTAGGAATTATTGGTGGCAAATTAATTTTCTTCAGATTAAAATTAGCTCTGTGTGAGTTTGTATGTGTGTGTGCACACAGCTGGATTTAATAGTGACAGTCAGTGTTATGAGACAGCAATAATAAGCTCTTTATTTTCCTCCCAGAGATGAGTGTGATCAAGCACTCATGATTAATCACTGCTGAGTGATTCTATGATTAATGTTCACACAGTCCCTAAAGGAGCTCCAGGACTTACTCACATCCCTCAGTATGTTTACAGTTTTACACCTATTACAAGGGAAGATGGAGAGCTCCATTTACAGTTCACTAACCTTTATGACAGCACACTCTCATCTGCATTTTATTTTATCTTTAACACCTCAACTCATCCACAAACGTCAAAATAAAACAAGCTCGAGGAGCGTTCAGGCTCGCCTTTTTTGAAAGAACCACGGTCTTTGATTTAGTCGAGGGCGCCTCACTCTCATTCCAGTTTTTATTACAGCTTTTAATTTTTATTGAAGGACGGTGCAAAGTAAATGGTTCCTCATCTAAGGATGATTAAATGGCCTTATACAATTTACAGAAACATGGGGGCTTGAGGGACAAAGGCCTGAAATGAGCCTTACAGCACGTCCTCTAAATAATGTCAGGGGAGGAGGAGGCGTCGAATGTGACGAGCTGTGATGAGGATGTGTTTCTCTGCAGACACATGTAAATCAATTTGTATTGATCCCAACAATATAGCCGGCAGCTCTGCGCATTTATCGATTACACAATTATATAACTGCTGAATCTATCCAAATAGAAAATTATATTTGATGAAGCTAGAACCAGACACTTCTGCATGTACGCTCAGTATGTCAAAGTTCTCTGCCCTTCACAGGAGTTCAGAAAACAAGTTACGTTTACTGAGTCATCTTTAAAGTATTCGAAATTTCAGTATTTTTCATGCGGTGGGGAGAAGTAAACGTTCATAATATATTCCAAAGCACAAGTTCACACTTCTGATTTAGGAGAAACTGGTCTTATTATTGCATGGGGTTAATTGGAAATGCATTTTTTTGTCACTGTGCAGGCCCATGTAGTATGTCTACTCTAAGCCGAAGCATATTTTCATCTCTGCCCAAACATACTCTGGGAAGTTATTGGTTGTTGATTTTTTATTTTAGAATTAAAGATAAAAAATTAGTCTGTAAACAATTAGTCTGTTTTCTTTTTTCATACTTATTCAGACTTTTTAAAATATTTTTTTTTTTTAACAAAAATTGTATTCCATACTTCTCCTGACTTTTCAAGAATGGAGGAACCCTGTAATGGTCAATAGATAACAATAGGTTAGGTGTTTTGGAAATGCAGAAACTTAAAAAATAAGCTTTTATTGTGAAGAATCTGTTTGTTCAGTTTGCTTTCAATACACTGTACTAAGCTTTTTACCCAGGTACATGATCTGGCAATACCTGCTAGTTCCTTGCAGTCATAGCCTAGGAACAAATTCCCACATGTTGTGACCATGTGAGAATTTGTAAGACCCTAAACAAACCATGTGAAGAATATCATAATACCAAATAAATGCAGTGAGTCTTGTTTCAATGTAGACGTTAAAAAATAAACTGGAAATTTTGGACAGACAGTACATGTATAAAATTAACCTAATAGATCTAAGCTATTCTGACCACCTTTTTGTGAGTTTTTAATGAAAAGGTTGCACACAAATATACAATAACATTTGTTTACATAGCAGATTTTCGAAACTCTATTATCAGAATATTATGGGAATTTAAACATAGCCGACCCTAAAAACATCTGTTTTATTCATTGTTCATTTGTTCCTTCACTATGTAGTTGAACATGCATATCCTCTGACAACCAACAGGGTGTGCTGTAACACATTCGGCACCCCTACTTCCCACAGTCTTCCTTTTATCTGTAGATTACATGTCTTCTTTTATAAAAAAAAAAGTTTTCTGAGATTGTTAAATCAGATGATGGATAAATATGTTAGACATTTCAAAATAAATGTGTGATTATTGTATTATTCACCAAACTAGAAGGTTTTTGTTTTTAACATGTCTTTGCCCTGACTTATTCTTGTGCAACATACCTGTCTGTGCAGTGTAATGATTTGTTCAATTGTTACTTTAACTTTAGGAGATTTCACTGTTCCACCTCTCAGAATTCACGGTGGAGCAACAATAAATCTAAATCATAATGAAGTAATCAAGTTGCTTTCTGACCAGTGTAATATGTAATATTTCCATTGTACATTGGTGCACCCTCTTACATGATTTTAAATATAATTTGGCTGCTTTTGTTTTGTATGTGTGTCTTCAGAGCTTCAGAGGCCAAGCAAACTATGCCTTCCAATTCCCCTGCTTGTGTTTTTGCTCAGGAAAAGGAGTGATGAGCAAACGCTTTCAGACTCAATCCTCAAGCAAAGGGCTGTGCTGACAGGGATTATTATTTATTTGTCATGGTGGATGTAATAAGCTGTAGATACAGGATGGAGGGCCTGTGATTTATTGCTCTGTCGACCGCCACTAGCAGGACGTGCGCTCTAGCGTGCAGGATGAATACGACACTGTCACTTCTGTCCATCCATCACCGTCACCTCTCTCCTGCCGCAGCCTCTCTCACAGACCCTCCCATTTCATGCCACGATTCATAAACAATCTTTCATTATTTTGATACATTCTTCTCCATATTTCTTTTCTGAACTCAATGTTAGGCCTCAGTTTTATGTGTCCCATTATTTTGATGCACTAGCTTGAGCTGCACACCTTGGAGTTATTTTGAAAGGATTGGCTTCATCGCAAAAAGAAAATTAAAGGCCTAGCATTCCTTGAATGAATGCATATCGCCCACTGCCTTTCATGCCAGAGTTTTAGGGTAAGATCATCTTATGCTTAGAAATGACAGAAACCCTGAAAATGACAGTATGTGCAATCTCATGCAATGTTGCAAAATCTTGCATGCTGTGTTAGCAATTGGAGTGTGTGTTATGAATGACTGCCAGCAACTACTGCACCAAATTTTAGCTCAATATCTGTAAAATTTGCTGAGTTATAAGCATTTTTGTGTCTGGTAAGATTGCTTTACTGTTGTGGACATCTTAAATCAGGGCGACTCGAAAAGTTAATCCCTTGTAGATGTCAACCCAATGATTACTTCCTGAAAGCTTCAATGAAATCTGTCCAGTGATTCACAAGAAATTTAGCTAATACAGACAAACAAAGGCACACACAAAAACATTATTGCTACACCTTCACCTACGGTGGCGGGGGATAATTAAATCTGTAGCTGTTCATGCTTTGGACTTTTTAGCAGCTGAAATGATTTTTTTAAAATTTTTTTATTTCTTTTTCCATGTTAAACCCTCTCGACACCAAAAGTAGCTTATGTTTTTCCAATGTAAGGATTGGCATTTGCCTATTAACTCTTTACTGACATGCTGTGCGCCTCACTATTGTCCACTGGCATCGACCACTGGTTGTACTCCAAGTAATTATGGTCATATTCTGCTGCTGCTTTCAATGTTATTGAGCCACATGTCAAAGAGCAGGCGACTCTCTTCCGTCTCTGCAGGTCATGTAATCTTGTTAAAAGCCTTCATGGTTTTAGGATTATGTTATTGAAACGTCACTTAATTGGATAAACATTTTTCATGCCGTAAACACCCGGCACAGTGCTCTATTTAGTCACTGTGGATATTGTTTACACGGCAGGGGGGATTTATGTAAGTGGAACTGACTCTGTAAACAGCGGCTCCCACTAGAGGCTTCACGTGAAAAGCAAGGCGAGAGTGAAGCAGGGAAAACACTTAGCCTACATATCAGAGCGGCGGACATGAGCCTTGCGAGACGGGAGTGAGCATGTCGGTGACAGGGCTTAATTAATATGAGGAATTGCCTTTGTGTCCCGGTAAATGACTTGAGCAGGAGCTGCTTTGTTGTTTAAACCCACTCAGTGTGAGTGTTTTGTTGTGATTTTTTTTCTCTATTTTGTACATGTGTGTGTATTTGTGTGTATTAACCTGCCAATATCCCTGCATAGGAAACACCGGGCAGGTCTGAGCAGTCAAATTTTTATCCTCTCGATTGAACTTTATCATTTATCGCCTTCGTTCTTCACTTCCTTTTCTCTTCAGGCCCTCAGATGTTTTTTGCTCCGACTCACGTTCATATCCGTCTCATTTAAGGGCTCATTTTTTTCCTCTGCAAATTGTTATTTATGGACTTTTGTTTGTTCTCAGGCATCATTACTGACAATACAGCTAATAGCAATCATTTGTTATTCTGTGCTTGTGCTGATGCTGAGGATGGGGGCAGTGAAGTGAGAATACTCATTTGGAGGTTGAGGAAAGTCTTGACAGGGCCCATTTATAATAAGATCATTCTGGAAAGTCCGGCCTATTAATAACCCTCCATTGCAGTCTAATTAGTGCTCCCTGATGTAAACGAGTGTGAATCATGGAGCTTGTGATTTTCTGCTGTAAAGATCATTGTTGGTGTCATCCTTTTTTTTTTTTAAATGACCAAACTGGAAAAGCTAATGTTATGGATTAAATGAAACCTACTCTATTGTTGTGGATTTGTTGAGTGCTGTAATTGTCTACAGCTGTCCTGTGCATTTTTAGCTGTCTTTGTTTTGATTTTAGACTGCGAGGTCATCAGGATTTGCTTACCCAACATTTGATGTTGGGTAAGCAAATCCTAAAAATACGTCCTCCTGAAATACTACACTTGCTATGATGGAAAGATTTTATATTCAGTTAAGTTGTTGACAAAAAACTGTGTGAGATTTTCCAGACATTTATTTTATTTCTTTACACTCACTGGGGGGGAAGGAACCCAGGAACATTTCTTTACACTTTTTTCCTGATTTGAGTTCATATTTTGTCTCTAGTTTTCAAGCTCTACAATATCGTTAAACATTTTTATTTCCCAGGCTGCTCTGACAACAGCATGCACCATATGCAGTCACTGGAAAAAGAAAGTTCACCCTCTTTCAGTCTTTACATATCAGAACTTAATAAAAATGATCTGGTTCTAAATCAAATCTAACCAGAAGTGAACAAAAACACAACAGATTTCACCACATCTTTTCTTCTTAAGCACGAATGAAGCCAAAATGGAAAAGCTGCGTGTGAAAAACCTATGCCTAAATCATCACCCTTTCACCACTATGCTTGACAATTGGTATGAGATGTTTGTGCTGGCTTCTTTGTTTGTTAAACTCTATAAAAGCAGCAAGGGTGTACTTGGTGTTTCCATGCACAACTTTTCCATTTTGGCTTTGTTTTTGTTTAACAGATGAAAAAATAACTTGAATAATTTTAGTACCTACTATAACTATAACCTAACTATAAACTAGATCATTTTTATTGTGTCCTGATATGTACAAGCCTAGAATTGAAACAGACTATTTTTTTCCCCTTAGCTATATGCTATTTATGAAATTGATATGAAATCTAAATGTTGATCCTTTCAGAAATTATTCACTAAAGGTTTTTACTGAAGTCAGATAAAATAAATTGCAATTCAGCCCCATATAATCCACAAAGCTTTAATAAAAAGTGTCTCTCCTTTAAAGATCACTAAAACTTCCATTTTCAGCAACTGTTGCTGACCTGTTTCTTCCTTTCTTCGTTCTCCTGCTTCAAAGTACAGTTGACTTGCACTTTATCAAGTCTTAATTAGTGATACATTTTCTAACCCTGATGCCTATTGATGTATTTGCGAAGAAAAGACAAATTGAGCTGTTGCCTGACCTGAGAGGCAATCCTTTGCGAAACTGGTCCCCCCTCTTTACCTTCCCGTCTTTCTCAATTTCACCTTGTTTCACATCCCCCACCCACCCACCCCCACCCCTATGTGAAGCCAAGAGTGGTTTGGAGAAATGAGGTGCAGCATTAGTGTTTTTTTGCTTGCCTGTGCAATAGAAAACACTGCACGTCAGGGGCTCCGTCAGCAGATCGGGTAGATGCAGATGGGAGGTGAAAAAGCTCCCCAGTGGCAGTTGGGCCGTGCTCGGATGTGATTGCAGCAGCCAGGATGAAGTCAGCACTGACAAAGTGCACCCCGTTGATGGATGGACAAAGCCGGGAACTGGATGTGAGAATGGATGGGGCCAGAGTGGAAACTTAACACAGACAAACAAAATGAAAGACAGAGAGGAATTACCTGCTAAAGCATTCCGGCAGCACGAATCCCAGAGCAATTTACCTACTGCTAACTGAGCACAGGAGGGCTGTTTGCATCGGTTCAACTGCACCTGACAGCAGGAATGGCTTTTATCGAAGACGCCTGGTTTCACACTGTTGTTTTTATCATTGACCATTTTCACAGACAAATTTATACATATTAAGTGCAAGCATGTATTTCCTCACACAAACCTTTTGCAAACACACAGATATTTACATAGGCCTACTTAAACATGCACGAAACAAACGTCTGAATAGGTACAACTTCATTCAATTGTTACATTTTTTTGCATGGTGGCTAGAAAGAAGACATTAACAAATTATAGTCATAGGTTTTAAGATAATCTTCCTTTTCCTTTTGATTATAAAATCAACATGGACGGAGCAATCAGGAAATTAAATTTTGGGTATTTGGCTCTGAAAATGACAAAAAAATAACAGTTCAAATCTTGTTGGTTTGTTCATTTTAGCATCACATCATCTACATTTTGGTCCTAAATTGTTTGCCTAAACACAGTTCAATTAATTCTATTCTAAAGTGAACTGTAAAACACAAGATATTTTAGGTAATTCATGGCCTGAAAAAGAAACTAATAAGCCCTGAAACTCAGGGCCAATAACTTTCCCAAATCCAAGACCTCTGTGGAGGGTAGAAGAGTTTGCTCCCTTATTGGGGAATGAATTCTCATTACCATTGCACTAGCACTACGTTAAATGTCAGTGTTGCTGCTGGATGGGGTCTGCAAGATTAAGACTAATGCTGTTGGCCTCAGGAACTCCGATTAGAACTATTCTCATTAATCAGAGTCACAGAGATGGAAGCAATTTAAAGCCCCGGTCCTCTCAAAGCAAGGGGCAGGGCAGCACCCTGTCACTGTAAAGGGACAATGCACTCATGCCCATTTGCTATCCCTTTATTAGGATGCCAAGGGCATGTGAAGGCCAGTCACCCCCATATCCTCTCTCCTAATTAATCTGATCACAGATTATCTCTTTGAGACAGCAGACAACAGAATGTCAGATTGCGTTAATAAAAACTTTGGTTTTATTAGTTTGTACCTGAAAGCCTTTGTTGGGCTGCTGTGCTGAAAGTAAATGAAGTGTGCAGAAAATCCAAACTGGATACTAGGAATCAAAAGAAGCTGGATGGAGATACTAACAGCCAACATATACATCACTCTGGTGTAGACTTTCAAGAATAACCACAGAGTCAGTACAACAAAGTCAGGGGTGGTGCATTGAAAGTCTCAGAACTTAACATTCACTTTTATCATTTCAGCCTTGCATCCACACTGAAAGGCATTTTAGTAGCCCCAAAGTGGTATTCTTTAAAAGCAGGTTCCAAAGTGAAAAATCTTGAAATGCCACACTTGCATTTTTGAGTGAAGAGACAAAACGCACAATTAAAATGATGTCATATCCCCAGTTCTAATCTAACATATGACCCGAGAGGGTCATCCTCTTGTTCTTGTTTACATTTCGCACCCAGTGCACAAGCCTTATGCATACGCTCCACACCTTATTTTCCGTGTTTGGTGTATTTTTGTGGCATTGTCATAGCACCACGTACAGGCCTGGCATAATTACCACAGCACTTTGAGTTATTTTGGGGGTTTTGGTGTAAATAAAGACATTTCTAGAAATGGCATTGGGTTCACAAGGACACTTTTTAAAAAACAAAGTAAAAAAATTGTGTGAAGGGCAATCCCTCAAATAGAAGTGCATCAGAAAGAGTTATTCATCAATGACTGGTAAGTCTGCATGGTCAAAAGATAATTTTGAAATGTTTTTTAGGGGTTATTTATTTTTTTATTAAACCTTTATGGTGAAAACAAAAAGACCCAAAATGATATTAGCTCTCTGGTTTTATTACAAAGTGGAAACATATGAAGCTCAGAAAATGCCAAGTATGCAAACAAAAATCAAAACTGAGGAAAGATGTTCCTTTGATTTAGTAAACTGCACACACAGATTTGAAATCTTTCCTGTGTTTAGTAAATTTCTGCATAGTTGGTTTTAGAAAACAGAAGTTTCTACGTTCTGGCCCTTATCTGTTTTGTAGAAACTAAAAGTCTGGTCAGATGAATTGGTTTTAAATTTTGTTTTGGAAGAAATGGACACGGTTTGCTCCAAACAAAAGATACGTGTAATCCTGATAGTTACACAGCAATAAGTACAAAAGTCAATCTGTGATCAGATGGAGTTTTATCTGTTTTTGGTTCACTTTACGCTTCCATGATGGCAGCAGTAGTGCAGAAATGTAGGTTTTTATAGCTACATGTTCATGCTTTTTTCAACAAGATGATGCTAAACCTCATTTTGCATGGCATGTCTGTAAAAGAGGAGTTTACAGACATCAGACTGGCCCCTTCTACAGTCCTGTCCTGTCCCACTGAAGTATGTGTGGAGAATTTTGAAGGGTTGTATGAACATACAGAACATAATTCGAAAGGTGGAGTGTATGGCAACAAACGTAGGTAAAAAGCCTCACACAAACTGACTTTTAATACTTTTTTTTTTAAAGATGACAGCACTGCAGTTTTTTGTATACAGCAAAAAATTGTGCAGTTTATATTCATACCAGGTCAGATTTATTTTAAGATTTTCAGCATTTTTGTAAATATATATATCTATTTCAACACATTATCTTGGGACTTCTTTCTGTATTTGTGTCCAAGGTTATCCGTTTTGGTTTAGTAACAGGAGGGCAAAGGCAAGCTTAGAGGTTTAAATGGGATGCACTTTGTGTTTGGTTCTCAATTAGCACCTGTCAGAAGAGACAAGCTGCTGTGCTCACCCTTTCTCTGACACTCAGTAGATGAGCTCCTTTTTTGTAAACCACTGGGGAAGGAAACTGCTCCTTGGTGGGAGTCAATGTATTCTGTAAACAGGGAGGCAAACGGGAGTGAATCTCTCATAAATCTTGCGGTGTAGCGGTATCATTTCCTTCAGCCGACCTTGGCAAGGTTGCAGGATGGGAAGCCCGGGTGGCGAGAGAGGGGAAAAAAACATCATGTGATATACGAGCCAGCAGAACAGGGTGCGCCATGAATCAGAGTGGTCTGTGATTAGCTGTGAAATCTTACACATGTGAACTCTCCCTTCGCTGCTGCTCATCATCCGGACTATTTACCTTGCATCTCCTTTGATCTGACAGCCAAGGTGTCTGAGTGTGAAAAGCTGAAAACATGGATCTTGTTTGGTCCGAGATGGTTGAATATTTTTCTGGTAGATCGTTTCCTCTAGGTAGAATCATCGAGCACATTTTTCTTCCCTCATTTGCCTTTCAAACAAATACTTATCAACAGGCCATGAAGTGATCAATGAAGATAATCCATCCGAGAGCCTGTCGATATGGTAATGGCTCTTTTTCATCGTTATTGCTACACAGCCATAAATCATTTGCTTTACCAGAATGCTTAGCAGCTGTTGCAACAGTACGGTGGTTGTGTGGAATAAAGTGCTGCCTTTTGTGATTAATGTCTCAGCACTGTGCTGCATTGCACGCTGATTGTTTTCAGATTTTGTGAGAAAGCTGGGTGGATTGTATATCAATAAACCAAGGGCCATCTAACAAAAAGGTAGGCTGCAGGTATATCATGCTTGCCTAATCAATGTTTCTGTTAGGCTTTGTTAATGGTACAATCATACAAAGTCAACCCCAATGGATAATAAAGGACAATTTCTACTAAAATTATAAACAGAGAGAGCATAGAACTGCTGTTGCTCTCGAGGTGATTGTCAAGTCTTTCCGCACTATTCATGATTGAAATGTATAGATTTATTTTGCTTTTAAGTCTGTTTACAACAGCAATATTGACATTTAGATGTAATAAATTTTTAGCATTTATTTGTGTTGTTCAACTAGGGTGTAATTTCAAATATTAATTTTTTCAGTCTGTCAAACAAGCATTTAATGGCTGATTTTACTTTTCTTGTATTTAAGTGTTAAAGTGATT
>JAOXNZ010000064.1:17604545-17623895 GCA_028566095.1 Kryptolebias brasiliensis
GTGTTAAAGTGATTTTATTAATTGCAATCATATCATGTGCTTGCAATTACACTTCAGATTGGGTAAAAAAATAACAGAACAGAAGTCCAGTTGTTTATGTTTTTTAACCGTTTTTTGGATTCAGATTGTGTAGTATCAGCTTTGGTAGTATTGATAAAGTTTGTTTTATATTAATAGAGGTCAAATCACAGGAAATTGGGTAAAATACCCACTTCCATGTGACTTTTGGAAATACTGACTGAAAGGTTACACTTCTGATCATCCTAAATTAGTAAAAAGTAGCAGATGAAGTGAAAAGCAGCTGTAAGATCACTGCGCTAACAAAAAAAGGTGTGTTAAGCTATGATATAGTCTGCACATATATTTTAGTAGTGGCCTGATTTCTCAAGAATTTGTCCTTTTTGACACTTTCTATAGATGTTTTTAACTATTTCAATAAGCAGTTATGATGACTGCATGCTATAGTGGTTAGCACTGTTGGCTTCCTGCAAGGAGGTCTCTTGTTTGAATTTAGCGGTCTTTACGTGAGGAGTCTGCATGTTCTTCTTGTGCATGTTTGAGTTTCCTGTGGATAATCTTCTTCCTCCTGCTGTCCAACAATATACCTGATTAATCTGTGATTCTACACCTGCAGCCCTGAACAGGACAAAGCAGATTTGGTAGATAAACAAATGTGTTTCAACTTATAAAAAGAAAAAGAGAGCATACACACTAAAATCGCACACAGTACATAAAGTTTACGTATTCTGCTTGTAGGTATCTGAAAATGGGTCCATGAAACTGAAACTGAGCAGATGATGGTTTATGTAACGTGAACCATCCTAAAGTTCATTGAACAAGTCTTCAGTAGAAACTACTGAAGCATTTACAACCATAAATGAATACCTTTTGTCTTGGTTTGTTTAATAAAAAATAGAACTGTAAAAATATGTATTAACTTTCTCAATTCTTGTCATTGTGACATCATGTAACAATTTAAGTAACCATACCAGACCAACCAAAACTGCACTGTTTTAAGTGTTTTTGTTTAGGTAAGCTGATTAGCTCTATATTTAGTGTACAAATATTCAAAAATTGTAATAATTTCAACAAACATTAAGCAGGAAAACCAACCTTATTTCCACAAACATAACATACTATATATGTTGGAGCATTGAATTTATGATATTAGTGTCCAAAATGAGGATGTCATGCAGGTTGCATTAATAAGTGAGCATGATCTGTGCAGGAATTGTGGCGCTTTTAAAATACAACAAAAGAAATCTGTGTTGCATGAACAGAATTGTGTCTGAAAAATGGAAACTTATTTGATAGTTAATAATACTTACGTCAAAGTAATTTATTTAAAGTATTTAATGGTTGATTTCATTGTTAATTAGGAGCTATTTGTCTGCGGCCTGGTTAAACTCCTGGCAGATGTGGCACATTTACAAAACGCATTCAAGATCTTGTCTACAGCCTTGTAGTACAGCTTGTTCAGCCAAACCTCAGAGTGAACTTAATTTATTTTGGCCTTGTGCTCAAGAGACACAGGAAAGACCTGCAGACAAAGGCCGAGTGAGAAAAGAAAGACAATTAAAAGTGATAGTACTCGTCCACTCGAGTGTCAACAGCAGCCAAAGTGGAAGCAATTTATTCAACCAATCATCCAAGTACATGAAGTGCACCGGTGTTCTGCTGCTGCTACATTGGGATGCTGGAAAATGTGATAGTAGTTTCCTCACCATGAATCACTAGAGGCGGGATACTCTATGGACACAAAGTAGATTGTACATTGTCCTGATAATTTAAATCCTGTTATGGATAATGTCGGATAATGCCGCCCTTTAAATTGAACATGACACTCAAACAATTTTTTATCCTTGTGTTCTTCACCTTGAATATCGAATTGTTTGTCTAACCATTTCCTTTTGATCCTGTAGAAGGTGCACTCCTGATGCATGCATTTTTCATTGAGTGCAGATTGGAGTTGTGAAGAAATGGATAAGACTAAATGAGAACAATGGGGGAGATGATGAAGATGATGTATGTGTCTGCAAGCACAAAAAAGGGATGGTTAGAGTTGCACTAACTGGTGCTAAAATGCTTTCAGATGTCACGAGACGAGAGAGAGGCCGTATTTATCTGGGGTGAAATACCTCTGCATCAAGCTGCGAACGCTATTTAATGTCAAAGCAGTTAAATCTTTCATGATGCAATTCATCACATCGTAATTTTAACCACAGGACGCTCTGAGTCAGACAGTTTGCAGATGTGAAGCCGTTCTCGGGGTAAGAAAACAACAGCCATCAAATAAATCACCGAAACGGCTTTTTCTGAGCTCCTTTGAACGAACAAAGCTTGTAATCATTTCCAATGTGATACCTCGTTAAGCTCGTGCCATTTGTATGAGTTAGTGTGAAACCAAGAGTTCCTCTTGACCCAAAGGCCTTTCATACTGTAGCCTCTTTCTGTCCAGCTGCTTTTCAGGCCCAGCTGGTGATTTAAAAAAAAGCACAACAAATAGGCCTTCTTTCAGCCTATTCTCATTGTTGTGAAGACTTTTCCTCCCCCTTTGGTCCTGTGCTGACACCAGGGTAGGCCTTTGGTCTGATTTAAGACCCTGGCCTGCTGATGACCCTGTTTGCTGCTCCCTCCCTCCCTTGTCCTTATCTCTGGTTTTAGTTTAGCTTGACTTAGGGAAATGCCCTCTCATTCTCTCCACTGTTCATTAATCCAGCGAACAATGAAAGAAGTTGAGCATAAAGGGGCCGCAGTCTGTAAATCTTTAATGTTGGGCTTTTACTTTTTCGTCCTCTGTTTTACGAGGCCAGAGCTTTCGTCATAAACACGTTTTGAAATATATTTTGGGTCTGCTCTGTTCCGAGAGAACAGATTATTGCTTCCAGAGTTTCACAGCTTTGTTAGCACATTATCTGTTTTCCTGTCACAAGCTGGGATTCATAGTGATCCTGACTTTCCTGCTCTTGACTTTTTGGCATCGAAGTGATGATTCATGTTCCAAATGAACGTCATTACTTTGAGACAAATAGCCAGCCCCTGACCTTGACGCTGAAACTTTTTTTTTTTGACAGAGATGTGTAGCTTCTAAATACACTAATATATTATTTATGTGCCCTCAACTTAATGCCTTTGTTGTCTCAGCACATACGAAGGCCAGAGTTGTGGCCTTGAGCCAAGTGGCGGCACATTTTATCACACTTTCTCATTCTCATGTATAATTAAAAACCTAAATTACATGCCATGTACAAAATTATAATGCTGTAGGAAACAGACTACATGGAAATTTATTTTCTTTTCCGTGAGTGACAGGAAATCAATTAATCCTGATTTATTATTTTATGCTGGACAGGCTGTAGGCTCCAGGAGAGAGAGGATGGAGATTGGCTACAGCTGTTCTCATTGGCGCAGCCATATATTATAGCCGGCATGTGTGACAGCTTTGGAGGAAAATGGCTGAGGGGTATCAGCCAGGTGACTTGTGTGTAAAAATTGAGGGATACAAAACTGTTTTCAGAACTGGTGTAAGATTTGTGATGGTGAAGAGGCACTTTACTGCCGCGCTGCATGAACTGTGGGTTTCTCGTATATTTTCTTCCAACAGCAGCTCTCTGTCATGGTTTGAGATAAAGATCTCCACAGCTCATGTTATTTTCTGTCTGTGGCAGGAGATATAGTTGTACAAGTACTTGAGACTGAACCTTATTACAATTTTTTCTTGTTCACTGCAAAAATTATTAATCACTTTTTATGCTTTTAAGATTTTTGTCCCCCCCCACCCCCAACTTTCTGCTTAAATTGCATGACCTTTATTGCTTTATTGATTATTGATTGGTTTGTATGTAGGAGCTGCAGTTTTAGACTGTTGTCACAGGCAAAGCTGCCGGTATAAGACATTGATTGGTCCAAACATTTCTGTTCAGACTAGGAATGTGACCATGAACAAATATTTGTACCCTGGCAAGCTCGATTTTTCTAATAATTGCAGCAGTGAAAAGCTTGTGAGAAGACGGCACCTTGAAGAGAGCGTCTTTGTTGCAGTTTAGAAAGCTTGGTGACCTAATAAGGTCTTATGTTATTTCCACTGTAAATTGGCAAGTTTCATTGTTCTTGTTTTCTAAAGCTGTAGTTCAAATCTTTTGAATTGTGGTTGGGCCTGTTGCAGATGGCTCGTTGAACGGCTTCAATTTGGAGAAATAGTTTAAAACTGACCAGACTGATAAGCTAACAACTACTGCTGGGATGGCTACCGTCTTAAAACTCCAATCTCAAACATTTAATAACAATTTATGCGAACACTATTTTATAGACCTTTACATTATAGTCAATTTTGCACTATGCTGTTGTTTACATAGAATTCTATGGTTATTTGCAAGTGCAAATAGCAGCAGCAGCTAGCTGCAGCACTTCTGGTACACCCTGGGACAGTTCCAAGAAAAATATAATAAAATTTAATTATATAATGACCAGTTATGAATGATTCTTACAGACTGGAACTGTTATATACATTAAATGTGAAAATCAAAGCATTAAAATAAAAAAATGTTGTCATTTCCTAAATTTTACCTGCTAAATAAGGATTTTTATTGAAGATCTATTAGTAATATTGATATGTTTGCATTTAAAGTGGTATTCAAGTATACTATATTTGTTTCTAAGCTACAAAACTAAATGATAAGATATGTTAAAGTACATAGATGTTTTTTTTTATTGTGAATGAAAGAACAGACAGCCATATTTGAAAAACAAATGTCCTCAGTTGGGTTGAGCAGCTCTTAATAAATCTGTCAAGTTGTTGGTTCATGGCAGAGTATGATTGGCATCTCACTCTGTTCTTATTAACAAGTTTGTCTTTGCAATAAAACAAAACAAAGCCACCCAGTTGTTGTTTAAAGCTCATTTAGTCAACTTCTTGCTTGGTCCTTTATAACATTTTCGCCTTGATTTTTGATCAAACATAATGAAGTTATAAAAAAAACAGAAATGATTGAGCTCTGATTTAAATACTTATGGTAAAATGTAAACATCACAGTAATTTTCTTCAAATTATTTCAATTAAATTTAATTTTAATTCATATGACAATACTTGTTTTTTAGATTTTTAAAAGAATTTCATAATTGTATTGAAAAATGCCATGGTGAATTAAGACCCTGACGATGATTCACATTCCTCCTTGTGTTTATGATGTGAGCTGACTCACACTAGATAACATAATGTTGAGCCCTGCAAAGGTCAGATAACACTTCTCCAGTGATTCAGGTGTGCTCACAGCCACAATATCAGCAAGTACCTACACAAAAAGGAGGACTTGAGTGATTTGGGCCACTGATGGCAGACAGTTTTTTCCCCCTCTCTCTTCTGCAGGTTAATTCACTGGATGAAATGTTGTGGCACATGATGTGTCATATATCAAAGGCAGGGCATCAGTAATCTTTGCTCAAGGGCATGGATAACAGGCAGATAGACGTGTGAATGAGATGGAAGGGGGTTGGTGAGCGACTCATCCCTTTCTGCCATCACCACAGAGAAGATGGAGGGAGATTTATGGGACATCACAGACCACATACTAGCAGGCTGACCATCTTATATATGAAGCGTCACTCCTGTAGCATTCTTTCATCTTGTTTTTCTCTCTCTTTTTTTATTTTTATTTTAAGACCGGGTGATTCACTTTGTAAGTATACATGTAATTGGACTTCCTTTTAATTTCATTTTACCCTTCCACATTTTATACCTGCTTTTTTCAAGGTTGCATCCAGCTTTTTGAGACCCATGTTACTGACCCTCCTGACTGATGACTGATTGCAGTTCAGTGAGTTCTAGCCCAGTGACTGACTCTGATAAAACTGCATGACTAACTCTGTGTTAGTGCTGCCTGACACATTTATCCATCTCGCAGCATGTGACTAAAATAATCTTAGAACCATCAAATTTCTCCAGGGATTTCCAAACAAAGAGGTCCAAAACAAGCATATCTAATGCTCAGGATGTCTGTATTTGTTTTTATACATTAGTAACTCATTGACGTTCGATAAACACAGATGGCTGGGAGTTTGTCCAGTTTCCAAAATGCACAATGATCTTACTCATTATTTAATTACAGTAATCTATAATGCTGTCACTTTGACTCCACCTCAGCTGTGGAGCATGGTATTAAAATAAAAGTCAAACTCTTGCTTGGTAAAGCCTTGTGAAAGAAATTGGGAACAATGATACATCAGCATTTTCACCAAAGGTAACTGGGTGTATTTTGATCCACAGTGATTAGAAGTGAAGAAAGATAATTACAGAGAAACTCCCTGATTTTCTGGCTTTCCTGAAAGAAAAAGGTCGCTGCATCTGCCATATAGGTCGTCAATGATTTGTGAGGATCACAGCTGGTACTTTCCCTCAGGATTCACTTATCCTCTGTCTTTATTTGTTGCTAATAGACTTTTGAAATGTTAAGGTCCCATTGGGTGTATCAATTGAGCCATATGCGAATAGACCTTTAGAGGGCTTTTAATTGTCTAAATTATGAATAAAGATGTGCTGTTTTTGGCAAAAGTATAACTTTTGAGCTATAATGCAACACTTCATAGCCATGTATTTCCAGTTTAGTATATTTCGCAGACAGAGTGCACAAATTGGCAGACTTATCCTTTTGGAACAAGAAAGAACCAATTCACAAATTAGAGTAACTAATAAGACTTTCAGGTTAAAATTACAGTACAGCTTCAAGCCTTTCAGCAGAATCTGTAAATGTAAGTTTGCTCTTTTAATTGGGAAAAAAAGTGGCCATTTGCTTGTTTTCATGTTTATTCATTTAAACAAGACAATGCATAATCGACACGAGTGTTTCAGTCCATCATGTAAATGTGCTAGGCTAATTATTTGTCCACAATTCCAGGCAGTCTGGTGGCATAAAAGTTGAATAATAAACTACAAAATACAGGAAGATAAACTCCCAAAGGACATAATAGATTAAAAGATCAATTGATAACTAATCAGTTTTGCTGAGCAGCAGGTGTTTTTTGTCAAATCTTTGTATATTTGCTGTGATTATTTGTTTTAATTCATGCAATTAGTCATTTTTAGAGTATTAAAGAACAAACTGTAGGATGTAAAGTTTAATCGTTTTGTGGCTCATTTTGCTTTATTTGGATCTATGTATGTTCACACCATTCATTAGATTTACTAAGACATGTTACAATGTGAAGCTTCCCTATAAGAAAGACATATTTGCCATAGACTGCAGACTGAATTGAACTGAAGAACAACAGTAGGGCAGATTATGACACCTATAGTGAATGTAATCTCAGTAGAAAGTGGTGTAAGTCTAAACAAATTGAAAGACACATTCTCTCCTTTTTATTTTAAAGTTAGAAAGAAATAGTTTACTCCAGTAGTTTTCCAGATATTTTCATACACATTTCTGAAATATGTGTATGCACTCAATGTAAACAAAACAATTTTATCTGCATGCCTTACTCAACATGTCGGAATGTAGCTGCATTCTAATATATCAAAGTTGACGAGTTTCTCAATCCCAACTGGCTCTTCCATGGTCGTCGCCATTGTTGACCCATTTTCAGTCACTTTGGCTGCACATAGTTTGCAGCTGTACACAAATTGTGATGAAAAAAAATGTTTAACTTAAGGTCACATTAACCACTGATATGAGGAATAAAATCATTACTTTGATTTTTTTTTTTTTTTGACCATTCTTCATGTTATTGCAATGAGTACCTTCAATCTTATTAGGTTGTGTATTTTATATTTGGTCTGCAGGGAGTTTAAATGTTCACTCTTTATTTTGAATGCATCAAACATAAATTGCACTCATGGATCAAACAGGACAAAGCACAACCTCTGTGTCTATCAGGTTGCCTGCCAGGAACTACCGAACACTTCTTCGAAAAGGTCATTCAGACCGTGACAGCAGCAAAAATGACAGCGGGATCAGAGTGAGCACCTGGAAACAAATCGTGTGTGTCGATTCATCTTATGGATCTGATCCACACTAAATGTTCTGGTTGTACCTGTCAGCTGCTGTGAGCGAGAGGAGGAAGCTGCCATGTTCGTTGGGGGATATCCTTCCTCACAGCGGCAACAAGGAAGTACGCCCTGCTCACACAAAGGGTAGGCTCACTCCCTCACTCTGTTTATTTTTAGTCATAACATCCACTACAATTGAACGTATGGGTCAAGGTCAGGCTAGGACACTTGTGAGGGGGGTGGGGCGCCTGAGGAACAACAAACAGATGTTCTTTGATGATAATTGCAGAGAAGGGAAAAGGAGTGTGGAGAGCAGGCTTGTGAAGCATTCACTTGTTGAAGCGGTCCCTCCTTAAGCCCTGTGGGGGGGTGTTGTTTAGCTCCAGGATACAGAGAGGGCCTGCTGGTGCTATTATTCTTTTTTTGCCAAAGATGACATATGTTCAAAGTTGCAGCCACAAATTTGAATGCCAATACTCTTGCCTTGAACTGACCTGAAAAAAGTTTGTATCACTCAGGGACAGTCTTTTTAATGTAAAATGTTATAGAGCCTCAGCCTTTAATCAAATGTGGTTGTCAGCGGGCGCCCTTTTACAATGGAGCTGTAACAACAGGCTGCCAGTATTACAGCAGAGGAGCACTAGAGGTGAATGATTGATTTGTGTAAATCATTTTCTTTTTGGCTTGCTCTCTGTCTTTTATGAGCATCAGCAGCGGTGGAGAATGGAGAGGATACCATGATGGGATTAAGTGTAGCTCCTCCAGGCTGTCTCTGTGATTAATGACCTGCCACGATTTTCCAACTGTCACTAAGAGGAGCACGAGTTCTAACCATGTCTATATTGATGATACAACGGGTGAAAATCTGTTGTGTCATCATATCATTAAAGTCATGTAGTTCCGGTTTTGATTTAGAAAGCTGACAGTCAACCTCTGGGGCTCATTACACTTGCTTTTGCAAATTTATTATTAGAATTGTTGCTTAACATTAGTTACGTTTTTTAAATGTATTTGCATGCAAAAAAATATTTGAATGAAATACCATCTGAAATGAGATTGTAAAATTTAGCATCTGCCATTATTGTAAATACCAGTTTAGTTTAACTTTAACATTACATTTTAAATATCTGAATCTGCCTGTTTGCACTATAATGAAAAGTAAAACCATATAGTAAAGCAGTTAGGTCAAGAAAAAGTGTTAATAATACTAGCCAAATATTAGTTTTTCACAAGTTGCAAGTGACTTAAGGTGCAACATGTTTCTCTGCATCTGTCTGAGCAAGCCAATTGGACATTGTTGATGTGCATTTACACCCATTCATACCATGTTTGGATCTGCTGCACCAAGGCATTCCACTCAGGTCAATAATATTTACTTCAGTCCAATAGGTGGCTGTAATGTGCTGGTTAATGAACTCTCTATTCAAAACACAAAAAGAAGAAAGGAAGTTTGAGTAATTTTTTAACCGGAATTTGATGCAATTTTTTTTTCTGTTTTTATGTCTCTAAGAAATTATCCAAATGTGAACAGCAGCAAATGCGTTTGCACAATTTCCTCAAAACAAAGCACCCTTTGCTGCTGTTCTTTTTCTGCTTATCATTTGACTTGCAGTCTTTTAAGTTGGTTGTGTGTTTGGTGGCAGTTTTCTCACCACACAATCATTACAGGTGCGCACAGTCCCTGCAATCACCTAAAAAGTCAACCGTTCACTTTAGATCTAAGCCATTTGTTTGCAAGGTGAAATTTGAGCTTGAAATCATGAGCTTTGCTTATAGGACTTTTTGGTCTGAAACACTGGGTTGAAATAAATCATAGAACAGTTTTGAAACTGTAATACCTCACTGTGGAAAAAATCTAAGGAACCACACTCAGCTACAATCTCAGATAATAATATCAATGTTAATCTCTGCTTACAGCTCATTGGTTTGATTTGGTCTTACTTTGGTGGTTGTTGTGTCTAATGCATGCTGACCTTTTGTATTAAACCAGATAGCCAGGCAGAAGTTGTGAGGAAAGCAAGAAAGGGGAAATTGAGCCACTCTACATCTATCTCTCCCCAAGGAGTGTCGTGTTTCTCTTTGCACCATTTATTTGAAAGCTATCATTTCCTGGGATTCATGGCTGAAAAATGGCATTGATTCTCCGGATGATAGATGCTAAGTGTCCTTCTATCGACATGCCTATTGACAGGCCTGTGTAAATTCTGCATCTTATTACCCTGCTGGATAAATGATACACCTTGTGAACAGGGAGGTTGTAGCTCAGTCTGAACATCATAGTCGCTGGTGTCACTGCTAAGTGCTGTGAAGCATTTTGTCAGAAAACACCTTATCTGCCACTGTGCTGAATAATTAAACATAATAAGACTGTCAGTGGATAACAACCCTCTGCATAGCATCCAGGCTGATGAACAGAAATAACTATGAAACATTTTACTCATCCCTGTGCTGCACCTTGGAAGGTCAAATCTTAATCTGAATGCTTTTTTAAAATCTAATATTCCTGTCTGGGAAGTTTGCTGTAGCATTAAAATGACTTATGTGAAGCCCTAAACCTACACAGTGTTCTCTGAAGCAACTCGTATTCTATACTGCATTGTTTACAAGGGCTATTTTTCTTTGACTCTGTAAGGTTTATTGCGTCTTAATCCTACCCTTTTGTAGCACTGCCTGCATGGACGTTAAATAATGCCCCACTGCCAAATGCTTTCTCTATCTCAATTTGTTTTATAGTAATACACAATTTAACCTTCACAATAGCATTTGCAGGTTCATAACACTTGGAACAGGTGTAATTTTTCTAACAAACACAGCTGCAATGTGACCCTATTTATCTGTGTTTCTTATAATGTATTGTATTAATCTGTTGCCCATTCATGACCCATTATTTCTGCAGGACAATAATTCACTCTTGGTGTTCAGCCTCACTATTGAGGAGAAATCTTTTTCGTTCAGTTGTGCTTCAGTGTTCCAGCTTTGGGTATTGTGCGTGATCTGTGGGAGCCTGACTTTATAGCTTTTTGCACAAGAATCCATGAGCCGTTATATGTTATGGAGAGTGAAATGGCCTCTTGTAAGTCACTCTGTTGTAGAAAAAAGAAAAGAAAAAATGTGACTTTATTGCCGTCTTTGATGCTTAAGATTTTGTTGGCTTTCATCCAGACATGAGAAGCACTGACAAGTCCTGTAACTACATTTTAAATTTTCCAGGTCACTATCTAATCATTGCCAACACTTGGCAGAGACAAGTAATCAAGCAATATGTAAGGGATAAAACTAAAGTGAAGTCATAATTGTAGTATTTTAAAAGCAGAGCTGTGTGGTTACTGCAAGCCGGAGCACTGCACCAACATTTCTTCCCCTTGTTCCAAAGATAAATTAGCTGCTCCTAAATAATGCAGTGAACCCTAATTCTCTTTGATTAGTAGTGAGTTAGATGATGGCGACCCACTGAAATTGGTCATCAGCATAAATAACGAGCGAATGAACTGATAAAATGCAAAGTCCTTGGCCGTCATAAATCAAACAGAATCTACTGGCCGTGGAAGCGGGTGGAATTAGAAGTCCATGCTCCTATTAATTATGTTGCCTTCTGAAGGCGACAGTGTGATAAATCAGCGCTGAAAGGCCCTTCACTGGCTGAGCCTGAGGAGTTAGACTGCCTGCAAATTGCTTTGTGTACTCTCCTAATTGTTTCTTAAATAACCCACCTTTTTGAGTCAGGCTAGAGAGGTACTCTACCAGGACGGGTCAAGGAAGTCAGAGCTGCTGCCTCTCAGTGATAACGTCATGAAAGTTCATCTCTTTCGATCCTGTGTTAGTGATACACAATGAAAAGTGCAAGTATAATATAAAAATAATTTTAAAACCAGAATGAATACACTCAAACGATACCCAGAGTGATCCCAATTAACCAAATGGAGTGTTTTTTAATAAAAATTGTACGTTTTGTGTCTCAGCTGTATACAATTAACAAAACCATGTGTATGAATACTGTGTTAAGTTTTCAGGACCTCATTATGTGGCTGCCACCTCTCAGATGATGCCAGGTGAGAATGTGTGGATTTGTTCCCACTTTTTCATTAGTCCCTACTCTCACCAACTTGTTTTCATGAAATAACTTCCCCCACTGTATTAAAAACACAACTGGTTCATTTGATAGAAAAAAATAAAGAAATAAATAAAAATTAAGGCAACTAAGCTTGTACTCTGTGCTTCCCATCCGAGGAGCTTTATCAATTCAAAACTGGAGAGTGTCGAGTTCCAAACTTTAAACTGCATGAGATGCTCCATTTATGCAAACTAAATTCAAATGCAGATTAATCTCACTCCCCTCCTCTTGCCTGGCTCACAAGAGATATGTTTTGGTCACATGCATGAAGGTGTGAATTAGAAACTAAATGACGGAATATCATATCTTTACTCCATTGTAAGTTTTAGAAATCTGAGAATGTTTTTCATTCAATATTAATGTTTTTTCTTTTTATAATAATCAATAATTCAGGTCATGCATGGCTTTAGTTTAATTTGTGAAGCATGTGAGCATAGGCAAAAAAGACAAACACACACCAATTCAGGTTAAGAACTGCTTTTAAGTGAACTTGTTTTGCCAGATTCATTTGCAATCCTCCTGTGTAATATTTCCTGGCAATGACTGTTTTTATTTTTTGTCTAATTAAAAGGATTAAATTGAATCACTTCAACTTTTGGGGCAAGTCATAACGATCAGGCCTCTGAGGAGCATGTCATTGATGGCAGTACCGAGGCAGTCATGTGCTATTGCTCATTAAAGTAACCAACTATAAAACCTGCTGCATTTGGCTCAGGAACTTCCTTTGTATTTGTTGAGCAGCAGTCATCATCATGCATTCAATGTGAAGTTTCCAGGGTGTTTAGCAGGAATATGCAGTTAAGTTAAATTGTGTGTGCTGTCTGAAATGCCAGCAGTCATTCAATGTCAGTATTTTGCTTCTGCTCTGAAAAGAAGGTTCTGTGTTTGAGTAGCATGGCAACGGCCATTATTATTGTTTAAAAGTTCTACACAACTAATGATCTCTGCAAGATCCCAACAATGTAAAATATCAGGATTTCAGGGATTTATTTATTGGTATATTTTAAGGCTTCTTTAGAAGTTAGGGTGGTGTTTACTGTTGCCATCCTGTGCAGCAAGGTTTTTTTTTTAATCTACTGTAAATAATTCATCAAGGATGTTGGATGCGTGGAAATGCTATAAAATTATATTCACTCATCTTCTGGAAACTCTTGTAAACCCCTAATTTAGTGAACTCAGCGAAATGAAGGTGCCACTGTAAATGTTGTCTCCCTAACAGTTTTTCCACCTACAGAGCACCAAATCATCACACTCCCACCTCTGTGGTGTCGTATCAGGAGGTCACTGAGTTGGTCCCGCCTGGGTTCATGTCAAACATGCAAATTTACACTGTTATGCTAATGAAAAAAAACTACATCGATGAGCTTTGTGTCAGGTCTGAGGTACTCATTCATGTGTTTCTCAGAGCTTGACTGTGGAAGAAGCAAATTGTCTACAACTTTATTTTAAGACACCCGTCATAGATCTGATTATAGGTGCTAATTTTATCTATACCTCATGACCTATGTGTTCTTTTGTTTAGACTCCATCCATTTTCTTTACCCACTTTTTCCATTCCGGGTCGCGGGGAGCCGGTGCCTATCTCCAGCAGTCACTGTGCGAGAGGTGGGGGACACCCTGGACAGGTCGCAAGTCCATCGCAGGGCTTGTTTAGACTCATGATCCAATTTTTTGTTTTTACTATTTAAAGTAATGATACAAACATGTAAATAGTCATAGCTAAAGGTCCTAAAATCTTCAAAATTTTATAGGTCACTTTTTTAACAGTGCTCATGCAGATAGGCTAACTAAAACTTACACTATCGTTTCTTGCATCAGAAATCTGCGGTATATTCATTTGTAGAAGTTTGTTTTATTGGCAATCTTGTATTTTTAATATCTAGTAATGATACATCTAATTGATTACCTTTCATTGCAGAAGGCAAATGGCCAATAATGTTTGTGTGTGCGTGAGTGTGTTTGTACTGTTTGCAAAATATCTCATGAATCACTGAACAAATTTGAATGAAACTTTCATAAAGTAGCCAATTTAAGATGGTTGCCAAAGCTAATTGACAACTACCTTCACAAAAACAGCTATATCTAAGTGAATTTTGCAGATAACAAGCTATGGTTTGGTGTGGGAGTAGCGGACAGTCATTCACAACACATACTCCAAGCACTAACAGATCTTGTGAGATATTGCAATATTGCGTAGAATTATGCATAATGTTGTTTTCAAGGTTTGAACGAAATGGCTATAAATCCTTGCTATAGTTAAGGTGATCTTAGTCTAAAACTTTGACATGTGAGGCAGCAGGTGATAGCATTTCATCAAGGAATGCTTGGTCTTTAATAAAAAAACAAAAATGTAAAGAATAAAACATGTCGTGGTCAATTCTATTTATTTTTATTTCTAAACTGTATGTTGTATATGTGCAAAAGCAGACTTGTATCTGTGGCGAGGGGTGTCCTTCTGCTGACATTCAGCTGCTGGTATAGGTTCAAGTTTAAATAATGTTCCTGTGGGGTTGGAGGAATAATGGTGTGGACTCTCGTGACATTGCGTCAGTGCCAAGGTGACTGACTCGAGGACTGATTGCTCCCTCTGTCTCTCTCCCTGTCCATTCCCCCCTTCTCACCCTGTCAATAAGCATCCTCTTGTCTGATGGAGTCACATCAGGGCAATGCAGCTGACACCATGGTGTCTTTATTTCCTGCAGCAATCCTTTTACAACACACATCAGTGGTGATTAATACACTGACAGCAGCCAGGAGGTTAACCCCCTGCTGCCAGCCAGCCTCTGTTACAAACACACTACTCACCTTACATACTTAACTGTAGCTTCTTTTTGACATCAATGTATTGTGTATAATCAAAGAAGATAAATTGAATAAAGAGGGCAGTTTTGCTTTTTCAAAACTGCCTTTTACATAAATCAAATTGTTAGTCTCATGTGCAGCTGTCTGCACAGTTAATAAACTGGAGGTTTTACGATTTAAATTTATGGCACCCATTATGCAAGAATTTTACATGTCCAGGTGTTGCATCTGTTGGGCTTCAGGTAGGGGTCACTTTGATTTATTAACAGCCACAGTTTCATCTGCCAGAGAATCGATGACATATTGTCACCAGGGCAGCTTGTCTCTCTGTCTTTAACAGCTGTGACAACCTGTGTATTATTAACTCCTAGGCTGATTATGCAGCGACACAGACCGAATGTGCAAGCGTCTGTAGGGCGAGATTAATGCTTGTAATAGCCAATAAACAGCAAATCATAGACTTGAGGCTGAATGTGGATCTTCTCATTATGGCTCATCAACACCTGCTTTAGAAATCTCATGATAGAAGAGATAAGTTAACAGTCTTCAGGGGTGATGGGACCATCTGGGTCATTCAAAGCCATATGTTCACACTTTGTCACTGTTGAACAGGTTTGTTGGAAATGTTTTTTTGTTTGCCTGGGAAGTGTGTTCTGTAATTGCACAGCTCTTTAGAGCTAGTAGTCAGTGCAGAATAACTAAAAGAAGCAGAATAAAAAATGGTTTAAGGAAAGTATTTAATGACAGCACTTCAATGAGAAATTGCACAATCTTTTGGTTAATATTTGTAATAACATATGTATAGCATTGACAATTAGTTGGAAGTAAAGGTTGACCAATTTTTAGAAATCAGGTAACTGATATATAAAGCTAATTGTTTGCATTTATGTTTGTTTTTGACCCGTTAATATAACAATTTAAAATTCATTCACATTACAATTTAATAGACTTTAATAAGAAAGGGAAATGAACAACAGTGATTGATAAAATTGGGCCAATGAGTACAGGTTTGTTGGATGATAGTCAATTATAGTAAATGCATAGGAATGTTTTTAGCACCCCCAAATTTTACTATAGTCCACAGTCATGAAAGTCAGGTGATCATGAAATTGGCGATGTCTGTATGTTTTTTTTTCTGGCCTGCTAGCAAAATATCTCATGAACCAGTTAGCGAGTTTTGATGAAACTCTCAAAGTAATCATTGGATTGCGCAAGATCTTTGTTAATAATTTTGCCATTAACTATTTAGAGTTAATTCTATCTCTGTCAGCAAAATATCTCATGAACCACTGAATAGATTTTGATGCAATTTTCAAAAAGTAATGTACGTCTACAGAAGATTAACTTTTGTACTCAACACAATTTAAGATGGCCACCACAGAAAATTGACCTTAGCAAACACAAAAAGGGCTAAAGGTCTGTCAGTGTTAGAGGTATTGAGATAAAACATGGTGTGTATTAGCAGTCTATCACCGATTGTACAAGATCTTTGTTTAAAACTTTGGTATGCAAGTCGGCTTGCAATATTCATTTCTTTAAAGAATACTACTTTGACTCTGAAACATTATTTATTTTTTTAATAGATATTGTTACAAACCAATAAAACATCCTTGATGTACAGAAAACAAATTGACATGGGTGTATTGTCAGATGTATCAACTCTGTTCTGCATTCAAATATGCCTGCTTTATAAATTGACCTAGCATTCTCAGGCATTGCCATTCTTTTTAAAAATGGCAAAAACAAACAAGCAAAAAATCCTAAATAACAGTCAAATTTATATGTAGATCACTACTAAAACTATTCTTCTACCCCTTCCTCAAATCACAAAGTTGTGGGAAATTGTTGCATATTTTTTTTAGATCCCAAAGATTATAAACCTAAAAATTTAAATGTACCTTTAAACAAATATCATAACCACTGCTTCTACTTGGCAATAATCCAGCCCAAAGTTGGCAGACAGGAAACACCTAACAGCAGCTACAACCTTGTTTGGCAGCACACATCACGGTCTCTCCACTCATTGTACAAGTCAGCAGGATGGACCCCTGTGGGCTAAAGGTGGCCCAGTTGTTAGGACATAGCAAATGTCACAGACTGAGGGAGAAGATGTCCCCTCGAGATCCCCAGATGCTGCTCTCACCTCTCATCATTAACTCTCACACTGAGATCATAATTAGAGCTCCTTGCAGCACAAAACAAATTCTGAACCAGGCCAGATTTTCTAAGTTGCTATTCTAATTATATAATCAAAGGCAAGATATTTCAGGTTGTATTGGTGGCATTTTCTGTCTTCTTCTGATGGTATTAGAAACAATAATTGAATGGTTGAGGTTTTGGCGCAGCTGCGTTTAGTTCTGTCTCATAGCTTGTAAGTTACAGCACAAAGTGTATCACACTCTTAGAGGACTCCATGACTCATAGTAGGTCTTAAGCTGTTAAGTCTGACTTTAGCCCCCTGCTCTTAAAGTAACGGACAATTATACCCTTCTCTCGCTACAAAAAAGGACATGTTAATTGGATTTGACAAGGGCATATTATGCACAACAAATATGCATAATTTGGCTAAAATGGAACAGAAAATTGGGAATAAAAAAGGAACAAAGTAGATTTACATGGTTGGATAGTCTGAATGTCTGGTATCATATTCTCTCCTGCCGCCTGCATAAAAAGGCACAGAACTGTAACAATGGGTATCAGTGGAAAGTGCTTTAAAGTTAAAGCTGATGGATGGCTTGTCAAAAAAAATAATTGCACTGGTTGGAAAGTGGGTCTGCGTGCTTAGAAGGGGGAGAGCAGGATCTACAGAGAGGATGATGGGAAGTGACAGTGGTCTGTCAAGACGCAGTGGCTGCCCAGAGTAGTGTGAAACCCCATGCTAGAAGGTGGCAGAACAGAGCGAGCTGTCAGAGCAGGAAAGTGCCTTTTAATACATCGAAAAGAAAAGGAATCCGCCTGTCAGACCTGCTCAGCTGGTCAAGGGAGGAAGAGAAAGGATGATGGGGTAGGTGTAGACGTGGTCGAGCTGGCCGAAGCCCAGCCATGCCACTGGCTTGGCTACAGGTACAAACCACGACGTCGACTGAGATGGACTGTCAGCTGCTTGTGGCTGCTTCCAGTTCCAACTGGTTCCTTTTGCTGTGACAATTCATTAATCAGTTTGACAGATGTGGCCTTATTACATGGAATATTTGACACTTGAGCAATTGGATTGTCTACTGCATCTTATTATAAAAGCAATTCAAAGTGAATTCTGGTCCTCTTGGTGTAATTCACAAAAGCCGGGGTGCTCTGCAGTGACCTGGGGAGAAAAGCACAACTTTTGTATGCCTAAATGTATAAACCATTTATTAAAAAAAAAAAACCAGCAATAATATGCTATTTCTTCATTTCTCCATGCACAATATAAAATTGTCAGCTTTTGATTTGAGGAATGATTTATAGACTGACCTAACAAAGGATCAAGTGCCCATAAGACAGACAGCTAATAGATAGAGAAGCAAGAGGAGGCTCATTTAGAGAGGAAGGGCCGTTTGTGCTGCCAATATGACAAAAGAAAAGTCGACAACCATTGATCTGAGCTCACGGATGACAGCTTAAAAATTCAGCAATAATCATGACAAACGAGGGGAGCCACCACAGCCAGAATATTATCAATAATCAGCGGCTGAGAAGAAATGCCAAGGTCAGAGAGAAAAGGCTACTGAAGTTGTCTGTAACAGTGGACTCTGCCAGGTGATATATTGGTAAAGATAGGGGGAGCAGCCTTTAAAGCAAGGTAAAAGTTGCTAATTAAGTTTTGGATCCAACTGGGATATGAATGTCCCTCAATATAGATTCCTTGCAAGAGCCCAGTGAATGCCAAGGCCAAAGAAACCATTATGTAACGGAGTGTCTGGTGGCTCTGATCCCTCACTGGGGAACCAGTGGACGGATTTAATATATCAATAACTCAATCTCTTTTCTAAGGAAATCTGGAGAAGGCTGAGGGATTAGCAACATCATTTCTCAGGACAAGTCAGTGTCGACGTGAAATCTGACTAAAGGAATTTATACAGTTTTGAGTCGCCTGTCATAGTCAGGGTCACAATGAGAAAGAGATACTGGCCTCTGTGCTGCTTTTATCCAGTTTGTAGTTCTGGATAAAAGGCAAACTGGGGAATGTAGAGCCTCAAGCTGCAGGTCTGACCTCCAAAAAGAAGATGACCAAGATGCACTCTTAAACTGTTTCAAGTTCTCAACTCTCTTGACTAAGCGTTCCATACTAAAAAGTTTTTTAAAGTGCTGACCTTTTCACTCTCACAACCTGCCTTCCTATGTATTTTCTGTTTGTATCTCGGTTCATATAGTAAATATATCTTTGGTAAATTGACTGTGAGCAGGCCTAATTTAAAACATGGGATTTAACTGAGAGGTGGTGAACTACACATCATGCGTGATAAGAACTGCAGATGTCTTT
>JAOXNZ010000064.1:17629610-17662826 GCA_028566095.1 Kryptolebias brasiliensis
AATTATTTAAATTCAAAATGATACAAATATATATTATTAAATAATTTAAAATTATATAGTTATTGATTTATAAATGATTAAAACTCTAGAAGTTAAAGGCCTAGCATTCCTTAAAGGAAAGAATATCACCCACTGCCTTTCATGCTATTTGTTTACTTACCTTATATTGAGAAATGACAGTAATACCCATTTTAGTTAAACCTTGAAAAAAATCAGTTATGCGCAATATCACAAGATTGCACATAACATGTCACGCTCAGACTGTGTTGTAAATGACCCAGCTACAACCACATCAAGTTTTAGCTCAATATCTGTAAATTTCAGAGATTTTTGTGTGCTTTTTTTGAAGGTTATTTATTATTTATTAATAATGGTATTAATAAAAGTAACAATTAAAGAATCTTAATAAATGTCATATTAAAATGTTGAAAATTCATTTAAAATGACCAATTATACATTGTACAATAAGTTGTCTAATCTAGTCAGTAAGATTTGACCAGTTATAGTTAGATTTTTTTAAATGCTGAAATAACCTAAACCAGTTAAAAGATTATCAATATAATGGACCATTAATTGCCATTGACTGATTGTTTCGGTGCTTTTCTCCAAAGATCAACAACAAGAACAACAACAAAAAACAACAAAAAAATAAGTGAGTAAAGTCAAACATGCACTCAGGCACAGCGTTTCCATTATTCCCCTCTTCCTCCGGCTTTGCGGTCTGACCTTGCAGCTTCTCTGCTCCATCCATCTTGGGCTGTTTAGCCATTTCACTGGATACATACTGCGCAGATTAACACAATTCATCACCACAATCATCCTCGATTCATCACCCCTCCCAATGAATGTTTTGACATCTAGTTAATTTTCTGCTGATGATTTATCAAATTATAATTACCATACTCTGAAGGAGTCATTCATTTTGTTGATACATGATAATGATGCCAAAGTGGATTGAATTTTAAGTAAGTTCTCGGTGGTTATAACGGATGCGTTATTGTGAGTAATGCCTTACAATTTGGTCGCCTCCAGGAGCAAAAAGTCTGCGGCTTTTGTTACTGTTGTTACGATCAATCCAAACACTAGTAGGTTATAAATTCTACTTTTTTCTTTTTAAATAACAAATTGTTCAATGGTTGCATCCAGGACATGTGAAAGTACTGAGTTTCAAACCTGTGATGAAAAGTGTTTTCTGAATAAAAAGTGCAATAATTCAGTCTGGGCTGCTGTTACACTACAAAGAAGCAAAGATTTGAATCACTTTAGGTTTAATTGCAGTGTTTAGGTACTTTATTAGGAGGTTCATTAAGCTATACTATTACTCAGCTATGATGAGTATAGAGACTTAGCAGCAGAGCTGTGAGATAAAGCAACAAATATCACCTGTGTGATGTTAGTATGTGTGCCATTGACCTTTGACACTGTGAGGACTTCCACTGAAAGCAGCTCTACAGTAAGATAAATGACTGATCATAGTTATGTTACATATTCATTTGCATTATCTGAGTGTATTTTGATGTAGGCGACAAAATATGAACACATTGGCTGTTTATGTTGAAGGATAGGCTAGTACTGGGTCAAAGTCTTCAAAATAAGCTGATTTTATTGCTCTTAAAAACAAAAGCAGCAATAAATATAATTTTCCTTCCTGACTGTTTTACCCTCTCACCTCCTGCTTGATGTTTGTCCCCTCTATTCCTACTTACCTTGATCAGCAAGAAATGCATGGTGGGCAACCTTGTGAGCGCGCGCCTCCCCACTACAGAGGTGTCAGCCCTAATTTTCCGCCATTTGATGTGAGATATTTGCCTTAGTGGAGGGCTCTCAAGGTCAGGGCCTGGTAATTTATGTTGCTTATTCATCACTTTACCGTGTCTTTTCTCCACCCTCTCCTAACACAACAGGGATTGTTTGGATAAATTGTTTAAAGATTTACTGTAGTTCTTAAGGACCCTGAGAAGCGTCCCCTGCTGCCTAAGCTTAATATCTCTGCCTCACTGGAGGCCCAGAGCTGATGATGCACCGCTGGTCTTAGACAAAGATCTGTTGTTTTTGTTTTTTTTAGTCCTAGGCTTGATGGAGGGAGCATCTCCTACAACTAGAGTAAAAAATATACTTCTGTTCTCTTTTGCACTGAATAACATTTTAAACTTTTTTTTTTTTAGGAAGGGACATTTTATCTACTTCTTAGTCAATGTCACCATCATTACAGAATGATAAACTAAGAGAAGATTTATTTATAAATGCAACAAGTGTCCCATTAACTATAAATAATTTCATAATTTCCCACAAATTGCCTTTTTTGGGTGCAGTTGGTCTTGACAGGAGTACAAACCTAAAAAAAAACTTGAACATGTACGGAAGTAAAACCTCAAAGCACACAGAGTGTCCGTTTTGCCACTTCCTGTGCCACTGCAATGCTGTGCGCCCTTGACGCCTGTCACCCAAGGTGCAAATAAACAATGGGCTCATTTGAACACAAAGGAATGATTATGGGGGACG
Source organism: Kryptolebias brasiliensis (assembly GCA_028566095.1). Classification (NCBI taxonomy): domain Eukaryota; kingdom Metazoa; phylum Chordata; class Actinopteri; order Cyprinodontiformes; family Rivulidae; genus Kryptolebias; species Kryptolebias brasiliensis. Next base: position 17,632,113 of record JAOXNZ010000064.1, read on the forward strand.
TTTAATCCCAGCTTGACATGTCAGCAGGCTGCATGGGCGACAGGTTTCAAGAGAGGCTTTGAAGTGGCAATCTTTTCAGATTCTTTGGCTCGTTACACAATAAAGAACACTTCACGTGTAACTGAAGTAGGCTGGGAAATGATTGTTAATGTTGTTTGTGGGCCTGCAGTCAACTTTAAAATGTTTGCATTCACAAGGCCAGGTGATGGAGAAGAAAGGCAACAGGAAACTCTTGGTCACACAGAATGGTTTTGTTTTCATAAAGAAACGACAACTCATAAATAAAAAAGACATGAAATACTAGAAAGTAATTGAAAATCACATGGACCAAAATTTCTAATTATTTGATGAACTACTCAAAAACACTTATTACTTTTAAATAACTTTATAGTAATCAAAGTCATGCCAAGATAATAGATAATTTATCTTTCTAACATTCCTTGAAGAATTGCATATTGCTGGCCACCTTTATTGGCAGAGTTTTAGACTAAGATCATATTATGTTAAGAAATGACAGACTTGAAGCCGTTTTGGTCAAAACTTGCAAATAAATATGTGTGATCTCATGCAACATTGTGAGATGTCATGCTCGGAGGATCTGTTGGGAATGACTTTCAGTTTTAGCTCAAAATATGTAACATTCACCAAGGCATGGGAATTTTTGTGCTTTCTAATCTAATCAGCTGTAAATGTATTTCCAGTGTTTTCTTTCTGAAAATTTCATTAAAATCCATCCAGTGGGTTCCTGAGATATTTTGTTAACAGTCAGTTAATTCTAAATAGTTATTGATAAAATCTTAAAGATCTTGTGCAATTTGTTGGTGCTCAGAACATGTTTGAGGGATCCATCTTAGTTACCACCACACTAAATCTTAGATGAGTATCTATAAAATTGTCTAAGTTATAGCCATTTTTGTTTTTTGATTTCAGGTGGCTGTGGTGGCCATCTTGAACTGAGTTGACTTCAGAAGTTAAGCAGATGTAGATGTACATCCAGTAATTTTTTTTCTGGAAGTTTCATTAAAGATCATCCAGTGGTTCATGAGATATCTTGGTAACAACAAAAACACAATGCCTGCTTCCAACAAAGGCAGCAGGCAATAATTACTCTTTGCTGATTCATAAAAAAATCTTTTTCTTTTCAGATATGTTGAATTCTTCTGATGGCTTCCTATTGGCAATAAGTCTGTCAGTTCAGTCCTTTATCATCCACAAACAATAGTCCTAATCTCTTTGATCGTGCACTGTGAACAAGTGGAGAGGAATGTGAATGACATGCTCACAGTAAACATAGTAAACGCACCTGTGAGGACAATGTGCTGTGGAGGAACCGAAAAAAAAAAAATGCACACAAGGCAGCTGGAAACCTTTTAATTAGTGCTAATTACCTTAGCAGAGGAACGTTGGGAGGCTTGAAAGGATTTGTGTCAGCGGATGAGAGATCAAAGATTGAGGTGGTCACGTTTTGTTCTGCTGAGTCAAAAACTAATAAGGAGGGTGATAATGGGGCCCCGGAGAATGACGACCCAGGAGGTGGTGTTTAATTCCCTTGCAAGCCTAATTCCTCTTAAGCAATCACATTTTTAAGGTTTCAGTAAGCTTTTAAGAATTAAGCTCAACATCAGCTGAGTGTCTTTGAAAATAATGTCACAGTTATAGTGATTCTGTTATCATTAGTTAAATTTTAAATTATTTAATACTACTATGTCAGATTGCTTTGTCAGCTTGCAAATTTAAATTTTATGATTGTTTAAAGCAGAAGTTCTGGAAGTTTTCCAGTCACATGACATTAGCCCAACCTGTGTGATGGTATCTTCTTTTTTTTTTTCTAGAGGTGGGTCAAATCTAGCTTAAAAGTCGGTCCCCTTCACATCCAATTCACTGTCACAATTTTACCTACAGGCAACCTTCTGCTGAGCCCCGGTCATTAATCAAAGCGGAGTGCTGTCCTGACCTCAGCCCCTTCCCTTTGAAGTGCTATGTTCTCTGCAGCATGAGGAAATCATTTGCTGCCTGATTCAATGAGCCATCAGTCGAGCCAGCAGACCTAATGACATGTGAGAATATTAACCTCCTACCACCAAGAGTGCTTCTGCTTGGGAAGCAGTCTATTATTCATCCAAGGTTTTACTTAAACACTCGTTTTTTTTTTTTTTTACAGCCTTGTCTATCTGGTACAAAATCTGCACCCATGAATTGCTCAGTTGGGATATGAGTCTAGATTTTGTTGCCTTTTATATTAATTAGAAATTGTTTTATACAAAACTTTAAAAAAATAGCCATTTTAAACTCATATGCAAAAGGAGGTCATGTCATTCTGTCTATGGCTTGTTTACACCAGCACATATAGATTTAAAACTGGCTACCTTTTCAATTATGTTTAGCTGACAAGACAATAAGTAGTTACTTTAGAGATTTGGACAAACTGTGCTAGTACTTATTTGATCTTAGCTCAAATTTACTTTAACAAAAAATAAGTTATTTTCTAACAAATCCTCAAAATTCATGCTCCAAATGTCATGTAAACTAGAGAACTAGCAATGGCTAAACATTTATGTAGGTCAAGTTACATTTAAAAGTGCAGTTTGTGTGGTTTAGTGACATTTAGTGGCAAATGTCCAGATTGTAAGCAACTTTATACCAACATCCTCATCCTCCCGTTCCTACAGAATGTAGACATAACTATAGTGGTAATTAAAAACAATAAACAAACAAACAAACTAGTCCTAGTCCCAGTAATTATTTGGCTGTTTGTTTACTTGCTTTTTTATCATTACTAGTCAAATTTTATTTTTCATATCATGTAATTTAGCTTCACAACATTCATATATTTTTTGTAATTGCACAAAGATTTGCTTAAATGCTACACACTGGAACATATATGTTTGAATGTTTTACAAAATCCTTTACAAAGTTGTTAAAGATCTGTTAACAAGAGTCATTTTTGACCAAAGAAAGCCTTTATTTTGTTTAATGCGTTATCTATGACACTATTAATGATTTTTAAAGATGAGGAAAATATTACACCAGACCTCAACAACAAGAACCAGTCAAATTTTACCCAACAGTGTCATGTCTTTTTAAATGAATGTAAAAGCGTTATGTATTTACAGCTGTGCTCATGTGTGCCATTCATTATAGTTTCCTATCTTGACAGGCAATACTGAGGAACATCCAGTCCATTACACACATATGAGTCCCATCACTCTTGTAATATTGACAAAATCATCAGACGTTGTTCCCTGGGCTCCCTGAGCAGAATTCAGATTTGACTGCCATTCCCCACTGAGAATGGCCTTGTTAGGGGTACAAACAGGACTTCTCCAGTCTGCAGCTTGTTGGGACCTTTTAGAGTGATAAACCATTACCTGTCAGTGGATAGATCATGGCCTCAGGTTTGCACTGATTTGGAGAAAGCATATCCAAGTACATTATATCCTATTAGTGCACTCCAGTTTTGTTGATTGGAGTTATGCTTGTCTCCATATTGGAAACTGCTGAGCAAAATTTGTGGATCTTCATAAAGAACTTAATCATTAAAAGCTTTACAGTTTGATGATTATTAACATGTTTACAGTTTGATGCATCTCAATATATCTGAACTCAAGAATAATGCACTTTGTCAACTGTTTATTTAAAAAATTAAGAAAAAAAAGAAGTCTGAGTAATTTCAAACCCTGAATTTGATGCAAGTATTAGGTCCTCATGGCACTTGAGTGATAATTTAAAACTAAATGTGAATAGCAGCAAATCTCAGTATGTCCTCAAAACAACCATTCTCATTGTTTTTCTTCCCCTGCTAGTTTTCTTTGTTTTTTGTCGGGCACCAACTTTTGAATTGTAATCCTATTGCTTAACATGCATTGTTGGCATGCAAAGACTGCATAGGCACAAAATCCTGGGCTGCACAAAGGCAACTACAAATGGACCTGGCAGACCCTTGGCAGAATGGTGCAGTTGAAGAAATGTATGTCACATCAGCTTCATGGACAGATGGTCAGGCTGATGTTGACTGTGAATTGGGCTGTTTTACCTGAGATTCAATTATCTTCTGGTTGTAGAATTTCTGCTTTAATTTGTTGCTAAACAATTGAGTTTTCTGTGTTCCTCAGGACTGCAGAAGTTAGGTAGGAGTGGAAATGAACACAAGGTTTTTCATCAAAGATTTTGTTCAAATAGTACTTTGTTGTAAACTGAATAAGATCTGATTTGCTCAGTCAAATATTTTTAGCATTGTTTTTTAACAATTGTTTTCTTTCATTGTTCATCATGTAACAGTAACATTTGCCTAACAAACCCTAAATTGCATGTTCAGAAATGCATTTGTGTCAAACGACAACAATTGGGAGGTAGCAGGAGGAACATGTGAGGTCCCCATAAAAGTTTTATATGAATAATGAATAGTAAATATCATTTGCACCCTTGAATCAAAAATGTTTTGTTGCACAGGGAATTCATGAAGTAACACATCTAGCCCATTTTAGTTAATCATATGCGTTATCTATCCGTCACTGTCAAATATCAAGACTGCCTTCCTCCTTGTCAAAAACCGTAGTAGAGAAGCCTGGATTGACACCAAGTGGAACGTCATCTGACAAGTGATAAAAAAGTGTTTTGGCATGTTACGGGCCTTGTGGGCTGGCCTTAGTACCCCACGGTCGTGGGTTGAGGACATCCGACCTGAAATGCATGCAAACTAATGGCCAGCATGACTGACATTTCCACAGATGAGCCCAAAGTGTTCGCCCGTTGTCAGCAGGAGTTTATCAATAGGCACGTCTGCATATGCAGTCGTCTATCGATCCATCCATCTCTGTCCGCCCCTCTCTGCATCACTGTAGCTGTCGGTTGTCATTCAAAGAATCGGCTGTGAGGAGTGATGGCTGCAGAAGCCTGCATTTGCAATCCTTCCACATTGGGGAAAGGATTTTGAAATAATGATTGCATCATTTTGTGAGATCATGAGGAATTCTTACTTTTTTTCACTCAAAACATTTTTCTTTCAAAGCACCCCTGCTTTTACCATCTTGAGTTTAAGTTCTTGCAGTGAGATGCATATATGTTGTCTTTTGTCTTTGTCATCACTTTTATTTTCATTAATGAATGCAAGGTAGCCAGAACTTGTTTGCACTATTCGCCCATGGAGACTGACTTGATGCACTGAGTGTATTGGTAACAAGGCCCCAGGTTAATTGCAGCAAGTACCAGAGGCCTTGTCGCTTCTGATAACATGCAGCCTTAGAGCAGAAAGATGCTTTGTGATTAGAGAGAGGGGCCAGGTAGGTGACAGAGGTGAGAATAAAGAAGCCAGATCAGGTCTCTAAGGAGAGAAAGGTGCAAGTCTATTGAGAATTGAGGTAAACAAGATTGTACCTATGAGCAAGATAGACGCTGCTGCCCTCAGGTCATTACAGCCCTTCAGGAGGCAAAAAGCACCCCTGCAACTCAATGCCTAACAATGTCCATGTGATAATAGGGTTACTATTTTGCCCTAAACTGCCATCCAGTCAAAGCGATATTTCATAATGAGCCCACATTCAGGGGTTTAAGGAGCAAGTAGTGATTGAATTAATGAAACTGCTGCTTTTATTCAATGAAGCAACGCGATAACAAGTCCATCCCATTTGGCTAATCAGTGTTATTTAGTGCATATACATGTGTGCACTTTTTTATCACCTGTCAGATGACGTTCCACTTGGTGTCAATCCAGGCTTCTCTATTATATATATACACATATATATAATCTTCAGAAATTAATTGTAATGACAGGTTCATTGGCAATATATTATTATTACACCTAAAGCGTTAAACCTGGCTCGAGCCACAGCTCCCATGGCAGTGAATTTAGCTGATTAAATCACTGGGTGCACACAGCAGTGGTGACATGAAAACAACAATTAATAAGCAAACCCCCAGTGCACAGTGGCTCCATTCTAACCAGGCTGCTAATAACATTACATGGCAAAAATATCCTAATCAGACAGGTGAAAAGGGATTTGGAAGCAATTTTATTTTCTTCATCAGACTGGGCTGTTAGCCAGTAGCCAGAACTATGTACAGTATGTAGGGATGTATTTTTTAATAAAAAAAACCCTTCATAATAAGTTCTTTACTTATGCTTTAGGAGGGATATTGGTTCTGTTTGTATTGTAATATTTATTTTGACATTTTTCTCTCTATCTCGAGCATTTCCCTTCACTCCCCCCTCCCCTTCAATGCCCAATCACTCACAACGAATGCACATTAAAAAGGATTTGTTCCCCAAAGAAGGTCGGCATTTGTAAGGCTACTGACAGATTTAAGTGTCAATTAAGATGATGTACAGTGGGCACATTATCATACAAGGTTGTCAGCCGGGGCCATTTGAGAGAAACAAATACTCAGAGCTTTACACCTTCCGCGGCTTGAACTTTGTATGGACCCACAGTTGCTATGAATGTCACAGTCAATCATTTATCCAGTTGGCAACCTTTTGCAGTGGAGCGCATTGAGATCAAGCAATTTTATACAAATAGCAAACACACATGCTCACACACACAAAAATCTGGTTTCCAAAAATGCCTAGTCATACTCAGTGGTGAGGTTCCGTCCCTGGCCTGTTCAGGGGTCTTAAACTCATTACTGCAAGGGGGGAAAATTATACCTCAGTACAAGGATGATGGATGACAAGTTAAATTTGTGTCTAGGGACTGAAGGTGAATGGTGACAGAGGTATTTATCTTGAGAATGGAGGTTGGGGTCAGGCGAGGCTGGGTGCCTTAAGGCACAAGACATTGACAAATTTATCCAGTGGACCCCATTGCTTGGGCCTTTTCTTTGTTTTGAATCCTGGCCACTTGCTAAGTGACCCACATCGCTCATGCTGCCAGCGTGTGAAGAATGCTTGTGCCACGCCGGTTGTCCCACCTCTGCCGAAGCTTCTTGTTCATTCTTCTGTGAGGCCCAAATCATTGACTCGTTTTGAACAATGTTTGTTTAGGCTTCTCAGGAAATGTTAGATTCTGGGTCACTGGATTAATTTGAGTTCTGAAAATTACAGAAGGCTTCAGAAAGATTTAACACGGCAGAGGTCCCATTTTGTTATGTTCTCAGCTTGCTTGTTGTTGATCAGGTACAATTTAAATTCAAAATACTTCTGCCATTTATCACATGGTTATCCTGCATCCTTCCCCAAGTAGGTAGAAAAGGGACTGTGTGCATGTGTCTGAACGGGGATCTCCTATGGAGAGAAAGGGGGAGCCATAGAGACCTCTAGTGGAGGATGGTGAAGCTTTTTAAGTTTATTGTACTTGTGTACTTTTTATATAAAATCTGTTTTTGTTGAAATGTTGCATCTTGCACCAGTGTTTAGAAATTCAGAACAGAAATGTATTTTTAATGATCTGACATGAATTTAGGTAGCAAATGTTGCTCTGTGGTGAGAATACATGGATCAAATTCATCAAGGCATCAGTGCACCTATTTCAATCCGTCAGGCTGCAACGCAGTCTTGTCACCAGGTGAAGCTTTGACTAAATGTATTACATGTTGGTGCAGAGTCACAAATTTGTTTTCCAAAAAATTAAAAAAGACATGACATAGCTAACCAGAACAACTAATTGTATAAAATATATAAAGCAGTACAATAACAAATGATTCAATTAATGACATTAAAAAAATGCACAGTGGCGTTAGTGTACATTTTATCAAGGCTACAGAAACTAGGTGGTGCAAAAATTACCAAAGGAGGAATTTAAGCCACTTGTTTCTTTGCCAGTTGTGGATTTTTCTTCTCTCTGAAGGCTGTTGATAACAGAATCCAGAGTAATTCTTGAAGTTGTGTCTCTAATAACATAACAGAACACTGACAAAGGTCCATTCAAACTCCCCAGTGGAGCCATGCACTCGTTTAGTGATCTCATGATATGAAAGAAGTGAGATGTGGCTTATATATTGTCTTTAGAAGTCTGTTGTCTTAACCCATCCTTTTTCCCCTCATTGCTTTGCTCCTCATAAATATCTCTCCATTTCATTCTTTAAATTTTGCAAGGACGTCCCTTTGTGTTTCTGCAGGACATGTCCTACTTTTGCTCTGGTCACCATGCAAAACCATGGATGCCAAGTGCTTAGAACAGGTTGAAAAAAATTGAAGTAATGTAGCTAGTATGTCCAGGAAATATAACTCTTTAAAGTGAAAAGAAAAAAAAAGAACTAAGTCTAATGAAAAAGGAAAAAAGCAAAACTACAAGTGAAAAAGACTGTTCATTACACATTTAACAATCATGTTAAACGTAACTAAGTTTTGCTTAAAGTTTAGATTGTTGCTCAAACCTTTAAAGCAAGGAAACAGTTTTAAGCCAATATAGCAATTAATGTAAGATAATTTACACCAACAACTGGTACTTAGCTGATTTATGGGTAATTTGTATTTTTTTTTTCCTTAGATAAGAAGAGCTAACCGAGGCTGCTGAGTCTTCAGAAGAAGAATGGACTATGTTCAATTGAGGTGAGTAATAATTATAATGAAATAATTTTAGCATTTCTAATATATTTTTTTAACACTTAACACATCCTAGAAAACAGGCTTTCTACGTTTATATTTTCTGAGAAATTATCTTTTTTGCAGCCAGTTTATTGACAATGAACACTTTGGCATTCCATATCTAGAGGATTAAATATGTTTGCAGTCATACAGTTGAAGGAAATCCCCTTAAATTGCATCTGTGGTTTCTTGTTATTGTTCCAGGGTTCTCGTTTTTCAAATGAGGAATGTCTCAGTGCTGCATGTGATGTGAAGTAGTCATTTGTTTGTGCTTTAAAAAAAACAAAAAGTTTTCAGAGCCTTTAAAATTGCAAACCACTTCACCGAGCTCCATCCATCATTTTGTCAACACTCCGTTTTAAACTTACCAAACCTCAGCTAAGGGAGGACGCTAACATAGACAAAGCGGTTAGCTGCTTTTGCAAGGTATTTGTACCTCCCTCTGTTGAGGGACCACCATTTAGAAAGAATTTGTGAATTCTGAATGACAGGAAGTAAGTATTAGTCAAACAACCCACATGTCTTGAGCTAACTGCTACTGCAGTTTCTGCTCAGTAGCCAACATTAACAAAGCCTGTTTTTAAAATAGCCGTCCAGAATTTGCTCTTTTGTTCAAGTACTTCATGACTGGGATAGTATGATACCATTACCATATTAATCAAAGCTCATGTAATTAACACTCGAATCATATTGTACTTCGAGTATCTCCTCTTCTTTGCCAAAAAAAGTACTGGTTTTCTATGTGAAATAAAAATGGAATAGTTAGATGATTGATTGCATTTCAACAAAGTATACAGTTCTGTTACTCTTTCAGCAGTTATATGATGTTGAATGGATGCTTTATTTCCTCTTAATAACAGGATCAGTAGCTTTTTAGTGCAAAGAAATTGAAATAATATTTTTAAAAGAAAGATGAAATGCTTTACTGCGCGATGTTAATCGGCCTTTCAGAGTTTCTGAAGGATGTCATGACAGATCTGTTCAAACAGTCCCGAGCCCCTTGTATCCATTAACAAGCCTAGACATTAGTATGCTTTCAGGCAGCCCTTGATAATGCTACAAGCTTTTTCCCCATGACTAATATTTACTTTAACCAGTTCCCCTTAAGTGCTGTTTTTAACAATGTAGGCACCATGAATCATTTACTGTACAAGAATACCTTAAAGGAAGCGTTTGCTTTGGAGACATTTGTGGTTGCTTTGACGCTCATGAAATGCATTATCTGAATGACAGCATTGTGGGCTTCGTTGATGCAGTATTTATGATCTGTCACATAGCTGTGCATTGGGCTAAAAATGGGCCGTTGTTTCTAAGTTCGACCCAAGATGCTGATTGTTGTAGTGCATAGACGGGGCAGGGGATGTCATGTCAAAACAAATATAAAGTTTTAAACCCTAATCACAATATATGTATGTAATGCTATGAAGGCCATTTTTTGAAACAATTAAAATAATTAAATAATCTGAAATTAGGACTGAAAAATAATTTATACCCTTCTTATTTTGGCATAACAATCAGATTGATATTGATATTGCTGAATAAAAAAGGGCCGGTTCATTAATTCCTTAAAAGCTGCTTAACTAATAAAACTACTGATCTTAAAGCAATATTTCAGATGTTAAGGAGAGAGGTTCTGTGGAAAAGTTATGAACAATTAAAATCTTAGCTGTTGTAGATAAAGTTTAATTTTGTAATGACTGTAATGATGAGCTCACTACTTTATTAGCAAAACCTGAAAACTGTTTATATCTAGACCACTGACCAGGAACCCAGAAGTTTAAGCTGAAACGGTACCAGCTTACCTGTCGACTGGTCCTAAAACAGGTTTTAAGTTCCACGTGAATGGATAGAACATTGCCCTTGGTAAAGTAAAATAATACACATCAGGTATTTTTTTTTTTTTTTTCAGGTGTTGACTCGTGTTGATTCATGTAGTTCTAACCTTACTGCTGTATGTTCAAATATTCATTTTTATAACATGTTTAGCTGTAAATTAGTTATTTCATGCTCAAAAGAAAGGTCATGTAACATCATGATTGGGTGTAGAAGAGCATGTGGGACTCAAAGCCCCACACTGCTCATGCTCAGACGCTGGTTCCAAAAATACAACATGGCAGCTTCTGTTAACAGAGTCCTGCTCTCTTCAGTTTTAAAGAAGAGAAAGCGGGGACATTCGGTCTATAATATATAAAATCTTTGGCAGTGCCAAGACCAGAATGGATTGCTGTCATCTTAAGACAACTGTAACTCTAAAAGTTGCATAATTCTTTTGATGAACTTGTTTTCAGGTTTATTAGCTGCTGCATTAACTAACTTTAGACATTCTTTATACATGTTTAAGGTTTGTTGAAATTAGAAAAGAAACTAAACTGAATCAATATGATCAAAGTTCATATTCTTTGGAGAAAATAAATAAAAAAGCCACAGAGTAGACCAGCTTTAGGACTGGTTTGTTCTGCTGCTTTGCTCATGTCCATCGTCCTCCTCGAACTAAATAATTGAGATGTGTAATAACTGTGACAGAGGGCATTATTTGACCCATTTTTTTTCTTCTCACATTGCTTTGTTTATACGTGCCTTCCTGTCATAATCCCCCACAAATCTCCATAGTAAAATCCCTTTGAAGAAATTGCCTCTCGTAGCGTGATATCCCATGTAAAGGAGTTCTTTTTAATGACCAGAATCTGACCTCATTTTGTATGCATAAGCCTACATCAAAGTCGACAGCATCCGTCGAGTCTGTGTAGTGTTCGTCTACTTGACAGCTTTTCACATTGAAATGACAAAACACATTCATGGAGGTCATAATTGGTTAATTAGGTTCAGGCCTTTCAGTTTCATCTTGGACTGACCTTGATGAAGTGGACTACGACTGCCATCAAGAAACATATTTTTACATTTCATCTTTTTAAATAATCGGTACATTAATGAGGCACCTTGGTCTCCTTTTGTTGATTTGACTGCCTAAATAAAACTCTGAAATATTTTTGGGTGGTTAAAACAGTTTATCAAATCTGAATTAAGGGTCAGATATGCTCATTTCATGAATTTGTTCAAACTGATTTGTCCTAATATGGTTTGGGAGAAATTCAATTCCTTCCTCAGACACTCAGCTGCAGCAGCCAACAAAGTCAAAACAAACATGACCTGATGGAAATGGTTTTAACTCCACTTTATCACTTAGCCAAAGTCAGCTTCAGAATAATGGATGTAGCTGTACTGTCATGCTGCTGCCAAAGATTAAGGCATGTTAAAGGGTACCCATTACTTTTTAAAGGGAATTGTTTGACCTGTAATTGTGTGCGCGAAGTGTTTTGTCATAATAATGCTTCATTTAGTCAAAGATTCAAGAACTTACAACCTAAAATATATTTGCAAATGTTTAAGAATAAAAATGAGCTCTAAATTATAAAAAGAAAAAAAGATTACACCAAACATTTGTGGGTTTTTTTTCTTTCTTTTACTGTGAAAACTGTAGAAACTTCACATTATTTTTATATACCACCATGTCAATTTCAGCTTACTATATTTTACTAAATAAAGGCTGAGGCTTTTATTTTATTTCACCTGCTCACATTACCAGGTCTTGATTAGAGGTAGATTTTTATCTGAGACAGACAGTGATTAGTGTTACATGGCAGGTTTTTCTACAATGCCATAATTTGATGACAAAACAAAATAAAATAAAAATGTTGCACAAAAACACTTTCCCCTCACTTGAACATGTACATGCTTTTATGAAAGTCACCCAGAAGTTTATTTCTATGGAAAGCCCAGGTTGTGATTTTGCTTTTCTCCAGATTTTTCTATCAATAAATTAAAAAAGTTTTACTTTTGTGATCAGTTGACTTGTCTTCGGGAGCTGTAAAACATTACAATTTGCAGTTCTGTCCTGAGTCAGAGGCTGAAAAATGCCAATAGCATTTGTTTGTGCGTTCTGTTTTCTCTATGGTTAAAACACTGCAAAAGGGCCAGTTGAGTTTTATGTTTACTCACAGGTCAGGTCATGAAACTTAAGACTGGTCAGGTTGAGAACTTGATTGGGTCCACTACTAAACTATGCTGATTTGGATGCATGCAGCACTTTACAGTTTATTTAATTATTTTGCTAACACAAACAGTGATGCTACATGTTTATTTCTTCACAGCATGTGATCAGGTTAGTCAATGGTTTGTATTGTAGTAGTGCCATAATAGCCAAAATGTTGCTGGTTAGGTCAGTAAGGTGTTAGCACTTGTAAGATGGAATTCCCATGTTCAACTTATGCTAACATGATTTTTTGTGCCAATTTTGGCTAAATGCAGATGGCTATTTAATGAATACAACTAGAGGTTTAGGCATCGTAAGTTAGCTTGATTATATTTTAAAAGTCTATAGATAATTTTTAGCTCATTTAAACATCTTCTTAAACCAAAAACTGTTCCCTGGAGTAGTCAGTCTCAAAACTCTTGTTAGTTAAGTTGATCTTATTTAGCATTTATGGTCATTTTAACACAATTTTGTCTATATTATCATTTGTACACAGGGATTCAGAAGTAACATCACAACAAAATCTTCTCAATAAAGAAGAAAAACAGGTGGAAAATTGTTTAACTGAAAAATAAAAGAGCATAACAAAAACATCTACTTATGACAACAGGAAAAAAAAAAGAAGATATAACATGGCAGGTTAAAGGCTGGTTTGAAAAATGCTGGCCCTTGAATAAATTTTGTTGATGACCTCTGGAAGTTACAATGGTCATATTATGTCTAATTATTAAATGTTAAATGACATGACTATAGGAAACCAGTCAAATGCAGGTACAATATGATGCATTACACAGGCAACATTTATATATGCTGATGAGAAGAAAACTGCAAAAACAATAAGGATTTTTATNNNNTATATATATACTACATTACTGCTCCTAATTAAAAAATGTAGAGGCAGTATCACCAAACATGGTCTGAAAAATGTGGTTGCATGATTGTCTTCTGGAGATCTGAAATCTACATTCTCATAAGCCCCACCTGCAGCTCTGCAGGCACATTTTTTCAGCTGTTTGAAGTTGCTTATTGACCTTACGCTGCTCTCTGTGCTCTAAAAACCAGCCCACAGTTCAGGACCTCTGCCAGGTACTCAGTCTTTTTGGCAGCCCTTTGATGCTTGAATGTTTGACTGAACCTTGATGAGATCATGGGGACAGTGTGTCCAGCTGTTTTGGTCATAAGAGCAGCTGGGTATTAGCTACGAACAAAAGACAATTACATCATCTTTATTCTTTTTGTTTTGTCGGAGAAGTGCTTTGTGAGAGGATTTAAGGACTTTATCCATCTCATTTACCATCTTAGCCTAACATTTAAAACTGTAAAATAAATATAAACCAGTTGAAATTAGTTTAAACTGGTTTAAAAATGTGTTTGTGTTTTTAAATCAGTTAGCCCATCAATCTTTGCCAGCTTGCTTCTGAGTTTTTAAACTGTTCAGTGTTAATGTGAATAAAAAAAGGGTTTTATTACTTAGATTTTTTTCTTTTTGGATAACATCGAGGTGATTAGAGTATATAGGATAAAAAAATGCAAACTGTAGTACTGCAACAGCAGCGAGCCACAACTTTAAACTACCTGCAATCTATGTAGCCCTATAACCTCAGTGATGTACCAAAATAAAAGGTAAAGGTTTTACATTTACATGGTGTCTTTTAAATCTTATCAGTGTTCTAAAAAGTGCTTTTACAGTGTGTTTCTAGGTCACCTAAATAACACTCGCATGACTTTCTATAACATATTTTCTCTATGTATAGTTTATTGTGCTTTTTACTTTCAGTCCACCACTGAAAAGGATGATATATTTGCATAAAAAAGTAGAAATAAAATATGACTGTAGGTTTAAAAATTGTGATGTATCAAAAGGATTATTTATTTATTTATTTAATTGTAAACAGGCAATACCACATATGCACATTAATGAGGATGTGCAACAGTAAAAAAGAAAACCGAGGAGTCAATATGTTTATGATGCACACAAGCAAACTTCTAATCAAAATGAAAGGCCTAGCATTCCTTAAAGGAATATATACATGTTTTATCTTTAATGGCCCTAGTATGATGTTTGGATAGACAGAATTTTGTGTTTATAAAAGTCTCTTGACCAAAGAAACAGATACTCGTAATGTTTTCTGTGCTTTGTGACTTGGTCTATTACATTTTGTATACTGGTCTACACTGGTGGTAAAATATTCCTTATCAAGCTAAGCAGAGTATCTGATGGAGTGTTTCCTCTTTAGCTGAAGTGTCAAGTTTTAGATTTACACTGCAGCCTGAGCCATTAATCTTTCCATCTTCACAATCCTAAAGCGAAGCAGGAAGGGGCGTACAGTATGTGTTGAGGTCACAGCTGGGTCACTATTCATGAAAACAAGCACAATTAGTGCAATGACTCAACTTGCTCGCATATTTCACGCAAAACTGCATCCCATAAAGCCGACTGTTAAATTTAAAGCGCACACAATTACTCATAATTGCTCCAGAAATTGATTTATTAGCTTAGTTGTGAAGCTGTGTGAGCCGAGTGCCATCTGACCTCCAGCTGAATGAATAATCAACAGGCTTCCAGAGCAAGCAGATGTTCGAGAGTGTTGCTGTTTTATCAGGCCTGTAATGTGAACAGGCATGAAACCAGATCAAATTAAATGATGTGAGGACAGACAGCTGCAACACATTTGGACTTTGCTGCTTTGACTCTTTTGGGCTAATTAGAAGTTTATGTTCCCAAAACACAAAATATGCCTTGTCTTTATCTAAAACTATTTTTAGTAAGAAGGCAATATGGAAAAAAATCTTAAATCTTAAAAGTAACATGCCCGATGAAAACCGCAGCTTTGCAAACAACAGTAAATCTAAAGCTGTTTTTTGCTCAGTTACAGCTGGTTGTTTTGTAAGACATGTTCTTCAGGGAGTTGAATCATGATCCCTTAGCTTCAACTCTTTTCTCTAATTGCCTCTTAATTTCTTTGCTTTGCACTTGATTATGGGGTGTAGCCAGCCTAATGAAGCACAGATGAGTTGCTTATAACTCTCTGCTTCTTTTCTTGTTAGCACAGAGGAGTACAAGGCTAGTTTAGGCAGAATGCATGTTGTTTGTTTTAGCAGATTCTTCTTTGACAGCTTTTTAGAGTTTTTAAAGCAGCACACAAATATATGGTAGCCTTAGAAAATGGCCTGATTGTTTTTATCTCTGTTTCTAGTCGAGTCAAATTTATTTATATAGCACTTTTCAGCAGCAAGGCGGTTCAAAGTGCTGCTAGTATCCAAAGTGATGCTTTAAAGTGGAGAATGGTTGGATTGTATGTTGAAGTAGCGATTGTTGTTGCGTCTGCCCTCAGGAACTGTCGACTCAAGTGTTTTTTTCCAAACTTGTCACACATTTCAGGAACAATTAGAGAAAAGAAAGTAAATTGTTCCCATGCACTTGGATTGCCGTCCTCGTGACATCTGCCACCGCAGCACGGATGATAGATTCCTCCTTCATTAGCCAGGGGTGTGGGATTACCCAGCAAGAACACATTAATCACCACTTTCTGTGGCAGCCTGAATGCTCCGCGCTTTGTTTGGAAAAAAACTTTTCTTTTTTTTCCCCGACGTGTCACTCTTCTCCTGTGACAAGCTGCAATCAATCATCTTGACTGACAGCCCTGATAGGTTACAATGTTTACACAATGTGTAATGAAAGATCATGTTATCCACTATTGTTGTTTCTGAGACAACTCTTTTGGACTGGATATGAATAGAGTGGGTGCTTTAGTACAAATTCACACAAGCTTGTTTGCTTTCGCTTTTTGTTTCCACAGTGGTTCCACTTTGTCCTTCATTCGTTGTCTCTTTCTCTCTGCAAACACTCCACAAAATCTGGACTGAATGGGTGGGTAATGTCCCTAAAATCAGATGGTTGTAGAACAGCCTCAGTTTGAAATATAGTTTAATTCTGAGCAGATTGACAAGTTAATGGCTGGTTTGAGTTTTGAGTTCAAAACCAAAGTGGTGTCTTAAAACAGTTCAGTTTCAAAAATATCATAGATGATGATGAAAAAGTTTAGAAAGTAGGATTTGCATGAAAAGCTGTTTTGCATTACAAGATTATTTGCAAATGCAAACAGCAGCAGCAGTAGCTGGCTGTAGCACTTCCAGTGATGTTCAAAATTTTACCACAAAACCCCATTGAAAAAGATCTGAACCACCGGTGGCCAACATAAGGACCTGGAACTGTTTAAGAGGCCTGGACCAACAGGCTAAGCTCTGTTCTGCAATATAAAATTTATTAAAAACCTTTGTAGCTTCCAGTTTGTGTTGTCTAAAGGAGCAGATTTAAGTTACAATCCCTAAAAACATTCTGTTCTCCACAAGCTGAGCTCACTGCTTTGCTACTGAATTAAATAGAAACTTATAATATGCAGTTTTCCACAACATATGGACTTCTGTGTCAGTCTTTGTTTCGGTTTTTTTTATTTAATTTTTTTTACCGTGTGTTGAGTCAGTGGTAACTCCTAAATCTTTCACAAAATCGCTACTAGACTCTGCTGCAGCGTAGAGGCTGAAGTAAACACTCACTGCTCTTCAAAACAAAAGCTGCATAAACTAATTTAAAAATGAAAAGCACATGTTTCAGATTTGTGTGCAGGATGATTTATATTTGATTTCTGAGTTTTCATTGACCTCCTGCAGCACATAGGATTCCTATGTAGGATCTGGATAACTGTACAAAGATTATGGGTATTTTTGTTAATAGTCCTTACAAATGCATTTATCTATAGTATGAGCAAAAAACATTTGGAACTTTTACAGCCACTCTAAATGACTTGTATAGAAACATGTCAACTTTTGGAACCAGTGAACAAGTCTCGCTTCCTCCAGGGCATCAAAGATAAGCTGTATTATTTTACATCACCCAGGCAGCAGTGGTGTCTTTCATTTTTTGGTATTGAGACACTTTTCAGAGTTTTATACACCCAATCATTTGATACTGTAAAGTACCTGTCTGACCCACATGAAGGTGTGATACTTTATGTCCTTCCAGACAGACAGCTGTGGAGATTGGTTTGCAGAAATATGATGAGGGAACATAAAAGCTGCTTGAACTCACCGCCCTTGTCTTCAGAACATGTCCTATATCCTGTACAGTTATATTTTCATCCAAAGCCAGTCTTTTACTCGTAGAGTTGAACAAAATTAGATCTGGTGAAAATGGTTTCATTTTTTTTTTAGCTTCTCATATTGAAAAAACATGAAAATAACAGTGCAGATCTGCCCTAATTGGTCCTCATGCTGGGCAAATTAGATTTTGGCACATAGTTACGAGACAAAAAGTGACAGTAACCGATTGAGTGCAGGCAGGAACAATGCCAGCTTGTTCCCACCCATGGGGCTGCAGGAAAAGTCATCAATTCTTACCTATCATCCTTAGTGCAATGCATAGGCTCATTACAATTATCTCTCAAATACACGCCGTGCATTGAAAACCCCCATTAAAGCAGTCCTCCTCTTCTAGTACTGTAATGAAACTCTCTTATCCATTATAGAAATGGACTACAGTGTCAAGGAGTTTAGTTTAATTCTCTGCAGACACAGAGGATTAAATGTGTTTTGATTAAGCTGAAGATTATCACACTCATACAGCTTTTTTTTTTTTTTTCCTTTTTTTTTTTTACCAAAGACCCTGCTCCATTTCTTGGGTGGTCTCCCAGGATGACTCTTTTTGTGCCTACCTGCAGCCTGACTGCCATTGTAAAAAAGCGACCGAGCACAACAGCAAGACATGCGCTCCTGAGGAGAGAGCAACAAAACACACTCTGAAGCCTGAAGCTCCTGGCGTCTGCCTCGCTCCTTTAAAGAGCCTGTTAAATATGAGTCAGCTGTTGTGCTCAGGACTCCAACAACTGCTTTAATTTCTCTGCTTCCCCCTCCCTCTTTTGCTTAAAAAAGGGGGCTTTGTGCCTGTAGGGCCCCCATCAGTTACCTGCTGACAGGCCGAGCATGACTGATGAGCTGCCCGAGGCGCCCCGGTATACTTTGTCAGCTGCTCATAATTTATACATCTTATCTGCGTCAGAACAAAAGACAGAACGTGGCTTTATGGAAATAAAAACAGAGACTTGTTTAGACTCCAGCATGTGGAGTGAAGTGGGGTGATCACTCTGATGGTTGTTTCTCTTTGCAAGCAAGACAAGCTGCCTTGTCTGGCTCTCAGCACTCCACACCCATTCTGTCTACCCACACCTTCACTCTTCGTGTGTGTGTGTGTTTTTGTGGTGACCTCAGAGGTCCTTTGAGGTTGTTGTGCGTCTGGCTCTAGTTGGCAGGTGACAAAGACATGAAACATGGGTTTGTTTTTACAGGGTCAGCTGTTTAATTTTCTTGCACTACATTAAATCAGAAATCAGAATGTGTTTACACAATGTACTGGCTTAGCTTTCGGTCTTTTTTTTTTTTTTTTTGCCAGTGGTTGGAAATGCCCAAAAATATGCCTAAGCGATACCAGTGATGAGCAGTACATCATGCTGAACAGGATATTGAGGTAGACCATGAAGAGAAAGACGATTCATCACTGCCACTATAGCTCTTCCCTGTGAGGGGTGGATTTCTCTTCAAACGCTGTGCTTTGGTCTGTGATATTGAGAGTGATTCATTCACTGACTCATCCTCCAACGCTTTGTCACATTCAAATTGTCCTGCCAGCTCTTTTTTGTTTTTGGTTTTCTCACGGCCTTGAACAAAACATAGGATATGCTTTTACTCGCAGCATCTGCCAAAACGCTGCTCATCCTGCTTTTGTTTCGCTTTGGTTTTTCTGTTGCCCCTCAGTAATGAGATACACAGAGCACAACTATAAGAGCTAGTCCATGGGTTTATTGGTGCAGTAGGTCTACAACAACATAATTCATAGCATTTTACTGTATGTGGCCAGATGTTCAAAGCCTAAACAGCATTCTTTATTTCCACTTTTTCTTTTAGAAATATATTCTCCCTTGTCTAAGGAATTTTTCTCTCACCTCATTTTTGGTGAGTTTGAAAAACCTAAGCCTCACTCTAAAATGTATATTAAAGCAATAGTTCATTTTGTTTGTAAGGTTCTGTGGAAAGGTTAGAAACATTTATCTTACCAGTTTACCTTTTTTTTTTTTTTTTTTACATAGAATTTTATGGTTATTCGTAAGTGCAAATAGCTGCAGCAGCTAGTTGTGGAAGGTCCAGTGGAAAGGTTTATAAAACAGTGTAAACTATGAAATTTTTTATGTTATTTTAATATTTTAATATAGCAATCCACTTTGATTTTGGCCTCATTTAGACTAACCATTAGCTCTTCAATTTGGTCAAAATGAAACATTTCTCAAAACTGAAGCTGTTACAACAAATGTCTACAACAAATAGTTTGGTTGTTCGTAAACCTTGCATAGAAAGATTGGAACTACTGCTTTAAAATTTTGTATGTAAAAATAGAACAATAATCTGGAGCAAACAGAACTTTTAGAAGACCTTACTCAGACAAATGTGTCAGCTGAGGCATTGACAAACTGATTATCTAGCTTCTGTTTACTCCAACTTTTCATTTTGCATTTTATCTGCGACAGGTTCTATTATTTCACCAATAACTTCATGTCGTTTCCCAGTTCAGAGCTGTAACAGTCAAGTCAGCTGTAACTATCAGGCAGAGGAATAGGCAGATATCTAAAACCGTTCAGATGGTATCCATATCTTGGTGTGGTTTCTATTTGTTCTCTTGGAGTGGGCTGGACAGCGGATCATTTGCACCACATTGACAAGTACATCATCATCCGCCTGTAACCTTAGCTCCAAGAGACGATGCGGGCTTTGTTCTTTGCCAAGCTCACTTGGGGATGTTTGGCAGTGTGCTGATAGATACGCTTATCCTAATGTCAGTGCATAGCACCATCCCCGATAACAGATTCTCTCAGTAGAATCCACCCTGCTTATCTGGCCGATGTGCTGTTAGGCAGCGGCTGCCTCTCTGTGTGGGTACAAGGCATGCAGTCATTCGTTATTTTGCATAGCTGCTTCAGAACAGCATTCAGGAAAAAAAAAACAATTTCCTTTTAAGAAGCAACAAGCATAAAAGACTTTTGCAGAGCTTTAGAACTCAAGTTCAACAAATACAACAATAGTGATATAAACATTTACAAAGGTGAAAAACCTTTTAATTTGCACAAAACTAACAAACCTGCGGGTTACTCACCAACTTCATTCTGTCAGCAATTACTGCAGCAGGCACTACAATGACTGACTTTCAAAACACTCTTTATTGTTCACTATTTTGAATAAAAACCTTTTAGATTCAGTATTTTGTTTTCTGCCAATGTCGTCTTGTGTGTATGCTGATGTTGCATTTACATTATTGTTTCCCTGTTTATTTTTCTGTACGCTAATTTGCCATCAAAATACTTCTGTATACTTTATGCTATTTTAGGCGTTCATATAGCAAAACATTCAGCTCATATAGGAAATGGATGCTATGGCTTTTAGTTTTTGTAACTTTTATACTTTGCACAAAAAACAAACCCTTCATTCAAGAATATTTTCCCATAAATACAATGACATCTCTTCAATTCCTGCAAAATGATTTTTTTTAATCTGCATTAGCTTACTTTCTTTGTTTTTGTCTTGTCATGCTACTTTTAGCATGCCTCTTGCTACTTTTAGCTTCTTGCTAACTTTTTGATACTTATACCTAGCCGTTTGCTGCTTTTAGTTTTTAGTGAGCGTTTTGCTACTTTTGGCTTTTAGCTAGCATTTAGCTTGTTTTACCTTTTAGCTAGTGTTCTACTTTTTTAGTTCTTCTGTTTCTTTTGGCTTCACAAACTCAGTTTCAGCTTCTTCAGCAAATCTGATCAGTCATTCAGCACCTCGCATTAACTTGGCATTTTTGAAGGAAATGCAATTTCTCTCGTAGTTTTACATTTCATACAAATTAGTTTTTTACTTTTGTCTTTTAGAAACAGTTCTACTGCATTGGAATTTGATTGAAATGTAAACAATCTTTTAGTTTGAAGCAGAATTAGCTGTAAAGGGGGGCTGGACATCATCATGTGTTACTTGTGCTGTGGCGGAGAATAAGTGTTGACATTATAGTGGTGGTAAATTGGACGAGGAGGAGGCCTGAGGGGGGGAGCAGAGCATCCTGCTCAGCTCCACTCAGCAGCCTGCTGATGAGGCTGCAGGAGAGGACTCTGTCTGCATATTACAGCCAGGAGATGAGACCAGAGACCTTGAAGGGCTCTAGGGTGGGGAGGTGGGGGTGTTGCAGACCTGGGAACACCAGCTGCCAGACAGTTCACCATGTGCAACACATGTCTATCAGCACTTACTGTTCCACTATGCACCATTAAGATGACAGAGCAGTTCATATCCTGCGCCAGGTTGATAGATATGTCATATCTCTGAAAACCCTGTTTGTCTTCCACAGGTGTATGAACCCTTTTTTCTCTCTCTGAGCAGACAGCACACATGGCACTTTTTGATACTCTTTCCCTGATAGTGATTCGGCATGCAGGCGATATCAAAGGGGAGATCTTTCCCATGCAATTATGGCAGAAAATAAAGGTGATGAGTTGTGCCGAACAAAAGAAAGCAAAGGGATCAAAAGGCCTGGAATGAAAGCTGATTACAAAAAAGGCAAAAAGGTTTCAAACACTGAATGTCTCAATGTGAAAGAGGCAGCAGAGTCAGTAAATAAACAAAGAACAAAAATGATAAAAACCCTAACAATTTTGTTGGGTGTAACTTGAAGCCTTATGAAGAAGTCTAGAAATGTATTAAAGTGTCATGAAACAAACAGACATGATTGCCTTTTTAATTTTTAATGAAATGTCATCAAGCTGACTTTTATGTTAGCTTAGAATAAATGGCAAACTAGAGAAATTGCATTTTCTGTAAAAAAAAAAAAAAAAACAAAAAACAAAAAAGTTTGAATGCTGAATGACTTTGCTCTGACAGTACACTGGCTCAGTTTGGGAATAGATAAAGACAACCAATGGCTAATTTGACAATAGATGTCTTTATAGAACCATTATTAAGAAAATTAGACTGTTTTTTTAAAGAGCATGAAGTGCGATCTAGTTCTTGTTCTTTGTAGGTTGCAGATTTAAAACAGGAGATTTAAAATCCTTTTAATTCATGTACATATGAACAACATGTGAGTTGATGTTGAGGAGCTCCAGTACTGTAGCTGTTACACTGTTTAGCGTCTGTCTACAGTAATGTTGGATAATTATTCCCAGCTGTCAGAAATTGCATTTAATTGGTAATGAGTGGCCTCTCACAAAGCAGATCCTGTATTTTCCCTCTTTTTGTTGCTAATAACGCATGATTGTTCTCAGTAATCTGCAGCACTGTTTCTCTTTCATCTCAACAATAAGATTAAAAAAGGTGGGGGTTGGTCAGGCAGCGCCATGCCATGCTTAGACGGCTCAGCTCCCAGAGGGTTTATCCACTGTTGTTATGACTATTACTGTGTGGATTACAAGTTAGCAAGAGGTCACCTATCACTTCTATTTCCTAGAAGCGAGACTTTTCAGCTCATTTTCTTGCCTAGACATGAAAATGTATTACTTGTCAAGGTGGTGAATGACGGGCGCATTCGACATGCTCCTCCAGATCATTTGCCAAAGTCTGACTTGAAAAGCTTTCTCCTTTGAACTGGGCTCAAACCTGTCATTTCCTCTAATTCAGAGCAGAAATCTGCAGCTGCTGAAATAATGAATTAGGTTGATGGACAGAATTATAAGAGCCTCCCTACCTAGCCGTCCAATGACACCCCGCTGCTCCCAAACGCTGCCAGTGATTTAGCACCTCAGCTGGGCAAGATGAAGGAAGTGAATTTATTTGCAGGAGGGTGGCAGCTAGCACTGACTCATAGCCTTTATGTAGTGGTGCATGTCCTAATTCATCAACAAACATGTCCTTCCTGAAAGGGCAGAGGAAATTAGGCAAGATAGTTTCTCATTTTTGGGTCAAATTTTAAAACCATTGTCAGGATGTAACAGACAGCACAAAATAGTTTATCCTTTTTTTTTTTATAAAAAAAAACCTTGCCTGAGCTGCATCTTAATGTGTGATTTTTTTATTTTACTTTTGAGTTTTCAGACTGCTCAGACCCTCCCCTCTCAAATTTCGTAAACTCCTTAAAGGGTTGATAGGTTTTGGACTAATGCTTAGCAACAACATTCCTGTGCCTTAAGTAGCAGTAAGCCCCTCGCTGCACCCTTTGATGTGGCTGTCAAGGCAGATTTATTTCCTCTTAGCACATTGTCTTCACGTCCACTCATATAAAGGGATGAAAGAAAGAGGTGTTTACACTTTTTTTTTTACTTGTAATTAAATTGTGTTGCTCATGATTTCTCAGGTGATGTGAGACATACATGCTGGCGGGTCGTAGGGGGAGGTCTGACAAAGCTGCTCAATTTGATTTCACCAGCTAACATGTGAAAAGTGATGTCAGGCTCTTTAAAGCTGAGGCTCGTTGTTTACGGTGACCACAGAGTCCATGTTTATGTTGAGAGGTGGAACAAATACAAATTTTTATTTGCAGAAGAGAGGACTACATTCCAGTATTTGCTGTTCATACACTGTACTGTCATAACTGAAAGCTAAATCCCCAAAGTCATGCTGTAAAATGACTAGAAGCTGAACAATTGTTTTAATTTTTTTTTCCAATTGCTGTTTTCAGTGACAAGTATTAGAAATCTGGACAGTTGAATGCCTAAATATAAATCCAATTTTTCTTTTGTTTGTTTTTTTGGCCCATACCTGCAAAATACCTGTTTATTGTTTATACACATTACATATTATTTTTGGGGAAAAAAGTGATAAAGAAATTTTGGCATAAGGTTACTGTACAGTGTGTATTAGTCAACATAATATAAGGCTCAAAACAAAAAAAAATAAAGCCTTAACATTTTTCTCGGCAGATGACATTGTTCTTTCAGAAGTGAAAATAATATTGCTGTCAACTTTCTTTGGCATCCGCTGATGTTTGCAGTGAAAGGCACCCTAGTTAAAGTGGTCACCACTTGGCAACTCAAAGTTGCAGCAAAATTGTGAAAAAAAAATAAATAAAATTGTAATTTTACTAAATTCTAAGCATTTGGAATGGACAGTTTTTGAAAATCATGATCTATAATTATCTGCAGAGTTGCAAAACTTCATTCTTTGCTGTGCACAGTATTTTGTTGTCCACCTTCACTCACATCATACCCACCAAGACTTGGTTTGTACTCACCTTGGCAGCCACTGCTGGAGTATAGTTTTGAAATAAAGATAGACATATTTGGACCAGTTTTTCAATAATTATTCTTTATAATCAGCATTGGTTTTAGACCTGGACAATGGCCTTGGATGTTTTCTGTCAGAGGAGAGCTCCTGTGCAGGTGTCACAATACAGCTCTAACATTCTTTAAAAGGGTTGGAGATGCCCACAACAAAATTCAGGTGGGTTTGAAACAGGTTTGAGTTGTCTGAGTTGACTCAGACTTAAGGAGAGTGCTATTTATTCACATGTGAAAACACTGCTGCCTGCAGATGTGCTTGTTTGTGAACAAATCATTGCGGCCTGGCTGCTGCCAATTATTTTTTAGAACGCCAATAATCAGCCTGATTAATGAGTCAATTGATGAATCAGTCTGGCTCTCCAGTGCACATCAGCTCTTACAGTTCACTTCACATCACTTACTGACTACTTTCTATAGCTGGTATGTGTACTTACTGAAAAACTAACACAATGCTACTAAGAATCCTGCTGTGAGTGAAGCAGCTTGACATGCGCTTGGCCGACCTCCACAGTGCTGATCTACAGCGAGCTCTGACTAACCCTCCACGTGTTCTCATCGCTCTCGCCTGGGAATCCAGCAGCTGGAAAAGCACTTGTTCTTTGTGTTTCTCAGACAGCCCACTCTGTCCTGAGCCACATGTCCGTGGAGGAAATGTCCAAATGTGGCACCGCACCAGGAGTTTCTCCTGAAGAATTAAACCTCTGTTCTGGTGTTTGGCAGTAGACTAAAAATGAGTCATAAAGAGGTCTCAGGCTCCCCTACTTGCAATTTAACAGTCCCTCACCAGTTTAATACAATTATCATCAGATAATTCAGATGGTTTTAAGTACTTTAATGAAATGTTTATTCCCTTATAAAGGAATATATTATATGCTGGGAAATAATTCCCCAAATCCAATGGGAACAAACAAAGTGTAGCACTTTGAATATATAATATTTGACTAATTTCTGTTTTTATTGAAATTGGAGCATCTTTCTTTGGTGTGTCTTTAGTCTTACTGATTTCTAGAAAAAAAATCTGTTCAGTATAAAGTTGTTTTTTTTCTTCATCTTAGCTAAGTTACTGTGGGTTTTATATGGCACCTTCCTAATTTTGGGGAACATTTTGAGTTTAGGTAAAAATGGAGTCTCAAAGTGACTTTTAAGAACTGCTAAAATGTCCTTTCTTAATGTTTTTACCGTATGAAACATGAGTATTTATTGCTGCTTGGCTACATTTATTAGATTTAATACTTATAATTGCATCTTCATTATAAAGAGGATGGGTGGTGTATTATTTACTACAGTGCACGTTTAAACAAAACATTGATAAATCATTCCAGGTCTTTTGATTTGCTCTATCCCAGAGGTGTAGTTTTTGGTTGAGGTCATGATAGTTGCAAATAATCACATACATTTGTTATTCACTTTGTCTTCTCCTGCTCCCAGGAGGTTCTTAAAGTTTAAAGCATCATCACATATTTTCCTGACAGTCTATATTCCCCCAAATCCAAGGCTTTGATATATCACCGTGAGAGTTTCTCTCTCTGCAGAAAAATGGTTTCTCCATTCCCTCCGATAATAACTTTGAACACTGACAGTGAGCTGAGGCTGGCTAACTGATTTTCTGTGCAAATTCTTTGTGCGTGAGAAGAGAGGGAAATACATCTTTCTGTTATGACACGAAGAAAGCAAGATAAAGATAAATTTGTAAGATTAGACTGAAATAACAGTTTAGGTTGGAGACATGTTTCTTTTCAGCAACTCGGAATCAAAAAGTGGCACTTTATTGTGTCCTACTTAAGACTCCTGCAAGGCTTTAAAGGGGACAAACAGAAAACACATGATGTCTTCTCACCACAGATAGTCAGCTTGTGCTTTTTTTATTTTTCACACACAAGCACTTTTGTATCAGTGTTTGTAGTTTTGTGAACTTGCTAAAGTCTTGAAGGTGAACCAGTTTAAATTGAGAGCAGGAAAACCAAAAGAATCAAAGTCATGTTGCTAGAAAATTCTGTTGATCAAATTAATGCTGCTCCTATTATAAAATCATTGATTATATCAGTTTTGGTTTAAAGCAATATCTCATATGCTCTGAAGTGGCGTTTTGTGGAAAAATTGGTGTCAGTATTTTACCTTTCGTAGATAATTCTTTAAAAGGTCTGTTTGGAGAAAGAATTTAATTTTGAAAGGATTGATCTACTTATGGCTAATGGATTGCTGCTGCTTTAAAGAAGTTACATTTTCAAAACCTTCATTTATGCAATCACTATTTTATAAACGTTATCATCACTAACAGTTTATTACAAGGTTATTTACCAGCATAAATGGCAACATTAGCAGCCAGCTGTAGCACTTCCAGCCAGAATATTATCATATTTCTGTCAGAATAACTGCGTAATGTAAATTTGACAACAGTGTAAATGTTTTTAAATATATGTTTGGATAAATATGTTTTTTTTTTTTTAATATATTGGAGTTGTTTTAAGACAAAAGAATTCCACTTTAAACCAAACCTCATTAGGACATGTAATTAATTCATCAATCCAGTCAGAAATAAACTGTTTTTCCAACAGAGGGCATTCAAATATTAATCTACAAGTAAGTTATTAATTCTGTCTAACCTTTTCAAAAATAATTGAAAAGTATAGTTCAAAAGAATTTGAATTATACTTTTAATTATTTTTTCCCCCCTCAATATTGTGCAGGCTTTATAAGATGGTTCACAGTACAAAGGCAAAGAAAAAACAAGGAGTTGTTCCTCTTAGGTTTTTTGCTAACATTTCTTAATGTTTACCAGTCAGTTAATTGATTTAAGTGATCTTTAGCTCCACTCATCAATACTTTCTTACTCTGCCTCTGGAAAATGTTTAAGCAAAACCTAAATTACTGATGGGTTTAAGCTTCACCTGCAAACTGCAGACAGCACGGGACAAACTTGTATTTTTTTTAGCAAACAAAACACCTCAGCTCTGCAGCATCGTCTTCACAGCAGAGCTTCGATGTCGACCTCATAACTGAAGTTCTCGTTCGGAGAGAAGTGAAGTCCCAGGTTTCGGTTTGAACATCCTCGGTAATTTCTCACTGCTAACAAAGCTGCCTGCTGCCTTCTG
This sequence comes from Kryptolebias brasiliensis, assembly GCA_028566095.1. Lineage (NCBI taxonomy): Eukaryota > Metazoa > Chordata > Actinopteri > Cyprinodontiformes > Rivulidae > Kryptolebias > Kryptolebias brasiliensis. The sequence goes on from JAOXNZ010000064.1 coordinate 17,660,043, forward strand.
TACAAAGTGGAATCTGAGATTTAGATCTAAAGGCCTTATTTGAGAGTGCTGGTCATGCATGCAAACAAGGAGGTGCTATGAAACCAAGCCTTTTGTCTGACACACAATAGCATTTCAAGCACTGGGGAACAGCTTGGATCTCCATAGAACTGGCATTACTTTCATGTCAAGTGACACTGAAGGCAATAGAGTGACCAACTTCTCCAAAAAGCCCCCACACATTCAGCTCTTTTCACTCTCCCTTTTCTCTTCTCAGGTTTTTTTTCTGAACTGCTGGATTGGGACATTATTTCATATTCCTTTTAAAGTGGTGCCAAGCTATTCACACAGCCACAGCTTTGATCATGACTGTGATTTGTAGAGTATAGCTTAACATCTTAGAGTTGAGGTGGCTGCACTTATAGTCACATGCATTCAATATAACAAAGTGGAGGCTTGTTTGTCCTCTGTCTACTTAACAATTGAATGGTATAAAATGGTATAGTGACCAAATGTCTTATAATAGTCTAAATTCTAAGAATTGTCAAACTTAAGCTGATTATTGATTGAAATTGGGAAGCAGCATCTAATTTATTAGGTATAGGAAAATTAGACCCTTTTTTTTATATTTTCCCTCTTTTATAGAAATTGTACATTTACCACTGCTGTCAAACAACTCAAAGGATTAGTAAAACAGAGAATGACATGCGATAGAAAGTGGATAAAAAAAAAACAAGGTGGGGATGGCGTTTGATGAGAGGGGTCATGTTGTTTGATCAGAGAATGGGGGCAAAGCTGAAAAACCCTTGATGCTAATAGTGGGCAGCATTTTAACCCCCATAGTGATTGACATCCCCCCCCCCCCTTCACACAGAGAAGCCCCTTCCTGGCTTTACATTTGCATCCGACGGCCGTGGGTGGTTGTGTTAATAATGTGGCAACTGGGAAGATTAATTGTAGACAAGCAGCAGGATTACGAGGGTCTTTGTGGGAGCAAAGGGAGCACCGGGTGGAAAAGGCCTGTGATCTGTGAGGCTGAGAGGAAATTAGTCAGGGCAGGCTGGAGCTGCCTTTTAACAGCGTTACCTAAGGAAATGAAAGGCCTGTGCAAAGAGGATATTGAAATAAGTAGCCAAAAAAATTGTTGACATTCTTGAGAGGCTGGTACCATTAATATTTTTTTGTGGTAAACTGAATGCACAAAGAACCTGAAAGGAAGGAGAAAACACATTTTCTTAAATTGACCGGAAAACTAATGCAAACAGTGCATTTATTGTTTTAACTTGTTACATGAAATTCTGAAAATAAAATAAAAAACCTTTGGCTCTTTTGACATCATCAACATAGAAACATGAAGATTCAGTTCATGTCATGTCAAATTCATAGTTGGAGCAGAAGTAGGGCAAGAGTCTCATGCCACCTGTTGGATTGTTTCCACATAGCAACACAAACTCATCTGCTTCCTGACTCTCATTTGACCTTTTTCTTGTCACGTTTGTTATGACAGTCTAGTTCTGTGTGTGCATCTCTGCCACATAATTGATGTTCTGAAGAAGTGGTCTTATACTATGTTTTAAAGAGGACATGACTATTTTTCTTAATCAAAACAACTGTTTTTACAGAAACACAGTCTGGAATAGTGCAAACATCAGGGCCACACAGCTTTACATCAAGTGTGGGGTCTTGAGAAGGTCTTCATGAATCAAATTAATGTAAAAACATGATTGTCAATAGCATATTTAGTCTTATTGATATATAAAAAAATAAAAACCCTAGTCATAAATGGATACAAATAATCTAACTGTTGATGAAGTTGTAAGGAATTAATTGTTCACAACTTTTCCAAAGAACCCCACTTTAAAAGATCGGAACTATCTCTTTAAATGCTCATTTTCTTCACACACAAGAGAATTCTCACTTTGGGACCAGCTCGCCTTCATTGACGTTTGGCTGCTTTGCTTGTGGCTTTCTCATCAGTAATCATTTAAGTAAAAACAGGAAGGCATCTGGACATCAAGGCCCCCTAATTAAACTACTGGTGTTTTTCCAATGTAAGAGAAATCATGAAAAATGGCCTGTCGGGATGAGTTTCTGAAACCAGATGACGACGCTCAAAGGCCGCGGAGGACAGAAACACCCTGCCTAATGGCTGTTAATCAGAAATAATTGTCCAAATTCAAAAACTGATGCTCAAATAGTTTAACTAAAATGTTTAGAGGTTTTAAAACCAAATTGCTATTTCCTGTTTAACCATGATTAACTGCAGGTATACTGACCATTTTAGAGGTAGAAAAGTGATCTGCACTTAATTTTTTTTCACAGTTTGTGAAGAAAGGAAAGGTGAAATCAGTGCAAATGCTCATTCAACCACAATATACAGATGAGGTCCGATCTGTGGTGAGAACAAGGAACAGGTGGAAGAGAACCTGGAGAGGTAAGGGCATGCAATTGAAAGAACGAAAGAATGAAAGTCAGCCATAGCAAGACAGAGTACATGTATGTGAATGAGAGGTGGGTAGGTGGAACAGTGAGGATACAAGGAGCAGAGGTCACAAAGATGCAGGACTTCAAGTACTTAGGGTCGACTATCCAGAAACATGGGGAGTGTAGTAAAGAGGTGGAGAAGAGAGTTCAGGCTAGATGGAGTGGATTGAGAAAAGTTTTAGGAGTGATTTGTGACAAAAGAGTGGCAGCAAAGGTCAAAGGAAAGGTTTACAAAGACAGTGGGGAGAGCAGCTATGTTGTATGGTTTGGAGACAAAAAGACAGGAGACAGAACTGGAAGTGGCAGAGCTGAAGATGTTGA
>JAOXNZ010000064.1:17664728-17704887 GCA_028566095.1 Kryptolebias brasiliensis
TCTCTCAGTCATTCAAATCAGGTGTGTCAAAGCAGAGAAACATCTAAAACATGCAGGACAGTGGCCCTCGAGGACCATGTTTGGGGACCTCTGCTTTAAACAGTCGTTGCTTATTTTGACCATTCTGAGGTCAATTCTGAGGCCATTCATTTTGTGTCTGGTATTTGATATATTCACTAAAGAGGCAATCAGCTACTGTACAGATTTAGTTCCTCAAATGATCCTTAAATGTTGTTTTTTTAAATGACCATTTTACACTTAGTCACAAATGCTCTATCTAAGGTGGGAAGTTAAATAGGGCTTTTATTGCAGTAATAGACACAAGCAAGTAAAAAATGCAGTAATTTGCATATGAATGTATTAATATTAAAAGCATAATATTAATAATTGAAGCTATGAGTCACTAAGGACGAGTAGGAAAAACAAGTCGTTGTCCCTGACACTATTAATGTAAAGTTAAAAAGTGACCTACCCCTACTCGCAAAACACTCAAATGTAACTCTGATTAGTTGGAAAGTAAAATTATAAGGCGGCTGGACAAAAGGTAGAAAAGAACAGTCGTACAGTATTTTTCTCCCATTTGATGTGAGGTTTATTTGATCCTCCAGATACTGTTTGAAGTTTGAGCGAGGCTGTTTTAATGCTTAACTGTTCAGAGGTAAACCGCTGCTTTGAAGGAGGCAGCACAAGAATTTAGTCATTGAGGAAGAAAAACAGAAGCAGTTATTTGGCAACGGTGAAATAACCTTCGGAGTTAAGATAAAAAAACATGAACTCACTTTTGTTGTGGCTAACAAAATGTGACATTTGGCCATTACAGCTGTTTCAAGTCAGCCTGCATAAGAAATTTGTATTTGAACAACAGGCTCTTTCCATCTCTGCCGTCTTGAACAAGCAGAAACAGGTTTGTCCTGGTGCTTTTAGTGGATGTATCCATAAATTATCATCAGAGAGCGTGCTGCTGTTATTGTACAGCTTCACATTGAGTTTCAGCTCATGTTCCACTCCTCTCCCCACTCATATCTCAGCTGTGACTTTGTCATGCAGCCAAGCACGTAATATGCTCTGAGCTCTGTATCATGTCCAATTATAATTAGCTTTGTCAGGCCTGAGCCCTACAACCCTCATGCAGATAATATGATAATATGTCTTCATAACCAAGTGACCTTACACGTGCAATATTTCTCTCCTTCTGAAGATTGCATGTCAATAAAGTAATGGAGTCTGGGAGGTGGTAGCAGGGGAAGATTTAGATGATTGGGCTCTTAGGTACGGTGATGTATAACCGTTATTATTCTACCTGTCGCAGTTGTATACACAGCTGGGTGCAGCTCGGTGGCCAGGGAGAAAGGTATAAGCTTTTGGTAATAAGACTTTAATTCTTCATTAAAACCCACCACTGAAGGATGAGTTCTCTTTTTCATTCTGTACTAAAGGATATGGAGAAGAAATAACAAGCTTCATAATGAAGTGGCTGTAATGTCAAAGATATAATAGAGATATTTTAGCCAAGTTGATGATTATGGATGTAGCAATAGAAAATCATGTCCAACGTTTAATTATTTATGGCAGGGCACAAATGATGGACACTGTTTTTAAAGCTAACATGACTAAAACTCACAGTTTCCTGCTTTTCAAATATACAAAATGTGCCATTTTTTAAATAAAAAAAGGCTTATCTACTGTTTAATCCTCACTGTGGATTAACAAACTGTAACAGTTATATTGAATTATTTACACTTTTATAAAAAAATATAAATAACAAACAAATGTTCCTGCAACCATAAAGATTTTATTAACTGTAACTATAACAGCTGAATATTTAAATGCATTACAGAGTGATAGTAAATGGTAGGAATAGCATATGACTCAAAACTTTTTAAGCACAAATATAGCCTTAAACACTTTCTCAGGTGTAAATGACATTGTTCCTTTTAAAGATAGTGTAATATTCCAGTCAGTTTCTTTAAAGGGTTGGATAATAATGTACCAAAAAATGGTACCCCTATTCTAAAAGGCGCTTTAGTCAAGGAAGATGACACAACAATGTCACATTTATGAGCAACACACTGTGTTGCTCATAAATGTTTGCCTGTTAATTGGTTTAGTATACTCAAGGGTGGCTGATGCTGATTAGTTTTTAAAAAAAATTGTAATAATCGACCTAAATAATTAGCCTAGAGATCAATAAACCTACTTCTAGTCACAAAGATTTGTGAAGAGGTTTCACCTCCAGCTGATAACTTTAGACACACACAGCCATAAAAATGTTTTTCAGGTGGGAAAAATTTAGCTACATCAACAAATTATAAACAAATGTTTAGCTGTAAGTTTTCAGTGCATCAGTGCAACTCTCTCTTGTTTTGCTCCTCATATTAGACAGGAACACCTGAACATGAGAGCCTCCTTTGAAGGAAGAAGGTGCTGAACTCCTGACAGGCTGAGGTTTTACTAACACTGACGCAGGGTAATGAGGGAGCCAGAGGTGAGGCCCATCTCAGCATGTCTGTGCAGATTTCCCTGAGTGATTGATGTGTTCCAGTCAAATGAAGCAGTGGGCTGAGTGATATGACACTTGTCTCGCTTTGACACACGTGTTCACGGCTAACGGTTATTGGTGTTGATGGGCCCCACTCCACTCAGCAAGCCAGGCACAGTTATTCTGATTCCTTGTTCTTTTATTTCTGTCCCCCCCTTTTTGCCTGTTTTCTGTCTCCTTGCCACATCAAATTATAGTTTAGACACAGAGACAAGACCTCCAGGTATTAGTTTACTAAGCATCAGAAGATGAGATGAGATGAAAGTAATTATGGGGACCAAGAAGCTGGGTGGACACCTAGCATCTCAGGTAGGAAATGACTTTCTTTTTTTTTTTTTTTGATGAAGGAACCAGAAATATGTAAATGTATTAACATTTACCCTGATAGAGAAGACATTCACAAGTATAATTAGTGCACCAAACAGAACAGGGGCACTAATGTCCCCAACATATCATTTGGTAGCAGTAGCTGCCAATAATTTCTGCCAAAGTAAAAATACACAGGAGCCTGTGTAGAAGGCTCCTGTTTTGTGACTATGTGACTCAAGCTGCCCCTTGGTTTGTAGCAAATTTAGGATAGTGCTTTATTTACATCGAATGTGTACTTGTACTAGAATTGCATATCAGTATCTGGAAAACTACTGGAGTAAACTCTTTCAAACTGTACCATTTTCAATTCAGGATCACCTTTCTTTGTTTAGTTTCATAGTTTGCAATAAGTAACTTTAATTAGCCATTGATTTAAGCATTGCTGTACACAGAGTTAATATTTGTTTTACATGAATATAATCTACAAGAGCCTAATTTTGATACTCATCTTTAGGTTGTGTTTTATTTCAAAGTATAATTCTATGTACATTGCCATCAATACCACTTTATCAGTTAATTGATTTAGCACTTGCGAATTAGTTTAAAGCCACTATCATTTCAGGGTCTAAACATTTCTAACTTCAGATGGGTTTTCTTTCAAGTCAGCAACTCAAAGAGACACTCCTGTGATCTAATGATCAGTAATTGGATTAAAATGTATCCAGATTAGCGTCAGAATCTGATTCAAAAATCACTGTTCCTTTACTGAGAACTACTGTTAAATCTAAGAACTTTCAAATCCTTTTCGTGTAATCCCTGGTAGATGTGGGTGACAGTTCCAGTGGTCACAAGATGGTTGCCATCAAATACTATCTGCCTCTGGTCTCTGTGACAGCTCTCATTATTGGAGGCCACCGAATAGTTACCAACTGATAAAGGCATATCACACAGCAGAGGAAATTGAATTCTGGAGGACATAAATTCTGACTGGGTTGAGATCATAGTCTGAAGCTAATTTAAGGAAGATTAAATTAATTTCAATGACATCCCTTCTATCTTGACAAAGTCAGCACATAACATAATGTAGCTCTGTTGCCTTGAGATAAGAGGATAGTCATTTTAGACTGGGCACAAGCTGAGGATAAAGCCCTAATCCCATTGCTACAACATTTTTTTTTTTTTTTACAGAACATCATAGAGGATACAGAGTGTGTGACAGCCATTATTCAGTAAGGGGATTTTTATAAGTCTTTCATTTTGGTGTGATAATTTAATTGACTGCTGACCCAAAGCCTGAGGACACAACTTGCCTTCACACACAACCAGCTCACTGTTTGTTTTCAGTCATACTTCTGGCTTAGACTCACAAAAACAGTATTTTCCAAGGAAGCAAGTCACTCAGTGTCTCATAGCTGAAGTTTAACTTTGAACCAAACAGTGCAATTACACAAACACACACACACACACATTTGGTGTCCTGTTGTGAAGAGGGTGAATGATTTAACTTAAATGGCATTAACAGATTCCTTTTGCTAAAAGGGTAAAACAGACATTTATATAAAATCATTATGTTTTACCAGATAAAGAACAACTTTACACTCTGTCATCGTCTAACAAAAATTTATTATTGCTCACTACCATGAAAGACAAGTGATTATCTGTGTGTCTGTGTGTGTATTCGTTTGTCTATCTGTTAGGAAAAAATCTCACGAACCAGTGGATGGATGTTATTGAAACACTCAAAGTAATAATTTTAAGAAATCTCAAAGCAATCCACAACTGATTGACTTTGAGTCAACTTGATTCAAGATGGCTGCCATAGCTAATTGGCCTGAGCAAACACTCAAATGGCTATAACTCAGTCAGTGTTATGGATATTGATCTAATACATAATACATAATTCAAGCACTAACAGATCACATGGGATCTTTGCTGAAAACATCTGTTAAAGTCAACCCTGTTTGTTGGCAAAATATCTCATGAACCACAGGACAGATTTTAATGAAACTCTCAGACATTATTCATTAGACATACATCTACAACTAATTAGCTTTTGGAGTCAACTTGATTTAAGATGGCCATCACAGCTAATCAACTTTACCCAACATAAAAAGCCATTACAGCCATTGAGCTAAACTTTGGTGTGGTAGTAACTGACAGTCATCAACATTACAAAATCTAAGCACTAGCAGATTGTGCAAGGTTGTTGTTAAACGTAGGCGTTAGGGTGGCATGCGTTCCTTCAGATAATGCTAGTTTTTAATTCATCAAGCCTTCAGTCAATTTAAAATGCATGTTGTGGTTTTTTATACCAGTGATAGTCAGATTCTCCTTGTACTGTGGAGTTTTAATCCATTAAATGTCATTACAAATCTTATTTACAAGCTTTCACTTATATTACTACCCTTATAGTAAGACCTCTCAACATGAAGCCTGAATACAACATTACTTGTGTTGTTTGGGACTCTTACAATCATTTAGTTTGTCTTCATACAGTACTTCCACTGCGTGAAAAATAGCCTTTTTTCTCTAAAGATGGAGTCCTCGTGGTTGAGCTGTCGAAACAGCTAATGAATCACAGATGAACAGTGACGCAGATTAATCTGCCAGAGGTCCCTGGGTAATATGGAAACCATTAAAACTTTAATCAATAACTCTGGAGTTGAAAGCATGCAGGCGCTGAACTTGTTTGGTCACAATAAAAACAGAATGCAGACTACGGGCCGCTCTAAATCACAGTGACAAGCACAGTCACGCTAAATCACAAGAAGTGAAAAATAAATGTCGGCATAACTTTATCTGATGCAGCCACGTGTTTCCTTTGGGATCAGAAGGATATCAGCCAAAACAACAGTGGAAATGAATGTTTTATCATCCGAACTACAACCCTGTTAATCTCTTATTGGTTGTTTTTGGGTAACGATACGTAACGTGATGAAATATGTGCTGTTTATGAGTACTGAGTTGGAAAAAGTTATATTTCTTTTAGTTTTACTTGCCGTAAAAACATTTCAATGGCAGCTTAAACTAATTTTACAGTAAAAGTGTCATTCTTTTGTGTGTGTGTGTGTGTGAATTCTGTTTTTATTTCATCTTGAAATAATTTTTGACTAAAATGCAAAGCAGTTTGAAAAAATATCTGTAAAATAACAAAGTAAAATATTTTTAAAACATAACGATTGTTAGATCATTGCAACCAGATCGACTCTTTTATCGTGACATCATTTGGTTTGTTAATCTTGACACATCTGAAATCCTCTGAGATTAAAGTATAATAGTCTGTAAGAAGTTTTTTCTACGCGTAGTTGACTGTTGAAGCACCGAAATGGCCTCAGGTCATCCCCTCACATCATTTGGCTTTATCACCTCTTGTCACAATAATGACCCTAAAAGATTAAAAGCTGACCTCATTATAAATGTGTTTGCTGTTAACGATAATTTAATCCTGACACTTTGGCAGGGCTTGCTTTAATATCTTGGATGTTTCCTCTGTGGAGATGAGTAATCTGTTCCACCTGTGTGTGTGTGTGTGTGTGTGTGTGCGTGCGTACAGGCAGTGCTTTGTGTTTCACAATCAGGGTCTTATAGGATGTAAAGCATTATGCACTAAAGACAAAGTGGTTTTATTGACACTCATGTACCAGCATACATTTAGAACTGTAACTATAGTGGTTCAATTATGTAAATGCTTCTATGCAAGCAGTTTATTGCCAGGAGATGACTATGACTGTCCAACAAGTGCACTTTTTTTTCCCCTCTACACACTCCCCTTCATCTTTCCTGGTCTCATGATTGTTTTTTTTTTTTCATCCTGATCCTCCTCTTCACCTCAGACATGATCTGTAAATCTGCAATCCCCTCATCTGTCTCTTCCTCCCACCATCCCTTTCCTGCACTCCATCTTTCAGGGCTGTAACCTACGGTCTCCAGCTGTGCAGGGAGCCCCGGAGTGTGTTTATGCTGAGCTGCACTTTATCACATGCAACCGCACAGCTGGCAGCTTCACTCGGAGCGTATTCCAGCCTCCCTGCCTCTGGCACTGTTTTTGTTTTTTTGTTTTTTTGTGCTGGTCACATCCCAACACCACTGCTACACGCTGTTGTCTCCCCAGCTGCTGCTCTGCTGGAGAAGGTGGTGTGAACTGTTAATGGCCTGCGGAGTGCAAACACTGGTGCTACCCACCGCTGCCTCTGGGCAGGCTCACAGCATCGCTTCCAGTGAGAGCACAAAACTAAAACAAATGCCAACATCCACAGTTTTACCAACAGGCTCGTTTTTGTCATGGAGGGTTTAAAGGGATAGTGTAGTTATTTTTAAAGTAATGCTCTGTCAAATAGTCATCAGTAGTTAGTGCCTTATCATCCATGACATTAGTCATAGAGGACAGAGTACAAAGAAAGAGGCAAAAGTCTTTGTCCAGCTAGACTGATATCTAGCTTTGTCTGTCTTCCAATGATGTATTGATCATCGGTGCACCTATCAGCTTTTCTTATCCTGACATTCTGATATAAAGTTTTTAAAACCTTGCTCATGTTTGAGGTTCCATAATTAGCTGCTTTCTTTTCTGCTGACCTCTTGTCCCCAGGCAGACAATGTGGACAACATTCCTCCCTCTCTTTCTTATAGGGTCCCTTGTGTCCTAGCAGCCTATCAGGACAGAGAGATCTCTATCATGGCCCCCTCTCCCCTCAAAGCATCAAGAGCTGCTGGTGCGGACTCTTATGCAAGGCGACAGCTCCTCACACTTTAGTGTTCAGATCACCTCAAGTAGCACAGATATCGGGAAAAATGAGCACACTTCCCAGCTAGATGGCCAAATGTAGATTGACTTAGCCTGTCCTCAGGCTGCAGTGCTCCCCCCCATTCTCCTGTCCTGTCAGAGCAGGCCTGCTGGTAACTCTCTGCAGAAGATATGGAAGAGTGTGGAGACACATCAGAGGGAAGAGCTGGCTGCAGACAGGAGGGGGAGACGAAGGGGAGTGAACACTTTGAAGCCATTGGAGGTGATGTCAAGTTTGCTTAGACTCAAGAGTGGTGTTTGAATATGCTGGCTACTAATACGGCACCCGTATCTCTGTCCTCATCTCTGTTTTCTGTCACTATGTACAATCTTGGCTTGTCTCCCCAGCTCCTGACAATGTCCTTTCACATCATGTTATTGCACACTTGGAGCTGCAGTCAGCAAGCCATCACTCAGCTTCTTTGTCTGAAAGTCAGGCCCATTTTTGCCATTAATTCACTCGGCGCCCCTGGAGAAGCGATGGCGAGTTCACTATTTGTTTCCCTGTCGAAAAGTCATTGACGGTGAAGCTGGAATATCGCCCATGTGTTTGCCTTATGTACACAAGGATGTAGGTACCTGACCAGTAGCATACGTCGTGAACAGAATTAAGACAGCCCAGGATTTCTTTAAAAGCTAAACATTAACAATAACAATATCTGCACTCATTCAAACAACAGTTTCTTTTAAAGTGGGTTTCTGTGGAAAAGTTCTGAACAGGTATTATTTTACCAGTTGTAGATAGCTTTTTGAAAAAAGCAAACCTCAGTTTGAAGAACAAGTTTACCTGTATGATGAGATAATGGCTAGTTTGAGTGGGTTCATGCAAATTATTTCCATTTCTTTCTTTCTTTTTCATCTTTACACTTTGGTTATTTCAATGCACAAATTGCAGCAGCTAATTGTAAAAAAATGTATTGGGGTACTCATTAACCAGGTGTGAATGCCTTAACCAGAGCTGGCCACTTGCAGTTGAATCACAGAAGACAGATGTTAGTGCGAGGTATGAACAGGGCCTAAATGTTAGCTCGTCAATCCAGTCAAAATGAAATTCTCTTTTTCCAAACTGAGGTCTTCAAAAGGTAAATCTACAGCAGGTAAGATTTGTTTATAACCTTTCCACAGAACCCCATTTCAAAAGATCTAAACCATCTCTTTAAATAATAACTCCTGTAAATGTATTATTCTTTCTTTTCATCTGCATTTGTTGTTCTTGGTGCGTTTAAGATCAGTTCACCCTGAAATCTTTCTTGAGAGAAGCTAAAAAAAAAAACCAATAAAGCTTTTATAGCTCTTTTAATCAAAAGTTTATGGTAAAGTCAGGGCTCAGTAGGATACTCCCTTTAAAGCTGTCTTTCCCGAGGCGGCCACATGTTTTGAAGGTCAGACATAAAAAGATGTAATGTTCAACAGAGCAGCTTTACATCACTGCCTATCTGTTTGAGTAATTTATCAATCAAAAAATAATATTTTAGCTTCACACACCCTAAAATCGAAACAGAATGAATGAACTTGAGCAGAAATGGTTTATTCATTTATGGAATTTCATCCATCTGTGAGTTTATTCAGTCAAGTTGTTCACGGGATAAAATCAGCCATCATGCCATGGCTACAAAGCAGTCAGACACAGCCCTCCAGTGTCTTCAGCTGACTCTTCTGGCCCTGTCAAGTCCTCCTTCAATCTGAGAGTCTGAGCAGTCGCGTGGAGGTTGACATGATTGCCTTTAAGCAGCCCTTCTTAGCCAGTGACACACAGCTGCAGCCAGGCACCTCTTCTGACAGTAAGAGCACCATGATGGATTGCCTTGCCAAAACTGCTGATCAAAGGAGGTTAAAGATCAGATGTGTGTCTGGATGCACAAGGCGTGTGCAGATGGCTTTTCCTGTTCAGATATCCAAGTTGTATGCGCAATTTTCTTACCTCACGGCTGAATCTAAGAGAGCTGCAGAGCAATTAAATCAATTAATTACAGGAAATTGCTCAAATAGATGTGTATAAGATGAAAAGAATGTCAAGAATAGTTGGAGTTTAGAGGGTTCAGCCGAGAACAAGCTTCATGTTTGATACTATGTCGATTTTGGAGCAAATGTAAATGCTTCGACCAGCTTTCAAATACACATAAAATGCCATTTTTAAGATGAAGGAGGTCTGTGCAGAAAAGAGCAGACATGTAAAAGTTTGTGACATGTGTCACGCTACTATTGAGACACCGCCGCTGATGTAGGTGGAGCTGACAGCATCCCAGCCACTGAAGATGGCTCTGGGACATACCAAGTTTGGTATGTGTCAGCTCTCATTGTTGTCAGGATACACCCGATGAGAAGTCGGAATACATTAACAGCATCATTAAAAAGGGAATTTCTATGAAAAACTTTAGGTTGAGTGACAGGAAAATGTTCTTGGTGTTTGCCCTGGTTCTTTTTCTAAACACTTTGGCAGGAAAAAAAATACTATAAACGTTAAGGAAATCAAGTATGCAGCAGTCATTTAAAGTGTGTAGGCAGGGCTGTTGAGAAAATTCTGCTTTTTATAACATTTTTACATGAAGTGGGGGGCTTGAAGGCATTTCTAAAAGTGAATTTGGATGCTCTGATAAACAGTAGCAGCAATATTGTAAATGAGAACTACCCCAGGCGGATTTTACTTTTCTTTTTTTTTTCTTTTTTTTTTTACTCGTAGCTTGGTTGTTGTGTCGTAGTGGAACAAAGTCACTGTGACATTCAAATGCCGTAGCTGCTGACATCTGACCAACAATTTGAATGATGCTCCAGGTCAAAGTTTGCGTGCACATACAGATAATAAATACCAGATCAAGTGACCAGTGAAACTACCGGTGAAGTAGGCCATATTGGTTGCCACCTTGCATGTAAGCTGGTTGTGTTGTGGGATGACTGTCAGCTTCTACTACACCAAAGTAGAGTTCAATATCTGTAAAATGGATTAAGTTCTAGCCATTTTTGTGTTTGCTAAGGTTGATTAGCAATGGTGGCCATCCAGAATTGAGTTGACTCCAAAAAATAGTCAGTTATAAATGCACGTCCAATGAATATTTTTTGGAATTTCAATAAAATGAATCCGATGGTTCATGAGATATTTTGCAGACAGAGACTGAACACATGAACACAGGCAGTTTCTGTACTTTAATCCCCATCTTTCATGGCTGCAGTAGATAAGTTAATATAATTGTTTTTTTTTTAGTTTTTTGATTCAGGTGGAAATTAAGAAAAGTGAGGCATCCCTATCAGACAGTCCTGGCTGGTTTTTGGAAACTGTTGAAGGTAACTACGGAGTCGTATTTCTAGGCCAGACTCATGTTAGTGGCATTTATAACTGAGAGGGAAGATGGTATAATTAGCTTGTCAGTCTACTTTAGGCTGAGCTGGCACGGCTTGCAGAGAAGGATGGACTGCGAGCCCAAAGAGCCGACAGCCAGTCGATAATGCTACAATTAATGTCATAAATAATTCCAAATCCAATCATATTAAAAATGTACATCACACTGATTTCCCATCATTTTGTAACGTGTTCTGTTTGATACAGAACATGCAGCAGGGTTTCTTCATTCCAACATATGGCCGACATCTGGTGAAGCCATAATGTGAGGCATAAAAATCTAAGAGGCCTTGCAGGAGATCTATTCACTGATTTAGTCGTGTGAACGATGGTTCAGCATTCACTCTATTGTTTTCTTGCATCTTATTTTTCTGTAGTTTTTTTTTTTGCAATCTAACTACTTCTACATACTTTGTGCTATTTTAGCAATCATTTATTAAAACGCCCAGCTTGTTCAGGAGATGGGTGCTGAGACTTTTGTTTTTGTAGCTTTTATACTTTTCAAAATACTTGATTTATATTTTCCCTTCAGAAAAACACAGATCTCTTCAAGTCCTTGAAAAACATTCAGTTTACTTGCTCTATTTTTGTTGTCTTATGGTACTGTTTGTTTCTATTGGTTTGTTCATTTTAGCTAGCCTTTTGCTACTTTTAGCTGATTTTCTTCTACTTTTAGGTTTTAGCTAGCTACTCATTTTCTATTTTTACCTTTTGGCTTGTGTTTTTTTTTTTAAGCTAGTTTTCTGCTTCTCTTAGTTTTAACAACCCATTTTCAGATTCTTCAGCAAGCAACATTCACGCTGTGTTTTTGCAGAAAATGCAAACTCTCTAGTTTGTTTTTGACTAAGAACGTAGAGTTCTCTGCTGAAACATCTTGTGCCCTAAATGGCAAATACAGCGTGTAAAACTGCCTTTAATCAAAATCATTCTGCCCCTCGTGTAACTCGCTCCTTAAACTGAGTTGCGCTCATGAGGAATGTGAGTAATTTCATGGCAGATGTGGTTAAATATATCAAATGCTCTTTCTGGCCTTGGACGGGTCAAGCTGACTGTAATATATAGAAAAGTCTGTGATGGCTGAAGGTCGTGTCAACTTCTGCATAATGCATGAATCCTGTAACTCTTTCCAACTCCAATCATCTCAACCTGAAACCTTGGGAGTAAAATCTTACTAAGTAAATCAACAAGCGTGCTGGCATTTCTATCAACCTGCTGAGAGCGACTGACAGAAACATGAATCACAGTAAATAATACCTCTCAAACTGGAGATTATTTTCACAGCTTCGGCTGAGAACGGATGTTATGGGATGTTGTCATTTGTTGGCCGTTTGTTACTGCTAATTTCTTCATACAAAGCAGGTGATTCTTGCCCGTCGCTGAAAGCAAAATAGTGATTACGTTTTGCCCGTGCTGATGTGTGTACCTGTGTTTATCTGTTGTTAGCTGAATATCTCATGAATCACTGGACAGATTTTGATAAAAACTTTCAGAAAGTAATCAGTAGATCAAAAGCTAATTAACTTTGGGAGTCAACCCTATTCAAGATGGCCACTACAGCTAAGCAACATTAGCAAACAAAAGGGCTACAATTCACTAAAGTTGTCAACTACTGAGCTAAACTTTAGTGTAGCTGAGAATCATTCTCCACATTTACTCCAAGCACTGACTGATCAAGTAAGATCTGTTTTTAAGACTTTACAATTAACTACTGGAGTCAGCTGTATATGTTAGCAAAATATCTCATGAAAAAAAAAAAGAAGTAACTTTTGGAATCACCCTATTTCAAAATGGCTGCAACAATTCATCAGCTTTAGCCAACACAAAAAAATGGTTATAACTCAGGTAATTTTACAGATATTGAGTTAAATTTGGCGTGGTAGCAGCTGAGTCCTTCATAACAAATATTCTGAGTGCTAACACGTCTTGTGAGATTTCACAATATCACAAGGTTGCGTAGAACGTCATTCACGTACGACTTACGACCAAAATGGATGCAACTCTGTCCCTTCTCAGAAGATGGTTTTAGTTTAAAACTCTGACATTAAAGGTGGCGGGCAACATGCATTCCTTCAAGCAATGCCAAATTAAATGTACTTATCAACATTTACAAATAAAATTTAGCTTAACTGAAAGTTTTATTTATTGCATGGTTTGCATTTATTTTCTTATGAGTGGTATTCCCCCTCTACTAAACATAAAAAATATCTATGATTTATGCACACATAAAACAAAAGTTGGTTATTTTGTTCTAGTTCAAATGAAAGGTCAGTTTGCCACCGGTGCCTCGCAGGCAAATCGGATTCTGGTGATTTATTCTTACAAGAGGAATGAAATTCTTATCTTTTTTTTCAAATTTGATTTCTGTTTTTCTAATGCTGAGAGGCATTTGCCTTTCTCTTTGTCTCTGTGTATACAGGTCACAAAAAAAATAAAAAAAATAAGAGGAACAAATGAAGTCATAGTGCTGGAAATGTTAAGTTTTGCTCAATTTAAATCCGATGCAGCACTGAGAATCTTTAGTTTGTTTTAGATTCTGCGTCTAAGCTCCCCTGCCCTCCTTCATTTCTGTATCAAAGGGGAAACTAATGCAAAATGTATATGGCTCTTGGCACAGAAGCTGATGGTGCAGCTCAGTACGGGAAGATATGTGCTAAAAGCTTGGAACATCTGTGTAAACACATGGCTTTTTTCCAGCCATGTAGACAATGTTATCATAGCCTTAAGATAGATGTCCAAGGCAATACACCATGCCCTGTGGCCATGCTGGAAATGACTTTGAACATCTGAAAACCACTGAGCTTCAAGCAAATATCCCCTTTTAATTTTCCTTCTTGACTCCAAAGCATAGAAGAGTTCATGGTTTTTATTTAACTCTTCTCTAGTTCTAAGTTTTGCATTGATTGCAGCAAAGCAGATTATGGTGTTTCTTTTTTATGTGTTGTTCATAAATTCAAAGTATTTTTATGTCAGGGTTAAGAAAAGCAGAAGCAAATAGAACAACAAACCAACACCCCTCTGCCTTTGTTGTTCTTTAATTCTGTTAATAGCCCAAGGTAAAGCTTTATCTGCTCTTGTCAATTTACCTCAGCTTCAATATAAAGCACCAAGGTCACTTTTCCTCGCCTGGCCCACAGGATTAAATTGTCATGTCCCTCTAATAGGCAGCACAGGGAATCATTAGTCCAGCTCAGCTGCCTGACTGATAGGCATTTCAGTCCAATCATGGGAGTGTGCCGCTACAGGCCAGCCAGTATTGACACTGTGTCAGGACTGAGAGGGGACGCCTTAATCAGCCGGGACACTCTCAGCATTGATTTGACAAGCTGCTGTAATGACCCCCTTGTTTTGGTAAAGGATCACTGTTTATCCAGGCTGGCATTGATGCACTTGGAGTGCTGCATTGTCATGGAAACTATTATCATTTGTGACGCTCAGCAAGAGTCGTCTTTAGGGGCGACTGTGCATTTCTGCGCTGCTCTGCGCGTGCGAAGATTAGTTTTAGTTAATATACAAATTCAGAAATTGATTGGCCAAAATGAAAACATGTATGCACTTATCGAGTCACTTATGCACTTATAGAGGCTTCTCAGAAAGAAGACATTTTTTGCACATAGTTTTGTGGAAAATTATTGTGATTGCAAAAGCAAGAATACAAGATTTTGTTAAATGAGAAACTTTGTACATAAATATTACTGTGTCTTATCTAACTCTTCAAAAATCCCAGGTTTAATAATAAAAAAACTAGTATATATGTAGATTTACTAGTACAGAGAGAATATTTATTTCCAGAATGTTTTGGAGGCTTAGTATTATCATTGAGCATCAGTTTGTTCTAAGGGTAATGCAAATGTGGTTGATAATTACTGTAAACTAACAAGACATATGCCACCTTTATTTGAAATGTCATTCAAATTTATACTTAGTAAATTATTGCATAAAACCTAGTTTAAAAAAAAACAACCCACTTGTGTCCTACGTAGTTGATAGATGCAATAATCTGAGCACTTTTAGAGTGATGGCTACATGTTTGTTTACTAAGAGGAGGTGACACAGCCGCTGGCAGCAGGATCAGGAAAATCAGCGGCCTCTCTGGGAGGTGTTAGACTGTAAATATTATTGGCATGCTGACAGTCTCCCACAATGCCATAGTGTGTAAAATCGTTAACAAGCAACATAATGGGCTCTCTCTTTCCCCAAGGTGTGAATGTGAATGGAGTGTTTTTATCAGCCATTAGCCAGAGAGGTGTCATTTGATCGGTTTGGAAAACAAACAGCTTTTTATGGTCCTTTTTTTTTTTGAGACAGAAGTGTTGAAGATGAGTGAGTTCTGGTTCATATATAAATCAGCTACACAGACATGTCTTAGAACACAATACATCTGCTTTTAATTTGTGAAAATACAAAATGAAATCATGTACAGTTTTTGTACAAGGCTATTTTTACAAGACAATAAACTGCATTTATTATGTGTAATGAAAGATATTACCTAAGGACTGCCATTGGTTTTGACAAGTCGTGCTAAAAAAAAACTGCACAAAATGATAGAAATTAGTCTGCAATGCTGAATGTCTGAACGCCACAGTTACTGTCAAACGAGAACACACTACAAAGAAATACTTTACATTAATATTTACAGATTTACATCAAATGCATTGCTTTTTAAATGGTGGTGGAAAAAGTCTGTTTTAAGACATCTGGAAATTGTTCCCCACAGTTGTGGTTAGAAAGCTAAACTAGAAGCCCCTTTTCGCAGCAGTGGGTCTTCCTCGAGTCCTCCGTTGGCTTCAGCACTGCCTGGCACATTACTGGCACTGAGATGGACAGCTTGGATGTTGTCTGTGCCAGCAAAAATGTCACAACAGGGTTTGTTTTTGTTTTTTTTACTTAAAAACAAACAAACAAAAAAAGACATTGAACACAAATCATAGATTGGGCTGTGATGCATCATCTGTGGATTTAGAATGTCATGGACTAATGTTGTTTTTCGTCTTTCCGTCCCACTCATTGATCCTGAAGTAAAGTGACAACAGTGCCAATATAGCTATATTTCATTATTTATATAAGACATGATTCCTACCAATGACAATCTGCATTCTGTGCATCCAGACTAAACCACACTACTATATAATCTATAAATAAATAGTTTTATGGATATACGAGATAAGATATCATTCATTAAGGTGCTGTCTGAACACATGAAAACCGATTTTATGATAGAGCTGTTTGTCATGTTTCTACAAAATGCAGCGATTATGGTGTCAAGATTGGTCATGGAGTACATTCAAGTTGCCTCATGCCCTCCAAGACAATCCTGTGTCAGGCAGTGCTTACAGCCAAGGGAGGACTTAAAGATGCCCACTTCATGCGAAATGTGGCTTTCACATTTAACTTGCCTACAGACTTTAAAATATTGCGCCACGCTTTGTCGTAGCAGCTGGCTTTAGTGTTTTATGTAAAGTGATAGCTCTTATGTTGTAATGGTGGGGATGTGTGAGATCGCCAACAAAACAGCTCTATCATAAATGGCAAAACAATCTTCATCTTTGGAGAGACATTTTGGGAGTTTGGTGATTGGAACAAAAAAAAACAAGCATTTATAAAATTTAAAAGGCAAAGATAAGACATATATATGGATAGAGATAAGGCTGGAGCCAAATGCCATTTAAATATGGACGCTGGCCATCATAACTGTCACAAATGTTGTGAATTAGCTCAAAATGGCAAAGAAATCACTGAGTCAGTCACTAATGATGCCATTCTGGTGGGGTGGGGTTGGGGTTGCAGCTGTAAAATACACAAACTGTACAGAATAAGTCAACAATACTGAGTGACTTCAATGCAGTGGTTGTTCGTAGACATCTAAAAAGGCGACTAACAGTTTAAAGTATGGTAATAGTGGTAATTATATCTGGTAGTCTTTTTTTTTTTTTTATTTAAAATTAATTTTTTTAAGGTGCCCATCAATCCCCCACCAAAAAAAAAGTAATAGTCTGGTCACTTTTAAAAAGTCATTGTGCAAACTAATTGCTGACCAGTAGCAACATTTGACTGTGATTGTCATCATGTTTTGAAATGAGCTCATATGAAGCTGCTGCTGCAGTGAAAGAAGAAAGCAGTTATTGTATTGTTTAATGTGAGTTGATGATTTATGTTTGCAGATGAGATATCCCGAGTTCCAGTCTAACAACCTAACACAAGTCCTCTCTGGGAGTCCAGGCGTCCAGCTGTCAGCACTCGTCCTCTGCTTCTCTGATGGGCTGAATCAAGCTGCTTGTGGATTTATTCTGACTGACTTGGTTGACGGCGAGAGTATTCACAGGATTGATCTGCAGGGTCCTCAGGTGGGTTTTCTCTGGCTCATCTATAAACCATGTCTTTTCTGAGAAACAGCCAAAATCATACAGAGACAAAGAAGGAGGGGGAGACATCAGACGGTTAATGCTACATAGAGGTTGGTTATGATTGCAGTGTCATCAAATTGGTTTGTCTGTTTTACGTGCACACAGATCATTGGGTGGACGCTGTCCTTAAAGAAATCTGTTTAAATTGATCGAGAAATTCTAATAGGTGGGATTTAAGTGGCAGGTATAAATATCCCAGTTCTCGCAGCTGAAATGTCAAAAAATGTACTGTGCAAAAGTTGAAACAATCTTTATTTCTTAAATACTTTGCTTTTGAACAGCCAGACTTTCTTGCAACCTTTTAAAGTGATCCTGATCAGAAGTTCTTTAGGCTTCGGCTGCTTTTTCACTAATTTTCTGTCTAGTCCTTGCATGTGACCAACATATTGTGAAGTGTGCTTAAAACATTATGAAAGTAAATAAGTGAGGGACAAAAAAAGAATAGGGAAAAAATCCAACAGCCTGAGAGATGCATAAGCATTCATCTGATCAGCTAATAGCTCTTTGGGAATCACCTTGAGGGTGCTCAAATATTTTTGTGTCGAACTGTTCATCCTTGGTATTTTTCATAAATTCAGCTAAAAGAATGAGAATAAATTGCATCTTTGTGACAGAGTACCAGTAACAAAGTGCCTAAAGATCCAGTTCTAAATAGGTTCTTTACCAAGTTGTCTGTTGTGCGTGAACAAAACACTGGTTTATTACCTGAATTTAGGAGCTTTTGGAAATTCATGGTTTTCAAACATTTCTCTGACAATGGCTAGGTACAAGGCTAAAATTATTTAAAAAGCAGCCAAAATCTAGAAAAACACTGAAAGTTCCAAAAAACACCCAAAGAGTGGTTATACACGATTACTTTAAAATATTACAAGATAATCTGGTTCTTTGGAAACAAAATATAAAGAAATTAGGGTTGACTCTAGACTTTTGCACTGTATTGTCGTATAAATGATATTACAAGTGGAACATGCTGTTTTGTGCAGGCATGCACATCATCAATTTAATGTTTTTCTTACTTTACTCTCCCTTAGTAGTATAGTACTTTACACCTCTGTAGATTTTTAGGTTTATGAGGAGCATCGGGCTTTTGACTTAATGCATCTTTCTTTTTCCAAAGAAAGAAGTGAATGGTCTGGTGTTGTATACCACTGGTGAACGTCCATGGTCATGCGTTTTCTTCACTTAGAAATAAGGCTGTGGTGGTACAATGTCTCCACATATGTCAGCAGATAACTATCAGATATCAAATGATATGGATTAAAGTGAAATAGCATCAAAACATTCAGTTGCAAACACACATTCTGCAGTCAAACCTACAGTGAGATGTGGTGCACAGGTTAGAACCATGCAGTCAAACCTGCTGTGCTTCCATTCAAAGGGCAAAATGTTAGCAAGTACATGACCGTGCTCAGTGCATTATTTAACGTCATGCATAATCACTTAATTCCATACCTTGCCCCACTCTATTGATCCTTGTTGCACTTCAGAAAAAGAAAGTAGTACACTACATGTAAGCTAAATGGGAAATGTGACCATTAATAACCAAAACTGTACAGCATGATGATGATGAGAAATATATGCACCACGTCATTGCATATGAAATGTAGAGTAGGTTAAACAGCAGGTTGTGGTAAAAACAAACAAAAATGGAAGTAGTGTTATTATTATGAATCTAGCTTCTGAAGGAGCAGCTGTAATGTTTCCATGCCTGTGCTAAAGCAGCTCGAAGGAGGGATGTCTCTGTTTAGGATGGATTCTAAAACCCAGAGAAGCATGCAGCTAACATATCAAACGTGCCATATAGTCTAAGCATCAGTTTATTAGATGTTATTTAAATTGTGACATCTAAACAAATGAACATTAGGCAGATTATTAACCATTAAAAGATGGTGGTGGTCATTCAGCAGCTGTGATTTGTGAGTTTTATTTGTAATGAATAGAGTAAAAGAACGTGCTTATAGTCTGCATACCTCTGCCATTTCTGAGTTTAAAAATAAAATGCTGAAGCATTTATAATCAAGAAAAACCCCGGTCAACAGACAGCAGTCATAACTTTTAGAGAAACCTGAACTTTAAGCTCTTTTGGAATATTTTTTGCAAAATACTCAAAATAGAACTTTGATGTAAATTTAGAAGAAATTAAAACAAATACTTGTGTTTGTACCAGAAACTGGTGTATAGGTTTTTTTTATTATTAAAAAACAGGGCAAATGTAGAGTCTAGTGATTGGGACAGACACCCTCCTCATCTAAAATAACTAATGGTGGTCATTTTATTTGGTCATGTTGCTGTTTTACAACAGCAACATGGTTCTGAGAGTTGCCCAGGGTTAATAGGTGCCAAGCATCTCTGCTGACACCAATAAACCTCCAGCTGAGGATTTCTGAGTTTCTTCTCTTTACAGCTCCATTTTACAGAGATAGGTGTTCTGCAACGGCCAGTTTCCAGAATTTATAGTCTCTATTTGGGTTTGAAATTGGAACAATTAGATGAGGTTGTTGGAGAAACACTTGTCTGATTCAAACTTCTGTACTGGTATTTTATTGAACTCCAGTGTCTCATAAACGACTGGCCACAAGCAAACAACCTCATGTGTAATAAAGGACATTCAGAACAACTCAAGTTCCTTTTAAAGGAAAAACCACCCCAGATGAGTGCAAATAGAAGCTAAACCAAGACCAAACTGAGCGTTTAGAGCTGGTACGTTTGTCCATCTTGTGAAAAAGCAGGCTGATGTTGAATTTGCTGATGTCCTTGTCTTTGCTGGATGCCCTTTTAGCTGAAGAACATGATGGTCCACTTGGCCTTAATTCTACAGCAAGAACAGTTATTTTATCTGTATATCCCAAAATATTAGAGAATAATATGCTGTGTTCCATTTACCTCTGAAGTCAGAACTTGAATTGGGAAGGACATCACACCCAACTTAGCTAACTGTAACTTAGCAATACAAGCCAATAAAGTATTTCTTTGCATTTCTTATGAAGTCAAACGCTGTAGCGACATGTTTAATAGTAAAGGTTGTACAATACAGTGTGCAACTGTTTTAATGACACAAACAAAATACTATATTTCTGAAGCTACCATCACATTTTATGTGTGAGGCAGTAATGTTGGGGCAGGTGACAAACCACTGTCTTTCCAACTCAGAATTCCAATGTCAGAGGTGGTTCCTGTTAATTTCTTCCTACTTGCACTTCTGAAATTCCTTGTACTCTCTTAGCAAGACTGAATGGTCATTGTAATGATCTTAATTAAGCTTCAGACAGTTTTATAAATGTTACCTTGTTGTGTTGATGCTAACAGGTAATGACAGCTTGTGCACAATCATCAGAAACCGTTACACACATGGAAAGTGCTTGTTGTTGTTTTTTTGGCAAAAATAAATTTGCGTTGACTTTATTGCCAAAGAGATTTTCCACTTAAGACAGTTATAGCCTGGCACTCACGTGTTTCCATCTGAAGTCAGTGCCGGAGGACTGATAGAATTACTTGCAAATATTGGTCCTGTTTAACTCTACCTGAAGCCTTCATGTAGAATGCTTGGGAAAACCCTAATAACAGAATTATTCATTGTTCACTAAACTTTAAGAAACTGGAAAAAAAAGATGTAAAAACAATTACAATATAGTTGTGACTTTATTAAGAGTTGTAACAGCGTTTGTTTGCAAAATATGTTGACACAAATAATCAAATCATTTTAATGTTTAAAAAAAAAAAAGGGGGTATTGGGGACAAGCTGTGCAAAATTTCATTGACATGTTCATTCATTAGTGCTGTTCAGGTGGATAAAGTCTGTAAGAAGACAGGATTTAACACGAAATTGCAGTAAAGCTAAAGGTACTTAAATAATGTTTTGAAGGAGGTGGCTCTGTATGTGCAGATAAGGCCACTGTTATAAGAAATGATAATGGCTAATGATACAAATAAAATGTACACATACGGTAAACGACCATTTGAAAGTACAACTGGATTGCCAGGCAGCATTTATATTACTTTACATGTGGACTTGATAGAAATACGTTGTAGATTTTAGGTTCATTTCCAATGTTTAGAAAAATAATATCTGACAGAGTGAGAGTGAAAGTCAAAGGAAAACGCTCAGTGTATGGTGGTTCCTTACTCTGACATGGGTGAGGGGCCACTCTGTTTTCTTAAATGCAAACAAAGATGTACAAGTGACAAAAACATGCACGACCAGATGTGGTACAGTCTGTCTGAACCCTGAAAAAAGAGACACACAGGACAACACTGCTGGCAGGCACAGTTCACAGACACAAACAGGCGGAGAGCTTTAGAGGGGCACATACTTTTGTTTGTCTCGTGAGTCCCTGCTTTTGGTGCGATTGGTTCGGTTTGCAGTTGTGATAGAATGGACAGAGGAGCTCTTTTTGCTCGAAGAATGTGAAGAATGAGATGAGTGTGAAAGGCTGGTCCGAGACTGGCCGGCATTGTGGTCAAACTGCATCAGGCAGAATATCAGGTCAGAGGGCACCAGCTCAAATGCATACGGTGGATTTGTTATGACATACCTGCAAGAGAAACAGACCAGATGTGAGGTGTGCAACTATCAGTTTTAAGCATGTAAGAGCCAGGACCCCTACTCACCGTTTGGTACACTGGCTTTGTGTGTTTAGATGTGCATCTCGCAATCGATAAATGCCAAAACACAGCATGTTATATGTTTTCAGGGCTTTACAAAACAGGTCACCATAACAGCCACCATCCTGCCAAAGACAACAATAAAAACATGGCTTTAAAAACGGACCAGTTAGAGAACTGTATTGCGTTTTTAGTCCCTCTCGCCTCCTGCTGCCCGTTCACAATATGCCAAGTCCAGACTGGAAACTCAAAATTTCTTTAGACAATATGCAAATTGGGAGTTTGTTTAGATTTTTGTAGTCCAAATCCATGAATGCCACTTAATGTAGAGTGGTTTCTGTTCTGGTTATCTGAAGGATACCAACGTACAGAAATGAACAGCAAAATACATCCTTCTTAAGATTTTGTTAACATCTGTTTGTGATATGTTGTACAGATGCATGACTATAATTTAACACAACTAAGATACTCACAAGCAATTCCTGTTTTGTATCTCAGCAAAACAACATAAGAAACCCTAAAAGTCCATTTTTCCACTGAAGGCAGCTTCCATAATACAAGATGACAAAGATGGCCTCAGCAGTCGACTAACAAGACCGCTCACTTACCCCGAGGTCAGCAAAGGGCCCATCGTACAAGGCCAGCTGTGCCACGCGACACCTGTCCCTGTTCGCCAGGGTCTGTGGTGTGCTGTAACCGCCACGTAATGCATTCTCCTCAGCCAGCAGCCCCTCGAGCTCTGGCGTCGCCCCGCCTGTTACCAATGTCCGGATCAAGGTGAGGATATTATCATTGAAGTATGTCTGAAGAGATGACAGAGAGGATACATCCTTATAAATGAACTTTCTCAAAGGTTACCATCTTACACAGTGTTCCTCACACCCATTAGAGCATCAGTATTTTCACTAGGATATTTTTCCAATCAATTACTTGAAAAGTAAACCCTCACTACTGTACTGTGTGCTGTAGATGTTACCTTTCTAATTCCTTCCAGTTATTGGTTTGTTGATTTTAACAAGGGGAAATGTCTGCCCTTTTTCTTTGCACTGCTGTACCCCTTCTCCCCATGCTTGTGCTTCAAAGTGACATCTCCCTTGGCTGCTGACAGCACTATTGACTAAGATGATGGATGAGGGCTGTCCATTAGGTAGCATTACCTTTGTCTACATTGGAGCACAGTTGAAGGCAGCTTTGTTCTAACCTCACTCAAACTGAAAGGCAGACAAATGAAGCTATAATGACCACTACAAGTTCCAGCCTTGTCATTTATGGTTTTAGCTGTGGTGGAGGTACTCTATCTTTTTAAATCCAAGCATAACATGTCTCTGCATATTTCAGGTTTCTCCCTTTGTTATCCTGATGGATTTGTTAGCCAATGCATTTCTGACTTACTGCGCTCATTAAGGAGTCCAGCACACTGACTGCAAATGCAGTTCCACAGGCAAAAGGCTGAGTGAGGTATAACTCCGTATCTGGGTCGTCGTCGTCGTCTTGGTCCAGGAACTGAACATTGGAGTCATTAACTGTTGGAGCAAACATACATTTCATGAATTATTCAAATTCTGCTTGTTTGCTCACTGCTCACACAAAAAAAACAGTTCTTATAGAACTGGTTTGGTTTTAAACAAACATGGATCAAGCAAAGTACTTTATTTGCATGAAAAGGAGGACACAAAATACAGTGGTTGTGCACAACAGGCAGAAGCTGCAGATATGGACTGTATTTGGGAATATGCACTAAATTTATTTGCTACAAATTTGAACAAATTTTCTTCATTTAACTTAAACCACTGTTTGGTGTTTGCATTCAACAAACTTGCCTCTGCCACATTCCATATCCAGGCCATTCATGCACATTCATGACACCATGCATATTGTCAAAGTTCCAGGCCTTAAATTCAAAGCCTTCCTAAGTTCAGAATCAGTAAAACCAATATGCCATTGTTTGTCTTGTAAAGCCAAGACAGAACTTCCAATTACTTGTACTTGCATGTCAGGTCAAATGAAAGTAACTCATTGCTCCAGAACCTACTTTAAAGATGTCTTTGAGCACAAAAACACATGCAGTAGCTGGAAGAGTGTAATGATGTAAAATTTAGTTGAAGAACTGTTCCTTCTGTGAGGACAGAAATAAATGCCACTCATATCGACAGAGCCGAGATGAAAGGAGGGCACGGGCCAGAGAATGTGATCCGACAGAAGATGCTACAAAAACAGCCACAAGGACTTCTGAGGGATCAAAGGCCCTGGAATTCTTAGAAAAATAAAAGGCAGAAATTTTGCTTTGAGATAAAGGGGGCCAAAACAAGACAGGCAATTTCAACCAGAACCAAGGGTAGAAAATGTGCTCAAAGTGATGCCATGGGAATGGACTGAGCCTCTTGTGCAGCGAGAAAAATCAAAAGAAAGCTGATATGGAGGCAGCAGCAGTTACAACACTGCAGCACAGGACACAGGCACTTCTTACCCAGCTCAGTTATCATTTGTATGCTGGTCCCACTGCTTTTATCCTGACTGAATGAAATCACAGGCACTTTTTTGCCTTGCTTTGCTAATGGTGCTAGACAAGTGTTGAGGAGAAACAGTTACTGGAACATGTCAACAAAGGCAAAACACAGAAAAGCTCCACTTTTAGTTCTGTTAGCCACACATTGTTAGCCTCTTTGACTACAGAAGTTAGATTACAAAAACACATCAATCATCTCAGACAAATATATAGCAGCAGTCATACCTAGTTCAGTTATGATGGGAATATTTGCTCCAGTAGTGACGGAGGTCTGCCTTACTAACCCATGGACTGGGCTGTTCTCAGGAGAGGATCTATCCATCCCTGGTGGTGTGAAGCCTTAATGGACACATGTATAACATGTTAATGCAATATTCAGTACTTCATCAGAGGATCCAATCAAGCATATCAGAAGAAATAATACACTGGGGCTTTTTCATCCTTTCCCAGCCACTGGTAAACTTGCTGAGTGCAACATTGCTGTATTCTTGTAAGAGACCAATATTAGTCTGTATATAATAGATGTGACACATGGCTCATTTTGTTTCCTTTGACTGTGAGTGGATGGAGACGGAAACCTTTTATACACATGCAAAAAAAAAAAAAATGTACCCTGTGCAGCCATGTAAGAGAAAATAAATGATGCAAGATTGAATTCAAATTGACTTGACATTTCTTGCTTTCCTCAGACTGACAAGTAAGCACATTAAATCAGTGATGTTGTATGTATTATATATGTGCCATGTTTTGACATCCATCACTTACTGCTGACTAAGGCAAATGTGAGGTCATACATGTATTAGAAGAATAATGAAATTGGCAGGAATTTTTCCCCCCTCCTTTATTTGGCTCAAAAGGTTTCTAAAAGCATTTCTTTTAATGCTAAATGATCACATTATTGAGGACCATCTAATGCTAACTGAATGCTTCAGTTCATTTAGAAAGCTCCAACATACAATATTAATAAGTTAAATAGCTATTTTGTACATTGTATTCTGTTTACATTTTACACAATGAAATATAGTAAGTTTGGAAATAATATAGAAATTTTATGGCAGAAATATTTTAAAAAAAGACAGGACAGGTGCAACAAAAGGCTGCTAAAGTACATAGTATGAATAAACTGCTGGAGGAACATTCTGCAAGTTCCACAAATGATTTCCTGTAAACAGTTTACCTTACCATCCACAAATGCAAGTTAAAGCTCTATCATGCAAAGAAAAAGGCATATGTAAACTCTATCCAGAAATGCTGCCATTTTCTCAGGGCCAAGATTCATTTAAAATAGACTGAGGCAAAGTGGAAAACTGCTTTGTGCTCAGACAAATCAAAATTTGAAATTCTTTATGGAAATCATGGGCGGCACATCCTCCGTACTAAAGAGGCGAGCTTACACACCTAGAAAGGCACAATCAATGCTGAACAATATATGCTCCTAATCAGACATCTTTTTTTTAGGTAAGGCTTTGCATGTTTCATTGTTGCAAGTTACAACAATGCATAAATAAACTGCATACTGTATCCATTACAACAGCATGGTTACATAGTAGGAAAGTCCAGGTGCTAAACTGGGCTGCCTGAAGTCAAGGCTGCTCATCAATAAACAAAACCATGACCAAGGACTGCTGAACAGCAGAATCCAGCAGAATTTGAATTACATTCCCCTCCAAAACCTCCATTAGGTTCCTAGATGTTCATAGACTGTTGTTAAAAGAAGGAACAGTGGTAAAGGTTCCTATCTTTATTAACTTGTTTTTCTTCCTAAAAATGAAACGTTTTTTAGTTTAAACATTTGATACGTTTACCATGTTTCATTGAAAATAAAATATGGATTTATAAGATTTGCATTCTGGTTTGATTTACATTTTGCACATCCAAACCTTTTTGGAATTGAGGTTGTAAGTACAGTTGATGACACAAAAAACTGTAAAAGGAAAGATTTTGTGCCAATGCTATGTATGTTCCCACCAATGAGATTTGGAAAGTAACCAGTTGTTACAGTAACCTGAGGAATAGTCAGTAGGGTTTACTGTCAACTGCAGCAACAACAGGTCAGCCATGCAGCGCGCAGTGAGGAATATTTTCTGTGCCAGGGCCTTGTCCCTCCCGGGCAATGCATTGAACTATGATAGGGTGCTCCTTACCTTGAGAATTGGCCTGCAAGACCCCAATGCTGTCGTCAAACTGCATGGATTTGATGTTGAGCGACGCCAAGATGCATTCTTTGTCCTGCAGCGATGCATCATCAATATTGTTCTGATTGGCTGACAGGATGACACACATGTCGCAGAGGTTTATGTTGACAGCCCTCAGATCTGCCCTGCTCAGCGGTGTACCCTTTGTGAAGAAGAGGAAAGAATTTATCTCACCTACTGTACGTCACCCAAGAGATGAAAAGTTCTCAGTAAACACTAGAAACTTGTGTCACAAACTGCAAAGGTTTCCTGCAGTGGATAATTTAGCAAATTGTGTTAATGAGATATATAGATATTTGAAATGACAGTTTGTTCTACTCACTGGCAGAATGGATACTTTTGGAAAATTGTGTAGAGTTTCCCACTCTCTCTTCAGATACTCGAGGGAACCGACAAACACAATGTGCTTCAGCTCATGGTAGTGAAAGTTGCTTGCTCTCAGAGGCATTACAAAGTTACGGAGACCAATCAGCGCCGATTTTATGTCTCCAAATATGCACACAACCACATGTCCACTCAGAACAGTCATGGCTGCTTCACTTCGGGTCTGAAAGGGAAAGAATAGGCTGGATATTCATGACAGGAATTTAGCATAAATGAGCTTGCTACCAAATGTTTGTGCTTTCTTTTTTCCCATGCAGCCTGCTCACCCTGTAGAACATATTAT
The DNA here is from genome assembly GCA_028566095.1 of Kryptolebias brasiliensis. NCBI lineage: Eukaryota > Metazoa > Chordata > Actinopteri > Cyprinodontiformes > Rivulidae > Kryptolebias > Kryptolebias brasiliensis. Next base: position 17,692,062 of record JAOXNZ010000064.1, read on the forward strand.
GCAGTTCATGATGGCAACAGTATATGAAAGTAATTTGAAAAATGGCATATGTATAGTTCAAAAAATGTTCTATGTACACAGCCTCTGCAGAGCAAATGACATGTCAAACACCTCATTACAGTGTGTTTAAGTGCCCTGTCAACCTTTGATGGTGCTTTGTGACAAGACACATCTGTCACTGAAGAGTGGAGTGCCAAGGACAAATGAAGTGCGTTCGAGTGAAGAGGCAGGACCTACCAGAATGACCTTCTCGATGTCTTTGGACGGGCACCAGTGAAACATCCCTGTTGAGTCATATTTCTTTACATTCTCATCCATGCTCTCAATCTGCTCGCTGCCTGGGATGAGGAGAGGGTCGTGTCTAATTGAACCAATGGGCAAAAGATAAAATAACAGAATATCATCACACACTGTAGCTGTAGATAAGTTACATATCACTATTTTTTAAATAAAGAAATTGAATATTTCAATTCTTGAAACAAATTGCTTGCATTTTTTTTTCTTTCTCAGTGCTCATTGCTTGTCAGAGGTCATCTGTGGAAATGCCAACCGAAACTACCATGTCATCAAGAGGAGTGACATCAGCAGCAGCCAGGCGGAAGGAGACAACACACTGCGTTGACTGGCATGAGCAAGAAGATGCAATTACGCCCCCTTACTGCGTACAGCTTCTGATAAGAGTGTGCTGCAGGGTAAAAGCTTTAACAGACCACACTTTAAATATTTCAGCAATTTTCCCGACTGTATTTGCTTTCCAAAGTGAGGGGTATTAATGTTTAAACAAACCATCAGAATGATATAAAGTAATTTCACTGAGCGTAATGTTGAGGTCCAGCCCACCTGACACTGATCTTTAGAGAGGTCTGTCATCAAGAGTTCGTGGTTGGACCACACTTGTTTTGGTCAGAGTAAAAAGATATTTTGACTTTCAGTAAAATACACTAGACATGTAGCTTAAAACATTCATACAAGAACTTATGACCTGATCCATCTAGAATATTACCACCAGTTTAATCTGCAATGAAAAAAATGCATTCAAAACTAATTTTTGTGCCACGACGTCTTGCATGATTTATATGATAAAGACACAAAACCAGACATTACATAAAAAAATTGTAAAATTGTAATTACAGTTTTGAATCGCAAAACCTAATTATACAATTCACCAAACCTTTACTCCTAAACGTTGGGCACAAAAATGCAGGAGAAAATGCTAAAAAAAAAAAAAAGGGAAAAATTGCCAACAAATGCAAAAGAACAGTTTTGTAGGTGACAACAGTCACTACAGTCCTGCTCAACAATCCCTGCACTATAAATTGTCTGAGTCAGATTCACAGTTAAAGCAATGTTATCCTCTGAAAAAATCAGACAGCAGCCTACTGTCCCTGTCATAAACCTTTAAAATTCTCCAAATCATCTCTCCATGAACGAAGCCCATCTTTAATCCATGCAAGTACTCTAAAAGAATGCCACCTAAAATAACATGTTAAGTATGCATGAAAGTGTCAGCTGAAACTACCATCCCTCAGGCTGCAAGAGACTGAATCCAAAACCCCCGCCTTTAGGCTCATATGGCCCGAGGCAAGACCTGGATGTCCTTTCTAGAACAGACTGAGCTGAGGAAGGAAATGTCTTTTCTGCCACTTTCTAACCTCTCAGTGGATGTGGTTTTTATTTAACAAGATTCTGTCTGCACAATATATTTCATGTATTGAAGAATGTGAAATTTTGTGAATAAAAGTCTACAAGATGCAGCATCTTTTTTAAACCACACTTTTTAACTTTAGAGCTGGCAGTTTGTGCAATGTCCACAAATCTAAAACATGTCACTGCTGCTTGGCATGAGTGAAGACAGCTCTGACTCAAACCCTTAACTTCAAATCCATTTTAGAGGATTAGAGCAAATTTTAGGATCATTTGTCATATTTACAACAAACTCACACTAAATTTTAAACTGTTAGCTTCCCAATCTCATTAGAATTAGAACCATCACAGTCTTTGTTTTAACTATTGCTCACTGTGAATAATATTTTTTTTGCCAGGTGTGGCGTGTGAGTTAATTTTCTGTAGCATTAGCAAAATATTTCACTATCTAGTAGATTGAATTTAATGAAACTCTCACTGCTAAGTCTTTATTTTTTTATGTTTTACTAAACATTTTGATGCACTAAGTGATCTTGTAAATGCAAAATGGCCAGCAAAAACATCCCATTCTGGTATTATTAATTTAGCTCTTTCATTAAATTGTTTTGTTCTTCTTTTTTGCTTTGAACACCAACACATTTTAATTAAAAGTTTAAAATAACCAACTGTTGGACCAATCATCAAAATTCAGCACAAAAATCATGAATTATGCTTTGTGCTCTGGTTGTATTCTACTTTACCATCAGCTTTTGCTAAGTCTGAAACATTATGTCCAATAAGAGTGAAAGTACTTAGAGGTTTTACACCTCGGCTAAATATTTCATCAAAAGTCAAATGCTTCAGCACTCACTCAGTGGAGCTGCTGTCACATCAGTTTGTCCTTGTGGAGATGACTGGTGAGGCAGAGCTCTGCCAGGATAGCTATCGCTCACTGTCAGCCATGACGGCCTGTCACTGTCCTACACCACCAATTGCCTCAGCAGCGCCATGGCAGACATGACGTGTATGTCAAGGCGCTTGGATGTGACCAAACACGTTTTGACACGCCACAGTTAGATGTGTCTTATGACCCATCAAGGAGCCTGTGGAAGTGGTGTTAATTTCAGTGAGGGCATTGTTGCTAAGCTCCAGACAGGAAGTACTAGTTTGCTGAATTGTTTCTTGAAAACCACCAACTTTTGTTTAATGACACTGATTGTGTTATTTTTGGAACTTTTAGAGGTTTAAAACTGGACGATTCAATACTTCGGTTTTTATCGTAACACATTGTAATCACAAAACCTAAGGCCATGTGTCTTCTAGAAGTATGTGATGACAGCTAAAAAAATAGAAAGCAGTCATGCACATTATGAAGATCTTTTATTTCATTATTACTGCACTAGCTTGCTAAAACTTATCCGAGCACTGAGGGCACTGGAAAAATCTTTAAAAACCATACCCTTCATGCAAACTGACAAAGGCCTGCTCTTCAAAACCCAAAGCCAATCTGTTGATCATTACTTATTTACAAAGGCCTTGAGGCCGCAGGTCCTATAAAAACACATTTGATATAGTATACACCCAGATATTTTTTTCCCCTCTCTCTGCTTGTTGCAATGAAGTATCCCTTAGGCTACTGCAGTGAATCCCTCTACAGACAGCAGGCGCTGAAAGGAATAACACATCCACCTGTATTGCAGTGTATTAGCGTGGCAAGTAGATGGATCGGTTTGGTGGGTTGATATTTAGCTGATGGCGATAGCGCTGGAAAAGCCTGGGTTTTGTTACCCAAGAGTCTGGAAATCACCTGCAGTGATTCAACTTGAATACCACTTTGAAGTAGGGCAAACGCCCACCTGAAAAACTGGATGCCTTAGATCAAAGGAAATGCTTACTGATGCAAATAAATACTTTTATTTATAATGCAACAAAGCCACTTTTCTAACCACTATCTCTTACTCATCTGTACTGTATGATACAGTATTAATCAATGCAGACATGTGGGTTTGACTTCCAAATGTCAAACAAATAGCAGCCATATTAGGAATGAGAGCATAAAGTCATCTGTCTGTTTTAATTAAATTACATCTGCACCATGTTGTAAACCTCAGGCTGCAGGTCCTCCCTGTTGCATGACTTCCTTATAACCTGGCACTTAATGACAATGACTACTACTATTATCATTCCAGTAATGGGTTCTTGTTGAATAATAGTGTTATCTCCAGTCAAGATCAATAAGCGCTAGTTTAATTTCATAAGACAAGATAAAAGCAAGGTAGCATTTGAATTCGCCTTTCATTGTGATGATACATATCATCTGTGGCCCTACGTGCTGAAAAGACCTCAGAGAGATCTGACAATAGATGAATAGCCTCGGGCTATCCATCCTTTAGAGCCCATCTCACTGCTAGGTGCTGTCATTAGTGCCAGACCTGTTTAAGAGCTCCAGTCTCTGTATGTCACATGGAACTTTGGCATTTGCACATCTGACATATTTATCCATGAAAGAGTGGGCACAGAAAATATTCTTCAAGGTGTTCTCCATAAGATACTGGTGTCCTACCTCATCATCTTGGGTGAGGAGTTTGGAGAATTTCTCATGCCTCCATTTCGTTGCTTCTTTTTGGGGGAGAGTGCCGACTGTTGGTCCTCTTCAACTGCAACAAAATGAAGGGAGGATTAACAGAAAACAAGCAAATCAAAGTACATCAGTGACAGACAAAAAAGTAAGAAACGACAGAATAGTTTGAGATCAGAAAATAAAAAAAATAAAAAAGTATGCACATAGACACAAGGAGAAATGGTACTGTGTAGACATGTACATGTGTTGCACACAACAGTCCAACATTGGGATAATACAGACAGGAAACATTAGCACATGAATAGCATGGCTAAGTATGGAGATACAAACAAAGGTGGCCATCATGAACCTTCATGCTGATTACTAAAATAAGGTTTTATTTGCCACACAGTAGAACAGAACTGCTGTAATCCACATCAACAATTATATCATTAAGATACTATAGCATCAATTAAAGACTATTAATATCAACACTGTCAGTCTTTTAATCTCTTGTTAGTACACATTTCTACCTAAAATGGGATAACAGGCTTTTGTTTAATTAATGTAAAAAACAAATTTTCATTCAGCACTACAAAAAGACAACCTTTTTTTGTGCCAGTACTGAATCCCCTTTCAATTGCTGGTCTTTCATCACGGGAGTGGTGCCCTTGGCTTGTATAATTAGGTTGGCCCTCTTGCCTGAGTGATTTATGTACAGCTGAGATGCCCCTTGGACATTGTCTTTATCACTTCACCAAACTGAGCTGCGCTGAGTGAAGGACACGTTTTACCCATAGGTCAAGTATTCAGGCAAATATTTTAACAAGGTGATATAGCTGAAGAAAAACTCTCAGGTAGTCCCAAAAAAAACAAACAAAAAATAAATAAATAAAAATAAAGCATCAGGAAAAGCAGATTTCGTAATGGCAGTTTAACAGCCATCATTCAGTGGGAATAGCTTGTTGCAGGTTGTTCAGGTTGTTAAAAACACACTTGATTATCTTTTTAGTGACTCTTCAAGCTGTGAACAATTTTATTTTCTTTTTTTAAACGTGGGGACAAACTGCAAGTGATTTCATTAGATTTTTTTGTGCCAAAGATTATGCTTTCCTGCAGATGAACACATGGTTTCTGCACTGATAGCATGCCTAAGACTGACACCATAATGGAGAATGTTGAAATACATGGGGCCTCCAGTGGAGAGGGACGCTCCAACACATCTTGCATCTTCACATCTTGCTCGGCCTGTTCAATATTTAATGTTTCACAGCTGACAGCTGCACGGACTGGGTCATTAGTAAAGAATGCTACACATGTAACCACTCCAGCCTGGCAAGCACATGCTTTGGTTGTGTTGTTGAGTACAAGCCTGCCAAACACACCAAGGGTAGGAGGGAGGTGGTGGGGGGAGCTGGCCCTTACACTGCCTCTGACTGAGTGTGGCATTATTGGAGTGACTGGGATGGTATCTGTATTTCACCGGCAGGCTTTGCACGCGCTTCAGTCGGCTGGTCTCTTCTGCCAACCCTGGTAGCTGGCTGACCTGGGCCAGGTCTCCAGAGCCCCTGAGGCCAAGTCTCAGAGCAGAGGGCTTGGTGGGAGGCAGTAGGCTTCCCTTGCGATTGTTTACCAAAGCAACGGACACATCAGCAACTCTGTGGGGCCCCGTACAGACCTGGTTGCCTGGGTTCTGGCTCAGTTTAGCTGATTTATGATAAGATGATGACCGGATTAGAGGGCTGTATACATCTAAATGAAGAGGAGTCAAAATCAGCAGCTATGCAAAGCAAAACACTCACCTAAATTATAAAACCTCAGATTTTCAATCAAAAGAAACAAATGCTAGTTTTGGAATTTGAGTGAACTAACCCTTTAATTCCTCCAATGAAACAATGTTGTGACTTGATTTATGCTGACTTCATTAGGACCTGCAGTGCATGTGTTAGTAAAACAACTTAATATTTAAAGGACAATCATTGGTTTCGATGGATAACTCTTTCTGTCACAAGAATGCTAATAGCTGAATAATTTAAAAATATATCTCATTTTTATTTAACGCCACTTAACCACTTCATATTGCTACAGACGAAATGTTCTATTTGACATTTACTTTGATATTTATTATAAAGATTAATTAATAAACATCCTTTCAGGTGTTTCAGCAATTGCTTTGTCCCAAGAAAAAGACTGAATTACCAGCCAAAAGCTGCAGTTTATTTCTAAAAGAAATTAATTCAGTAACTGCCAGTGTTATAAAGGAGGCAAGAACTAGTGAAAATAAAAACAAATAAAAAAGGGAAGCTTATTTAGTTGTGGGAGGGGGAGAAGAAAAAACGTCCTCAGGCTTAAACTAGAGAAGAGAGATGATTATTTTAACAGTCAGCTGTCTAGCAGATTATCCTCCCTGTTTCAGACCTCCAGTATATATCTGCCTCCTGTCAAACATGAACAACACTTCTTCAGGACAACACAATGTGGCACATTTGCTGCACAGACCCTGTTAAAGTTGACAACACTCAGATGATTGTTAGACAAGAACTGAAAGTATGAGATCAATTCTTTGTTTTTTAAAAACCCTTAAAATAGTTAGGCTAATTAGCAGAAATCAACTGCCATTTTATATGTATTTTTTTTCCAAATATTTACTTGAAATGTGTTCCATGGCTGAATGCATCTCCACCTACAGTGAAGCAGTAGCTCCATCTACTGCTGAGCTGGGAATGACACCCAACATAAAACATTCTCCTAATGCTCTGCATGTAACAGTGTACAGTAATGACAGAGCAGACAGTGAGATACAGCAGGTTAGAGACAGATCAGGTGGTGACAGCTGAGAATGCACATGAGGACGTGTTAGAGTCAAAAGACTAAAGAGAGAAGAAATCAGAACTTACTTGATTTGATATATCCATTATAGCTATTTTTAGCTGAAAAAAAAAACAACGAAAGGATGAGAGGTTACATGGAAAAACAGATCTTAATGAAAACAAATTAAAAATAACAGTAAACCTGATGGCTGAGGAATTTCTCTTTTAAGACCCTGAAAAAAGACGTGCTCTAAGGTCAATGTGGACTAAGCAAGGAGAAATAAAACAAGTCAGTTAAGTATTTAATTTTCATAAGTGTGTTCAATAAACAGAGAATTATTGTTAAAGTCAAATTTGAAATGCTACAGCAAGCAAGTTAAGAGAATTAAGTGTTTAAGATGATTTTATTTTGAAGGTTAAAGGGCCGTTTCCTCCAATCAAGATTATTTTCATAAACAATCAGCGAGGCAATAATCATATTAACAATTTGGATTTTTTAAATGTTTAAAATAATATGAAAAACTCCTTCTAATCTGATTCCTTAAGTTAAAATGTAGACTCAAACATTTACAGTTTGCTATAACAAAGCAAAGCAGCAATTAGTACAGAGCCAAAAGAAATTATTCAGTTGTGAAAATGGTACCATCCATCCAGCCATTCATCCATCCATTATCTACCACTTGTTCTGGAGTCAGGTCGCAGGGGCAGCAACTTGAGCAGGGAAGCTTAGACATCTCTTACCAGAACCAGTTCACTTAACTGTTCAGCTGCATATTTCTCCTCTGATACATTTCATATATTTCAGTAAAAGGCTTGTTCTTACTACTCTACAAAAGTTAAAAAAAAAGGTTTATTACAATGAAAAGGTGGTTAACATTAAATTTGTAGATGTGCTTTACAAAAAAAAAAAAGCGTGGTTTGTATAACAAGCAAGGTGCTTTTGTCCACGATATTTCTGTATATGTGTATATTTCTATACCTGCATCTCATTCCTTAGATTTGCCCAAAAGAACCTGCATGGAACTTTCTGTGACTCACTTCTAGGGTTCATGAATCCCACACTTGCTCATTAGTGACTTATTTCAACCCCTTGCTCACAATAAAGGTCATGCATTGAGCTTCAGGCAGGACGGTGACAGCAATGTTCAAACAGGGACCTTGCTGGTCCTGGCATCTGTCGCCTGCAATCGGAGGGCGCGAGCGGAGTCACAGGACTAACAGGCTAGCATCTGTCCCACAACCGGAGTAAAGCAGAGGGGCGGGGGCACTTGGCTGCCTGGTGGTTAGAAACTGTCAGGCTGAGTTTCATGACAACCGGTAGCACTCCAAAAATGAAAATACAAACATAATTTTCGTGTCAGGCCGTATAAGGCTGTGCTTCGTGCGTCTCCCACACCGTGTCGACAGTGACGCTGGAGCTACGCTCAAGCTTTGGTAGCTGGGCAAATCTAACAGCACACAACCCGGGGAGACACGTTGAGGGGTGGAAACGCCCAGAGATCCTCAGTTATGCATAGAATAGTCTTTGATCCAGAGACATTTGCTAAAACCGTATGACAGTCTAAAATGTTTTCCAGCAAAATGTATCAGGACTGTGCAACCTCAGACACATTCTTCATGCCTGCTGCCATGCATCAGAACAAAACCCTCAGGCTTTAAAGAGAAATCACACTTGAATCAAGAATTCTTGCAGTTCATTTCAAATTCAGTACTATTCAGCCATGTGTCAGTCTTGTATTCTTCCTAAAAATCCAACTTTTTGCACCATTACAATCATGATCTGATACATTTCACTGAAAATTATGAAGTACTCTCTAACTCTGGCAAATGGAGCCCTGGTTTGTCTGTGAATGTGTTGATTTTACCCTCAGCGCTTGTTCAAGCTTTTCATCTTAATTTAATAAAGCCCCTACATTAACCTCAATATACACTGAAATCTCAAATGCCCTAGGTGTTCTCAAAAGCATTTCCTAAATTCCCAGTGTCATCTACTTATAAAAATATTTCAAACCATATACTGACCGCTTATTTCTACAGGGTAGTGTAGTGGCATATTGGGATAAAATTTATTTTACTTTTTTTTTTTATTTTGCAGAAAACAGGAAGTTGCTCTCTCCAGTGAGTTTGAGTATTTTTACACTCCTAACAAAACCAATAAATTAAAAAAATTGGAGTAGATGCATATACCTTCTCAAACAGTGCCTCTATGTTTGCTGCAGTATTGAACAGCTATGAACTGCTTTGGCTTTAACGTCCTATAAATATGTTGGTGATGCCATTGCAGAAAGATTTGCTTTTTATTCTGCAAGAACTTATCTGTTAATCTCATTCAAACCACAGGTCAATTCAGATTAAAGTTATTTGAAGAAAACTGCAAAACAGTCAACCAGCATGCTTCACAACAGTCAGAAATCACCTCCAAAAGTGGTGACACAGAGGGAAGAAAAGCACCAGCTGACTGAGCAAAGTCAGAAGGCCAAAGCAACATCTATATCCATGACAGTGACGACACAGCAGCTAGAGCCAGACAGAGCAAAGGCTGAAAAGACACTGCACAGTGCAAACACCAAAGAGCACATGTCATGTCGACAACTTACAGGCACGTAAAGTGGCTGAGCAATCATTAACAGAGACAGCAGAGAGTGGGATGTCCCGTCGAGGGGAGTCCGAGTTACAATGCACATTAACCGGCATGCAAGAGCAGCCCCGCTTTGAGCGGCGGCAATCAAAACAACATGCCAGTTGCATTTTCTTGTAGGCGGGCTTCTTGGCTACAGTCATGGGTTCAGACGAGAGGAGAGGAAGAGCGGGTTAATGTGGAGGGTCGTTCTGGAGGAAAAGTGGACAAAGGTAGACAAAAAGGGTACAAAGGACGGCTTCTGCTGGGAGGATCAGGTTACACTTTGTTGTGACAGCAAGCAAATGTTAAATAAAAAAAAAAGTTTACTTTTCCTGCTTTATTCACATTCAGTCAATTTGTGTTGGAAAAGTCAGATCCTAAATTTAGTCACCAGCAGAAGAATATCTTGAGATTTCCTGGTCTTACCCCTTCCCCTCATCTAACATGACCCCTACAAGCTTGTGCTCATTATGTGATGAGACACTACAAATGAGCACAACTGCTACTATTTTATAGGTTTAATACTTTCACTACAGGCAAGACAGCAAAACTTTTGCTAACAAAAAGTTAAAGCAAATTTGAGCCAGTCTGAAAACAAAACAAATGCAATCTGTAAAAGCATTTAGAATGGGCAAAAAAAAAAAAAAGTTCCAACAGTTGAATAGAAATGAAGACTCAAATAAGCTGTATTGTACAAACACTGTAATGTTTGTTCAAAAGGTTTCCAATATGAGATATTTTTGGAGAAACCCCAGTCATCTAGTTTTAGTGCGTCATTTTGGTAATGTATTTATTGCCACAGTTAAGATAAGAAATACTCTTTATTTCTCATCCCAGTGGCTCTCTAGCTGTTGCTCTTGTTGCCTGGATGTTTGCAATTGGCCTGTGGGGACACCAGGTGGTAAGTTGGAGGATTACGGATCGAGCCAACAATCATTTTAAAAGGAAAGCAGTAATACATTGGCGGTTTCTCAAATAAAAACATACAATAATGTTAACCACTCTTAAAAAGTATTTGTTTTATGTATTTTATAAATTGGTAATATTGTTCAAATCTTTAATCTAAAAGAACAACAAAGACGTGGAATCCAGGCAGCAACCACCACTGGACATGCAACATTTAAAAGTGCATTCAAACAGGTTGCTTTGATCAGGGGTGCAGGTAGGCAGGGTGTAATTTATCCAACGCAAACAAATCCTCATTACTCACAATATATCACTATAAAGTGATTTTGTTTTTAAAATTCCCAAGCAGCAAGAAAAGAATACATAGAATATGAAGGTCACGTTGCAGTAAACCAAATAAAAAAAAAAACAAGTGCAAACAAAGTTTTTTTTATACTGTATATCTAATAACACACTTCAACCAACTGTCTGTGGTGTCAGTCTCTTAATGCCATTTTATCAAAGCTGTGCAATGATAAACAGCATTGTACGAGAGAAAATAGCTACAAAACTGAAAGAAAAACAAAATGTGTGAAACAAATGGTGGTTGTGAAGGAACTTGGACAAAGGTTTACAGTCTAATCATGTACAAGTTAAAAGGTTTAATGAAATGAATAATTATTGCAGCCACTAAGTAGTTTGAACAGGTAGAGTTTAGAAATAAACATCACACCACTGCTAACTTCACTTTAGCATCTGCAAGAATAATAATGTGCATTTCATGTGAATTAACTTACATTTCTTGCATCCACATTTCTTTATTCTTTTTGGATCGGTTATGTCGTCGTGACAGGCCTTGCAGTAAAACAGCGCTCTGCAAAAGAAGAGACCTCATTAAATTTAGTTTGATTCAGAACTTTCATTAAAAATGAAAGACAATGTTTTAGAACTGGCAGAAAGTGCAGCCTTTGTATGCAAACAAAGATTTAAATAATAATCGTGCAATTAAAAGCACCTCATGATGGGCTCAGAAACCATTACCAGTTTGTCAAGGTGAGAAATAAATGTGCAGTCTGATAAAATAAAATAAAAGTTTTTTCTAATGAATGTCACGTCTTAAGAAATTGTCAGATTTGTTATCAAAACAGAGTTCAAATGAAGATTTACCACCCATCATGTTCATGGCATCAGTATTTTATTTAGTATTTAGCAAGACTTCTACTACTCATATGGATCAGTTGTAAGAGTCTCTGTGCCAAAGTTCAGTCCAAATAATTAGTTTCTTTAAACGGTTTGTACTTGGTAATCCTTTGTCACATTTATACAAATACTCTTTGATAAAATGATTCCAAAATTAAAGGTTTATGCACAAGTATAATTTTTACTCCCATCTTTGGGGTTTAATGTGTGTCAGCACTAATCATTTGCTCATGAAAACATATTACTGTCTGTGTGTGTGTGTGTGTGTGTGTGTGAGCATCTGTTTACAAAGAATAAATGGTTTTGCAAATCAGTACCTTTTGTTTAAATTTTTATTTCACATATCTTCCCAACTTTAATTAAAAAAAAGATTAGTTTGTTTTATAGTTCAATTGTGATCATGTGAGTAAAGCTTTTAGACACTAAAAGAATTTTTATTACCTCTTTACTTCTTTGGCATCACTTGCGATGAAGAAGCCCAATGTCCCCTCCTGCATTTTCACATGATTTCCAGGGTTGATCAGGGTGCTGGGGAATTAGACCAAAAATAGTTAAACAGAAAGTTATATCACTGAATTTGTGTGACTTTGCACTAATTACTGGCAGTGATATGATGCTGTCAAAGTCGCTCCAAAATTGTTTGGCAGGATAGCCTTTGTTTATTGAATTAAGAAGTAGAAAACAGAGAGAAGTGACACTTCAAAGGGTAAAAATGAGTACAAAAACAAAGCTTGTTCCGTCTCTAAAGAAATCTTCTGCTCTCTTTTTCATTATCTTGTCAGAGTATACTGTGATGTACTTTACTGAACCATTTCAGATGTCAGTTGTCTCACATTTTGTAAAGCATTTGTTTGCGATCAGACAATCTGATTCGAAGTTGTGTCATCACAGAGCAAATACTGACAGCAAGCACACCTCCGTATTAATTTATAATTTCAAATCTCTAACAATCTACTGTGAGCACATCCACCTACCTGCTTTCCCTTTGATCAGACTTGTACTCTATAGCTATCAAGAGCAATTTGAGCTTCACGTAACAGAGTCTGCAAAATAGAACAACAATTATATCAGACTAAATATTTACAATTTACCTACAATCTTTTCTCTGGTCTTTTCTCTATTTTGAGA
>JAOXNZ010000064.1:17735090-17756214 GCA_028566095.1 Kryptolebias brasiliensis
GCCCCTGACAGCATAGCTCCTAGGATCATTGGGGCACTCAAACCCCTCCACCACGATAAGGTGGCAGCCCAGGGAGGACAGATTTTACTTAAAAGAGTGAAAATTGCATCAGCTTTATTCCTTATATTTATTAAAGCAGTGCACTTCATTCATCTGAGATATTCTGTACATCTGTATCTTTGTTGAAATCCCAATCCCACATTGGCAGAATGTGTGACATTTCTTATCGGACAAGATTACAGTCATAGTATATAATGGACTGTAGTCTCTGATGACAGCAGCAAAAGGTTGATAAGTAATACACAGATTAGCCTAAGATAGGTGTGTGTGAGCTGGAAAATAGCTCATGTGCCATTCTGATCATGCCCAAGCTGCTTCGGCATCAAGTGATTCATGAATGAGGTGTGGCTCATGGATGCAGGGATAGAGGAGTTCAGTGTGTCAGGATGATTTCCACATGCTCTGGACTGGTTTATCAAGGATAGGAAAGGGATCAGAAAGAGGAAAAATACAGAAATATTGGGTTATTGAGACAAGTTCAAATATGATGAGAAAGAAGGCAAAGCCTGATAAATAGACTTTTTTGTATGGAAAAAATCTTCAAATTGTACATCTATAAATAAGATGCACTGCCTGACAGAAGTTAAAGGTAACAAACCAGACTGAGGATTTTACAGTAGGTCAGCTCTCCTTCCAGTAGCAAACCACAAAGAAACCACACACCCCAGTGGGGTGCTGGCTCTCCCTTTGATTACATCCAACTAATCTGACATCATTTAAATAGCAACATAACTAATCATCTCCTCATTTCCCTGTAGAAATGTACCAAGTGCAGGATGAAACAAACCATTTAGCCATGGGAAGCAGTGAAAAGACAGTGATAACGATAAAGAAAAGGTTGCTTCCTTGGAGAAATCATTACTCTGTCCAAATGCTTTGATCATTCCAATACATGCCAAAGCAAATATTCTTGGATGGTTTGTACTGTGAAGCTGGAAATCAGCCGTTTACTTGAGTTTTCATTGTAGTACCTGATAAACCTTGATGCTGATGCAAGTTTCTCCAAAGGTTTTCAAGGGTTTCAGAAGCTCGCTCTTGATTTCTAGGAGTCATCCTTACTTTGTAAACATTCTCGATGCAGAATGACTTAAGTTTATATTAAGTTTTACTCCCCACTTATTGTTTTTTGTCTTTTATGTGAGACGTAATCATGGTCCAGATGTTGAAACTGCATGATATGGGAACTTGGGCTTTCTCCCTTCACAGTTGTTATAATTAATGCAATGGACACCAGAGTTCAGGACTATATTTCTTTGTTCTCTAAATCACTATCGATGTTAGGCATGCAGTATCATCTCTCTGTAACTGTCCTATTTAATGTAAAAGGTTATGCAACATGTTAATGTGCATATTTGCTTAAGTTGCATCTCAAAAGTATTTCTCACACAAAAATTCAACTTAAATGAGTCAACCAACTTGTGTGAAAACAGCTCAGTTCTTGCTGCAGCTCCAGGATGTTGATGAAATCTAATCAACAGAAAAACCCATAACAACTACTGTAAGTTCCCATTGTTTTATGGGCAGTGGTATGAACCATTTCACCATCTCTGCCTCAGTGTGCTGGTCACACCTCCCTCACCATTTGAAAACCTCAGTCTTCTACGATGCTCCGACCAACATAGCCCTCAAGTTTTTATTTCAAAGGCCCCACACCATGTTTATTCTCATAACACTGATCTGCTGAACACTTTTATTTTGTACTTGTTGCCATGTTAGACCCCAGCCAACAGCACTGTGATTCAACTTAAACTGAACAATTCTCTTTCAGCTGGGAGTCCCTGGAAAGCTTTACAGACTCAGTGGGTGTCTGGAGTGAACAAATGTAATATTTAGACTTGTGCTGCATCATTCAGAAACCTTTTCAGGGAAGAGTACAAGTATCCAATGAAGGGTTTCATCATCATCTTTATGCCTGACTTTTTAAATAGTTTTGAGGGATATTTTGCTCTCCTTTTTAAACTTCGCGTGGAGCCACAAGCTACAGCTTCCACATCATTGGGATCACTGCCCACATTACAACAGAATAAATGTGCTATTCAGCAAAAATGTCAGTCCTAAATTTAAATGCTTTCCTTTATGCTGAAAAGCAAAAACAGAATTTACAAGCTGTCCAGCAATGCTTCAGAGCTGCTAATGCAGCAAACACTTTGTGTTTTTAATGCAGAGAATTTTAGTTGTTCACAAAACAATGAAGTGTTAAAAGACAAGTTTCCTGTAATAGTGTTTCTTTAAGCTGAAAATGGATAAAATATACCCTCTCCACAACAACAAGTCTTTGATTCATCTTATGATTGGTTCTAAAAACTGAATGCAGCAGCAGTGAAAACATTTGTCAATATTGTGATATTAAAAATGAGGTGGGCGATTTACGCTCCGACCAACAAAGCCCTCAAATGTTATTTACTTAAATGTGTAACCAGAACCCATTTTGGTTAAAAAGAAAAAAAACACTGCAATCAGTTCAGAAGCTGTAACCAGTTTCCATCACTATATGCATTTCACAAAAACACAATTTATGCACTATTACTAGAATGTTTGATCAGTTAATAATTAACCACATTAGGAGAGCAAAAATGTCCCTTTGAGGTCATTGCAGGAGCTTCATTATTTATTTACAAACTTTTTCAGTAATGCAGCAGTCTTCACAAAACCTTAATGAAGAAAAGGGTCATTGGTTCATGACTGCCTGAGCAGATAAAAAAAAAATAAGGTCAAAGTAAATATGTGGCTAATTAACCAGCTATCATGCCTGCTGTGCTAATAAACATTTAGTTTTTACAAATAAAATTAATACTAGTCATGACAGTGGCAGTTAGGGAGTCTTCAAACATGTAGTAAGATCATAACAGCTGTAAGCTAAATGCGTAGCATACGGCGAAACAAATTGCAAACACATGAATGATGCAAACTCCAAAAACACACAAACTCAAAAAACAAATCCAAAAGAAAAATGCTGCAATCACAGAGAAAAAAAACATACAACCAACAAAACAAATGCAAAGGAAAAATGCCGCATATACTAAAAACACCAGCCACTAAAACAAGCTGCAAACTCACTCCACAAAACAGAAGAGCACCAGACCACTAGGGGGGCTCAAGGTTGGATATTTGCGCTCAGCGGCATCTTCCTGCTGTTTGACCCGGTTCTGGCAGTGAAACTAAACACGGTGGTTCACTTAGGAACCATCAACACAATACCGAACCAATGACACTTGAAAAACAAAAATTAAATAACTTCTGACCAAGAGTTAACGTTGAATGGTATCATTAGGCTGGACAAATAAGACACACCTAATTGTATCTGAATTTAAATCATTTTATATTTTTTGTTATTTTTATGAATTTTTTTTTTTTTTTTTTCTTAATAGCTTTCATGTCTTTGGACCAGGTGATGAAAAATGAAT
Source organism: Kryptolebias brasiliensis (assembly GCA_028566095.1). Taxonomy (NCBI): domain Eukaryota; kingdom Metazoa; phylum Chordata; class Actinopteri; order Cyprinodontiformes; family Rivulidae; genus Kryptolebias; species Kryptolebias brasiliensis. The sequence goes on from JAOXNZ010000064.1 coordinate 17,738,555, forward strand.
GTTGAATTGTTTCATTAGGTGGATGTGTCCTATTAGTCCAGTCTAATGAAACAATTCAACATTCATTTTTCATCAGCTGGTCTCAAGACATGGAAGCAACAAAACTGTTAATTAACTTTCCACTGTCACAGTTCCTCCACTGCAAAATGAAGCGTCAAATGACCAATTTCACAAATTACTGAGATAATGTTGCTCAAATCAACTTTAAATTGTTCAAACATAAGAAATCCTGAGCAACGTCTCAGACAAAGATTATTCCTCCATATAAACAAAGGTAAATATGCAACATTCTTGAGAGAACATGAACCAAACCCCCTCAAATGTTACAAAAAGCCTCTAGGACTTGAATTTTTTCTTAACTAGAGTCCAGCACAATTTTCAAAGCAATGTCTTTAAGTTGAAAGTTTCTTTGCTGCTGGTTAAAATTGGCCAGTTATTAGGTTTTAAGAGTTAAGGGCCATGTTCATGTGTTTGGTGAAACTTTTAAAACCCTCTAGCAGATTAAGCCTAAAACAAAAAAAATAAATAAATACATTTCCCCAAGTGTTCCTATACACAAAAATATAAGAAAGGATGCTTGAGTTATGTTGACCTGAAAACTTTAGAGCAATTGAAAATAATTCAGAAAAACTGATTTTTTTACATTATATTTGTGTCATATTTATAAAAGTTACACGTTTGCTGCCATTACATCTGATCCTTTAACATTCATGTTTTAATTTTCTATTCTATTAAAGCAACTTTTTTTTTAATTTGTCTGACATTGCAGAGCAGTTATAAATCACATGCAACAGCTTTCACCTAAAGTTTTATTTGCATAAATTAGTTTTTTCAACTAAAAACAAATGTATCTTCACTTTGTGAAAGCTTCAATCTAGGTCCTGACTTAGTACTTTTCCTTTACATTCTTACTTCCCTGTTTTTATTTAGCATTATTATTTTACTTGTCTCTTTTAATTTCTTTGTAAACATGTTTAACTTAGAGACATTTTAATTTAACATTACTGCTGATTTCGGCAATCTGCTTAACGCTGTTACTTAAACTGTAAGGATGGTTATTGTTTTAACACTCACAGAAGGGATAGTTTGAGAATGTTTAGGTACATTTGAAGTATCGCTGGTACTTATTCTCTTAAAAAGACAGTAGCTTGATATTTGTCTTGTTACCATTAGCCACATTGCTCAGATATTAAAATAGTCATGGTGGTTAAAGCACTCAGACACTGGATCCCTTAAACCTTTGGCAAGTACACAAAAGTGCTCAGTTAGTGTTTCATGTTGTATAGATTGCACAGTAACTACCTACAGCCTGAAACTGGATCTTTTGTTTGACAACAGTCTCTGTACATTCTGAGCGATTTGATCTATGAGCGCTGATACCGAGCTGTGAAAACAACGCTATCTTTGAACATTTTGGATCAACCTCAGTGGAACAACCATGCTTCTCACTCAAAGTCTAAGTGGGATTCTTTTTGCATTTTATAAAATCTTTGATGAGCCACGATTGATCCTCTCTCATTAGACCAAAGCAGCATGTTCTAAAAAATAAACTTAAACTTTTCATACAACAGTTCCTATTATAATTCAGATAATAAAATACACACAAACTCCAAATCCCACAGTGGCTTAGCCGTGATTTAAGCCGTCCTGGAAGCTTCCCAAAAACTCTCACAGTGAGGCGTAAAGAGCTTACTGTAGGATGGGAGGGGATGGATGTCTGCCCCTACAAGCTCGTCCTCTCTCTCAGCTCAAACATTGATGTTCCTGACTTGACAAAACCAAAAAAAATGACAAGGAAAAAGATGGTGCGTAATTTTAAGGATGTAGGATCTGTGCAGGATGGATGATGTGCACAGAAATGTGCAATAAAATAATCAAAAATCTAAAAAGAAAACTTCTGAGTTATAACCAGTTTCTGTCACTAATTTTTAACTTTGAATTATTCATTTTCTCAAAGTAGATGTGGTAATTAATCAAGATGAACTTGCCAAGAAAATAAAAACCTGCTTTATGATAAGTATCAATCAAATGTTGACTCATTCAAACCTCCTTTCCTATGAGCAGCATTAGAAGATTAGTTTTCAAGAGTGTCCAAGTTAAATACAACCATTTGTTAGTTATGTAGCGAATATCTTAATAGAATTTGAAAAACCAAATGCATGTAAGTCAGGAATTTATCATAAGACTGCTCTAAAAATGGGTTTTGAATATGGAGGAAAAAATGTTCTTACCATCTCCACAGTTTTAAACATGATGCCCCTCTACTGAACTAAATATACTCTGATTGTTTGCGCCAGTTGACATCCTGTCAAATATGCGGCTGCCTAACATAGAGCTTCAAATTAGAAACAAATCCTCACCCCTTGCCCCTGAGAGATGGTAATTATCACGCCTGATACTCGCTGGTGTTTAAAACTAAAGCAGAGATTGCTCTGAGAATTTGGTTCATGTGTGTGCAGAGAGTTAAAGATCAAGCAACTCTACGCTGAAGCTTCTACTGGGCACAGGCCAAGACATCCACAACTAACTGTTAGGACACTCAGACTGGTTTGTATGTCACACAGAGTTGAAGTATACAGTATAGGCAACATCCACAAGAAAGAGCGAAGTTCAATTTAGAAACTAAACAGTGTATTTTCTGACTAAACCACAAAAATTCTCTACAGATGCAGTATTTTCAGCTCAGAAAATGATTGTGGTAAGATAAGGTGACATGATGCAAATCAAGCTGCTACTTGTACACCATGGCTCATCTATATTAGTTTAAAAAAAAAAAAGAATGAGAAAGTCTTTATGCCTTGCTAGTTGTGTTAACACTTAACATTTATAAATAGTAAACCTTGAGCTACTGTTAAATGCTGTTACTAAAAGCTAAATATTCAGCTGACATACTCGTGTTAAATGGGTGTGTTAGCATGCCAACATTTGCTACTTTGCACCGAAAGCAATAACTTTGCAAGTATTTCCAACAATGATTTAACAAACCATAGTTTGATTAAGTTACTTAATGTTTCAAACATTAAAACGTTTCATAAAACCTATAGGGCCCCCAAACGTTTGCAGGCTGTGGCTTTATTTTTGTAATGATAATGAAATCTAAATTTACCACAACTACGCACCAAAATAGCTTAGAATGTTACTTGTAATCTATGGAGGAACTGCCTTTAATACCTAAATGGTTTAGAACAATATTTTTTGAGACATACCTACCCTTTCGCAAATGGAATTTGTGCACCAACTGTAATGCTGTTATCAGACTTTCCAGTTGCCTGTCACAATAATTTGACTTAAATAAACGTTGCTAGACACATTTTCTGGTAACCTCTGAAGAATATAATTCATTTGCTGGTTATGTACAGGAGTGAAAATAGAAGCATAACTACAAAACACCTAGGAATAATAACAACGGTATTTCAAAAACAGAGAGAAGCAAAGTTAAACAGTTAACTCTATATAGACACACAACAGAAAAATGATTCAGTGACAATGATTGGAAATGCGACTCAAAATAAATTAGTCTCTCTCTCTAGTTACAGTTTAGAATCAAACTTTTATAACATGTTTTTATTCATACGTAAATTCATTCATGCTTGATGTTGTTCAAAGATCACAGCTGGTTTGGAGCCTTTGCCAGCTGTCATCAGATAAGAGACGGGATATACCCTGGACTGGTTGCCCATTCATCACATAGAACCATTCAGTCATGTTCAGTGGTGTGTAAATGCCTCCAATTTTAAAAGAAGTTCATTGGCAGAATGGCAGAAGGATTGTCAAGGATTACTTGTGTTACTTTTGACTACAGGGGAAACAAAAGATGCAACAGAATAACTTTAGCCTCATATGACATTATTTTCTCCTGGAACGCTCTGACAAAAACAGGCCTGACAGCTGCTGTTCTCTGAAAATAGTGTCAGACTTAAAGGCGAGCAGAGAGTCGAGTGATGCTGCCACATTGTTCATTCTGTTATCTGGGGGTGCAGTATCGCATACGATCCTGTTGGCACAGGAGTCCACAGGTGGCAAACACCAACTCTTCTCTGCTACATGGCTGCAGTAGAGTTGAAAGTATCTCCGTTACATACAACAACAACCCGGGAGACCCTAAACTGAAGCCAAGGGTCAATTGGGAATATCAAAACAAAAGAGCACACAGTAAATACTGTATTGTTCTGAATCAAACACAATGGAAAAAGTGCAATAATGGAGCAGCACTAAGCTGAATTCTCCACCATATAACAAGTGCTTTGATCAGTTCAAAGCAACACTAACAAGCAGAATCGTACTGGGTGATCAGAAAAGTTCCCACAATAGTGCTTGCTCTTGCCTTTTTTCCTCCTTTCCCCGCCCCTAAGTTTTAGGCAAAGAGCTTTTCCATGTAGCAGCACAGTTATTTTTCACAGGCCTCACAAAGACAAGAGTGTGGGAATTTGTCTGTCTGTACCTCAGTCTTCTTTACCACTCAGCTGCTCCAAAGCAACATTATAAGTTGGTGAAGGAGGTCAAAGCAGAAGATGACTTTTACTGTATCATCTAATAATTCTTCCACCCCAGTAAGCCTAAACAACTTCAGAGTTTGAGGACTTTGCAATAAACAGTGACTGGTTAGAAGGTTGACAAAGTTCCAAAAATCTTTACAAGTCCTTCACAAGTCAGTTTTTCTTGGGATTTAAGCATTAGAAAGCTCCAACACTAGCATCACTTCTCAAAGTTAACCTAAAATGCACAAACAGTGGCGCTTCCATTTTTAGTCAAGTAATCTCTACAAAATTAACACAAAGGCCTAATTTGTGCAATTGGGTTTGACCTTTGAGCATCAAGCTGACGTATATATTTAAATGAACAGATTACTTTTTTGCCAACTGTTGTATTATGCAAGTAGAAAAGTCCAACAATATAGCACCTATATACCTACAGTATATCCTTTCATCACATGAAAAACCCCGGATGTTAATGTTACACTTGTATAAATTAAATTTAAGCTCACATTCAAAACTTTCTGCACATTAAAATTACGTGCAATCTTATCTTTATTACTAAAACTAATCCAAAACGGTACAAAATGGTTTCACCATGGTCTTAGGGAATTTTTTTTTTGAAGGATTAAGCTATGGTACAAAAAACTCCAACATTTTTTTATTTAATTTTTTTATTCAATTTTGGACATCTAGACTGCCTTTGATTTATTTTTTCTATTTTTCTGTATTCACTGCTGTGTTGACTTCCTTACCTTGTAACAAAGATTCAAATGTTCAGATTTAATTCCTCTCATGTGTTGCATTTCTCAGTTCTTGCACTCAGAACTGTGTGGTGGGAAATTTACTTTTACCCAAAATTTCAGAGGTTAAATCCCTAATATCCTGCATATTTTTAGAATTAATAAATTCATTGCAGAAAAAAAAACGCTGTCAGATTAAAATCAAATACAAAACGAGCACGTTTCAAAACAAAAACCCTACATAAGGATTCATAGCAATTGTGTAGTTAGGAGCTAAATTAAAAACATTATGGAAATCTGGGAATAAATATGATATCCTGTGGTGACTGTGTGACAATATTAGTCTAGTTAAAAACAACAAAAAAAAAACATATCACTAACTCTTAGAGGGTAAACACTGCAAACTCAATAGTGCCATTTTTCAGTACTTCCATTGATAGAAACCTGGTCTCTGACCAGAATAAAAGCGCTGTGACATCCAAGCCCCCCTATGGACTTCTAGAGGCAAGCACACGTGGGCTAAATGTCACTCAGCATGGTGCCATCATTTAAGAGAAATTTTCATTTTCCAACAAAATGCACCAACTTCAGCCTCAGTATGTAACAATCTTTAAATCTTGTGATTCCTGAACACATTCTCTCAGCTGCAAAAGATACAGATACACAACAGAATCAGCTGTAGTTTGGTAACTGAACAGGTCATTATACTTAGACCTGTCCCAAAGTAAGTTGTTTGTTTTGACCTGAGCAAACAGCAGCGTGATGACATTTGTGATGAAGGTAAAGGGTGGTCTTGTATAATGCAAAAGTGACTGGGGGGGAGGGGAAATGCAATAATGCACAAACTGACAGATGGGATCCTTCTGTGTCCCCAATCTGCAGTAAACTATGTTCTTACATTCAGCATGCTCCTCGCCTGTCCAATTGTATTTGAGAGCCTGAGAAGCAGAGCTCTGATCTGCAGATAAACCTTACGTACTAAAAGGTCATCAGGAAGTGTCTTCCCTGCTAATCAAATATCCGTAAAGGCAAGGCCTGATCTTTTAGAATCTGGTGAGATGAGAGACCAGCCAAGCAAATCTATAATCAGGCCCTTCAGGACTTGCACGAGGCAGCTTGCACCTGCCTGTCACTCAGCCTTCACAGTCAAAGGTAAACAACACAGTTTACAGTTCACATCCTCTATGAGCAGAGTGTTGCATCCTGGTTGTAATCTGTCATAATGCAGCTGTTGAGTTTAAGCCCTATGGTTTTAGCTTGACTCTTAGGCCTTGTTCACACGAAAACAGTTTTTCAAAACAACCTTTGTCGTAAACAGCACCGTTTCTAGAAATGACTTCATCCACATGAAAATGACAAAAACAACAATAACTTTGCCAGGCCTGTATGTGATGCTGTAACAGTGTCACAAAAATACACTAAAACAAACAAAACAAAACAAACAAAAAAAAAAAAAAAAAAAGGTGTGGAGCATGTGCATACAGTTGCACTCTGGGTATAAACTAGACACAGGAAGAAGAAGACTCCCTCATGTTGTGGGATAGATTAAAGCTAGGGCTATGGCATTATTTTCAAAAGGTGGTGTTTTGGCTGTCTATATGAAAATGTAAAAACATCATTACAAGATTTTTTCACTCTGGAACCATTTTGGGGCTCCTGAAATGCTACTTCAGTGTGGATCAAAGTTGAAATGATTAAAAAAAAACGTTCCTGTGTGGACAGCCCCTTGAATTCAATAACCTACTTAGGTTGTTGAGTCAAAGACGACCTATTTAGACCAAGTCTAATCAGTATTTTAACTTTTGTGCAAAGTCATGCACTGTGTTCAGAAAACTGAATGAACAGGAGCATTAGATATAGTTGAGTTTTCTAGCCCACTTTGAACATTTTGTTATTAAAATGTTTTTAAATCTAAATTTGAATCTTAAAGAAAGTACTTCAGTACAGGTCACAGACTTACTTTGTTCTTAAGGATGTTTCAGCTTCAGTTGTAACTGAATGATGAGAAGTTTCAGGCTTATAAAATGCAGTTGGGAAGCATTTTTGAAGTCACATCAGCATCATTACATGTCCTGAATGATCTGATCGTCAATGGACAGCTCTACATTCATGTGTGAACACATGGCTGTGAAATCCACTTAAAACTAAAAATTATTTCTGGATAAGAGGTGAAACCTCTTCAAGGAACAAAATAATTATTTTATTCCCGGCACTTAAACTTTTTAACATGCCTCAGTTGTTTTCAAGACTGAAGATGTATTCACTTGAATTTACAGAACTAACTGAGGCAGCCTGATTTGCAAATGTATTAAGATGCAGCTCATTAGGCTTGACGTTACATGAAACACCATTAACTGAAACTCCAGGGATTAAGTTAAAGAATTTATTCAGTAAATTTTGTCAAAAATTGGTCAAAATAACCTGAAGCAAAACAAAAAAGGTTGCTTGCAAACATTAAATGCCTGAATAGAAAATCTATTTGAGTGTTTATTATTCTGCTATTACATTTCTTCAAACTACACAATAAATACAAGCACATAACACTCTTCCTCTTTTATTTAAGCCATCACTTGCTCATGATTCCTAGTAAAACTCCCTTTCAGATGGCCTCAAAATAGGCTTTAATGTGTGCCCTAAAAAGGCTGAAAGAGAAAACACACATCTGCCGTGTTTAGGTAAGCTGCAGTTGCCATGGTTACAGATGAGCACTCACTAAACAGTTGTGTGTCAAGCTATCATTGAGACAGAGCACTTGAGCTGCACACACACACACAAACAGAGAAGCGTTGGTGTTTAAAGGAAATAGGGAAACAGGATGATAGTTGAGCTCACGTTTGCTTCTATTAGTAAGATGTTACAATCAACATCAGGATGAAGGAACAAAAGATCCTGAGGGATGCTGAGTGCAACATTTAGGCGAAGTTGAACAACCTGTACTATTTTTAGACCAAACGAAGAGCAACGATGTGTCATTTTATGAAGTCTAATAGAGCCATAATAATTAAAACTTAGGAAATCATTTGTAAAAATTTGATTTTTATTCATATTTTTTTACTATTTCAAAGTCTCTGAAATTGTCAGTAGCTCTTTAAAGTTTTGTTCCACAAATATAAACTTTCAGGTTTTAATATTTAACATGAGACTATAAAAGTTGTGCAAACTGCTTGACCAGCATTCATGATTAACAACCTCTGCATGCCGAGCCAACTGGAAAAGCTGCACCACTTTTAAGGTGGTGAATGAAAGTGGGATCAAGCCTCAAGCACTGCGGCAAGCTTTGGCAAGATGCTCTGACTCATGCCATTTCATTTCATCATCCTGGAGTCTTAGGACTTGCGATGCCAAACTCAGCCAAAATCATCAAACACCCTTGCAAAATTAAAAAAATAAATAATCCATTGCATCCAAATTGCTCCTGACTAAATGTGATCCTGCAGAGTCAAGCAAAGAATATCATTTAATAAGGATCTCTTTCAATATAAAATTTAATAAAAAGATGAAGCGTGTGGTCAAAGAGGCTTTACAAAACACCAAACTCACTGGGCACCATAGCAACCAATTCAGCCGACCTGATGCAGTTACTAAACTGCACCTCTCTGCTTTTGCATTTGTTTGTCTCTGCTGTCTGCAGACTTTATGAGGAATATGACCTTAATACACAATAAATCTTTCCACTTGTTAGCCTGACTTTGTTGAGATCTAAAACCTATGCAAGAGTGTATATTTATCCTTTTAACAAGCTAAAGCAAAAAATAAAAAGATAAATAAATAAAATCAAGGCCCATTCAAGCATGGCCAATTTGTGGCTTGTCTGATGCAAGATTATACCAAACAAAGATGCTGCTCGTCTTAAGATCAAAGATTTTTAACAAGTCAAATACACAATAAAAAAACATGACTGACATTTTTTTTTTTTTTGGTAAAAAAACAAAAGTTCCTAACCAACAGTTTACTACTTAAGAGTTTAGGTGACAAAGTTTGGTGTGAAAACTCACCAGAACTCTTCCTGTCAGCGTCTGAGCGGAGATCATGACTCCGGCCCAGTCTTTCACAGAGGTCATCCAACCCACTTCGCTCGCTGCGACGTCATCTTTGTCCGTTCGCTTTACGCCATCACCTGTGGTGATGCGGTGGACCTCCTGAAAGAAAACACAGATTCAGTTAAAACTAGATCACCAATTGAGTTTAACAGTAAATATATTTAGAAGCCAAAACAATGTCTAACACGGTTTTCACTTTTGTGGTAAATTGTTTCCTTTGGGTAAACAAGGTAAACACGTTTTTTTCTACCTTTTTTTTATGCCCACAAATGTCATAAAGCAACTGTTTTATCACGTGTTGTTAATCAGTAAATCAGGCTGCAAAGCCTAATTTGTTTGACTTTGTTTCCCTCATAAATGACAGGTGGCAACCAAAGCATTATGATTTATACAGGAAACATGACTTTCACCATGCGATACCAAAGTTAAAATAAAAGGCCATGATAAAAGCTTTAAATAACGCAATAAAGTTATATCATTAGCTGCAAGTCAAACTTGAGCTAAACCTAAAATCAATACTAATACTGTTTGCAAACCTGCTTTTACTTCCTTGACATCAAATACAATTAATTTGTCAAAGCCACGGTTTTCTTTAAGAACAAGGCATTCTTTAGTGTAGCAACCATCATTATTTAAAGATTTATGTACAAACAAGTGGCAAAGTCATCCTAAAGAAAATTTAGGACCACTAATGCAAGGATTTTGTTTGCAATACCAAGAATAAAGTCTGTATAATTTACATGCAACTGCTAAGCTTAAAAGGTGCATAAGGTAATAGGCCAAGGCAATTTGAGTGCTGCAAACCAATCAACTTTTTGAAGCCAACTGACTAGCAGGTGCTTTTTTTAAACTAAAGAATGTATTTATTAAAAATTAAAAAAGACATAAAAAGGTGCACAGTAGCTGAAAAGTCTCAAGTAAAACAAACCAATTTTTATTTTATTTTTTATTTTTCAAGAGGTAGGGGGTGGGGTTCTTAGATGACAAGGTGATGATGCCAAAAGGCTGTTTTATCAGTCTGCCTTTCAAACAAATTCAAGCCTAATATTTACTCAAGTTCCATTTTAGTCTCCAGCACCTCCCAATGAAACAAAAATGTCTGGTTATTTAAATACTGAATGTTCACCACCTGCTCAATAATCGCTTCTCTTTATTTTATGTTACTGAAAGATAGATAACCGCTTTAAATGGCTTTGTTCCACGCCATCAAGGCAGATGCCTCTCCACAATTACGTCTCTACAAATAGTTTGTAAATAGTGTCATAATTCCCTCTTTGTATCAAGTTAAAGATAAAATGGAAAAAGTAAATGTTGTCATGTGAAAGAACCGTCAACATTTTCTAGATAACAGCTGTGCAAAGCCTCACGTACCTAAAAATCAACAACTGAACACCATCTATCCAAATTTAGTGACCTGGTTCAAGGCCTTCAAAATAAACCCACGCACAGGTTTGCACACATGCATCCAGTAAACATGCGATGAGAGAACAGAGAAGAGACTCCAGGAGTGTATCCATGGCAGCCACAGAGCTCCTGGTGTTTCTGCTTCACTGAGTGGGCTGCCTGCCTGCCTGCCTGCCTGTCCGTCCATCCGTCTTTCGCCATGTTTTTCCACTCGTCTGGTGGGACTGGCATGATTTACAGAGCAGGAAATTGAGACAGGAAGCAGGAGGTTACAGCCATGCTTCCCTATCAAACTCAAGGCTAAGACATCTCTCTCCGCGACTCCCCTCCTCAACCTCTCATATACTTTGTGGTAGTTTAAAAGTGGAGATGAATGTTCATGTGGTTACTAATAACATGTGTGGCATCTATACATCACCACAGCTCTCTTTGTTGTCTCAGCATGCTACGCCTTCCAGATGCAGAATGGGCTACAATGTGCTCCTGTAATAAAGTAGCTAGCTTTAAAGAACTCCTGGCATGCAGCATATGTTGTGCTTCCACTTCACCGTAAATCTTTGTGAAGCTGGAAGAGGGAGAGCAGCTTTACTGAATTAAATAAAGTAATAAATGAATTAGGTTTGCAACACAAACACGGGCCAAGCAGTTATGATTACAGAACGAGGACATTTGTTTGTCTGCAGTCAGACTGTGGAAAGAAGGAAAATGGAGAAATAACAGTGAAAAACAAAATGGCTATTTAAGAACTAATTTCAGTAAATGGCCTTCTGATTATTTAGCAACAAGAAAAAGAAAAAAAATAATTCTGTGCTGTTCACAGACCACGAAAGTCAATAAGTGTCAATAACTATTTGAAATACCAGGAGACCAAAATTAATGAGTTCCTCCAATAAGGCTTGCCTGTGAAGTCAAATGTCTTCTGAACTCCTTTAAATCCAGAGATGTTGCCGTGTTGAAGACTGCAATATTTTTTAGTGATTAACACAGCCTTTGCTGCAGAATATCTCACTGCAGTACAAACATGAAACCATGCATTGCCAGAAATGATCCTCAAGAGCACTCCTGTATACTTCTGTTTGAGTACTGTTTGTTGAAAACAGTCCCAAGCTGCTTTAAAACCTCAAAGCCCTTTCAAAAAAATTAAACTGTATATTTATGAGCTGTTGCTAAAGATTTACATCTTTAGAAATCAATAATGTTGAGCCTGAGTGCAACAGACCATAAGGGTTTCAGACAGCTGTTTGCTATGATGGCCATCTTGAATTGGGTTAGCGCCAAAAGTTTCATTTGTAGATGTGCATCTAATGATCATTGCCTGAAAAATTCATGAAACTTTCTCCAGTTTATGAGATATTTTGCAAAACAGAGTTGACTCCATATAAATTTCTAAATTTATTAAATACTAGCTCAACACATGTACAATATTTCATTAAAAATGATAAAAGGTGCAAATAAAACAGCATTCTTAGGCAAAATATTTTAACATTTTAATTACTAAAAACAAATTAATAAATTTAGCTTGTAAAGTGAACCAGAGAAAAAACACAAAACTTTAATCTAATTATTAATGCTACAACAACAACAACAAAATAAATTAGAATATACGTAAATTTAACATCTTGTTTCCACTCACCCAAGGGCCTCAGTTAAGTCATCCTCATTAGTAATATTTAAAAAGTGGTTGAACAGAGTCATTAGAGAGAAGCAGACCGGTATCAGGCCTTGTTACACTTCCTGCAGCCAGGCCAGAGCCCTGCAGCTAATCTTATATCATCATAACATGTCCAGTTCAGTTAGACGCTAATAAAGCCAAACAAGATCCAGGGAGGGAAAATCTGGGCTGCTGCAGACGTCAAGTAACAGGTACAAACATATTCTAATATGGATATTTCAAATGAAGAGTTTGGTAGACTGAAGCGTTGTTTGCTTAACTCAAAACAGGGAGGATTTCTGAGGTTACATAATTTATTTTGAAATCTTAGACTCACGTTAAAATTAGACCCTAGAGGGAAATAAAAGCAAGTCCTACTTTTTAATCCCCATAAGGAAATCAGGGGTGAATCCATCAGACAAACATTGACTTTTCAGTTAGCTGCTTTTTGCATTTAATGTTTTAGACCTTAATACATAAGCCCAAAGCTTCACGGCAGTAAAGTGGAAATAACATATCTGCTTGTTTGAAAAATCTATTGGTTCATTGTATTAAGATTCAAACAGACAGTGTTTACCTGCTTTTATTTTTATAAACAGACAGCAGATGATGCAGTCTCCCCATGACATTTCCTTACATGTTCTGGCATGAATCACATATGAAAACGTCAGTAGCCATTTTACCACATAATGACTAATGACTCACCAGAAGAATTCGGTAAACACCCAAAATATACAACGTAAAAAGATGGGTCTTGACAAGTTAGGTACATGAAAGTTGTGTTAAGAGACATCATTATCGTTTGTAATTAAAGGCTTAAAGATAATGTTTTTGCCTGGGTTTGTGTACACGCATATTGTGTGAACCACTGAGTAGATTTTAATGAGATTCTCAGAAAGTAATGAGTTGATAGACATCTACAACTGATTAACCTTTGAAGTCAGTTGCATTCAAGATGGTAGCCACCACTAAGCAACCTTAGCAAAAACAGAAATGGCTGCAACTCAGTCGGCAGGTGAAATGCAATAGAAATGCATGGCCTTTAATTTGTATATGAAGAATATCTCAACTTTATACAAGGCAGTCCGTTAACTCCACATGGAAAACAAAACTTCAAAATGCGTTAGTCTTTGAATTTCACAGATGAGGGAGTTAAACGGGTTCAGTTCAAAGCTACATTTTAAAAATCCAATCCAATTTCTGCAGCTAAGTCTGATTTAAGAATGAAGTTTCTGCTGTTGCCGTTTTATTTTGTTTGTTTTTAATTACTCACAGTAACTTGAACTCATCTTTTGCAAAGGTGTTCTTGCCTGACCACTGATTCAACAGAAAATGTGTTTGATATACATTTAATGCCCAAAAGGATTGAAGAATTTCGTTTTTTGCAAAAGTTCTTTCTCTCTAACAATTCAGTGAAAGCCTGACCTGATCGATTTATCTGCTGCTGGACTTTTTTCTGTTGTAATGAATAAAGTAACAGGCTGTGCTGAGGGAAGTGATAGCTGTTAAGTAGGCCTAATTGGCATCACGCTGTTATCCTTTAGCACTTTAATGACCAAGTTTAAAAATGTAAGCTGAAAATCACGTCGGCTGCAACAGTTGGCTGTTAATGCCACTGAAAAAAGGGCTCAAAGATTAACGATTCACAAGTCATGACCCTGTCCAATTATTCTTTAAAAGGATGCCATTTTATCTTAAGGTCACACACAGGAAGATGCCTTCAGAATGGCAGTGAAGCATTACGTTTTTGACATTTAGAGTTATAATAATTAGGCGTACACCCGTCTTAATGTTGCAACTTGAAGCTTACAGAGCTAACCACAACTCAAGTAGCTTAAACCATCTCCCATTGGACCGTTTCTTAAATAAATGAATGTAATGTGTTTTTAATGGCAGCAGGCTCAAGAAAAAGTACATGTAGTCATTACAGGCACTCCAGCAGCTGGTCTGCTTTGAGCAGTAGTCTGTACCTCCAAATTTAGGTCTCATAATTTCACCTAAATCAAGTCCTCCTGACACCAGGTCATTGATCAACAGAGCGAATCTTTTCTCAGGATCCATTACAATCATTTCTCAAAGGATGAGCACATTAAACTTGCATTTTACATGCGGCTGCTGACAGTTTTGAGAAAAATGTTTAAATTATTTAAAAATATATTAAAATAAATCAGAGTAATAATTAACAAAACTGTCTCAGAGGAGGAAACTCGTCCTGAGCTATAGGCTGTGTTTGTCTCGATTACATGAGAAACTTAAATAAAACTTGTGCCAAAACAACTTGTTCAAATTACTGATGAATATCAATATGAATGCAGCAAACTCAACTTGTGGAAAAAAAAAGGAAACCTAATTTTGCATGTAAAACAAATGCAGTTTCAGCAGCCTCTTTCAGCATCGTCAAGCGCATCTTTTCTGACAAAAAGCAGCAGGCAAAGACACAAATGTTCAACATTTGTGTTAATCAGACTTTTTGAATCCCAGATGGAGCAAAGATAGCGGAACTGCAACGTGCCGCTCATATTATCCAATGCAAGTAGCTAATTCTTGCCCAACTAATTACACTGTCATGCAGGGTCATGCTTTTATACGCATCTGAGTCACTACAAAAAGGTGCACATGAAATACTGGCTTTGCATAACCTTTTCTTTGGAAACCTTTACATAAAAATAAGAGAAAAAAGTCCACAGGCTATTTAATGTGCAAAAACAACCCACTTGCACATTAGAAACTACATAAGTGGTTTTTAAATGAGAAAATGTGTTAACAGTATTAATAACAAAAAACTTGACAATTAAATGCCTAGCATTCCTTGAAGGATCGCATTTTGCTTTCCGCCTTTTATGCCAAAGCTTTAAACTGACATCATCTTATGTTGAGAAAAGGCAAAGTTACAGCTGCTTTGGTCAAACTTCAAAAGTAACATGAAGTCTCAAGATCTGTTAGCACTTTGAGAATGTGTTGAGGATGACTCTCAGCTACTACCAGACCAAATTTTTGCTTAACGCCTGTAAAACTGACAGAGTTAGAGCAATCTTTATGTCTCCTAAGGTCAGTTGGCAGTGGCAGCCATCTTGAATTAGGCTAGGTTCAAAGGTTAATCAGTTGTAGATTTACAACCAATCGTTCTGAAAGTTTCATTAAAATCTGCCCAGTGGTTCATGACATATTTCGCAAGACTCCAATAGTTAACAGGAAGGTTTTTAACAGATCTTCTGCAATCAGTTACCACCCTGAGTATGTGTTGGGGGGGGGGGGGCAAAAGGCTCATAAAGTGATGTAACAGGCGTGTTCAGGAAGACATTTTAGACATAAAACCTGATAGTAGTGTTTGCACTCAAACATCACTATGATTTTAACTAACTGATAAGCATATTATCAAAGCCAGTAAGCATTAAATATATAAAGCATTTACAAGATGCATGTTGGTGAAGCCTTTAGGAAAATAAAAAGCACATTTAACAGAAACTTGAATACTTCACTAAAAGCTACAGTAAATCACCAACTGTCTTATCAAATGTTGGTTGACTTTATAAACTCACATTGAAACAGAAAAACTAAATTTGACTAACATTTATTAGATTTTTTTTTTAAAAGTCTAATAAAATATAGCTTTTATGGAAATATCAAGCACATTGTGACTTCAATTTATATTTACTCGGGAGCTCATGCATAAGCAACTAAAATATTTATAAAGAAAATATTTTTGCACCATCTCAATTTAGCCTCCAGGTCAAACAGTAAACATATTCTTAAATTGTCAAAGTTCTAGCAGTTTTTCTAAGAACAACAACAACAAAAAAACATTCCTTTAAAGAAACTTGAAATGTGACAGAGGAGCTGCCACGGCTCCTTTTCCCCTGACTGAGAGTAATGTGCCATTTACACTGAATGCAATTTCTTTCTTCCTCCTAGTCCCATAATAGCAGTGATTTATCAGAACTCCACTAATGATGAGTTTCATTGATTACCATTAGACTGGACACAGAAGCTCAGAGATGGAGAGTCAGTTTCAGACACAGGAGCTGTCAGGACATAACAGAACAGGACACAGTGGGCAGTGAACGCTTCACAGATGAAGGGGAAAAAAAAAAAAAAAAAAACCAATCTGAAAACCCAGTAAAAGAGGAAACAGATTATCAACTCCTTTCCATGAACAATGTACAAAATGCTTGATTTTTGGTTCTGGTAATGGCAGACTGAGGAGAAGGAGGTGGTGTTCCTCCAACACAACCTGCCACATCTCACAGACCAGACAACTGCATAACACAGCGAGAGAGATTTACTCTTTACTCTTATAATGAAATCCTTTGCTTCCTAGTTGCTTAGCAACTAAAACACTTATTCATATGGCACATACTGTAAGCACCTGACACTGCATTTCTGACTCTTTGGAGGAACACTGACTCTTGGATAAGAAATAGAGGGTGAGAAGAGGACAGGGACGGAGGGATGAAATGATTGCCAGGAGGGCAAAGGGCTGAAAAAAAGGGGGGGGGGGCAGGAAGTGAAAAGATGACCCGTCTCTGGCTGACTCCCACAGAGTAACACAACAGGTTGGTGGAGCTCAGCAGCTTCACTTGGCAAAAAACAGAGCAGTAAAACAGAATCTGACTGCTCTTTTATTCACACAATGTTCAGCTGTAGAAATGAACACATTTCTGATCCTTCGCTACAGATGTGCAACAACCACAAAAGCTTCAGCAGACAGCAAATACCAAGGATTAATCAATCTTTTGTAAAAATTTAGCCATAAATTTGTCAAAGGTCTGCTGTATTGTACTGTATTGTATTCTTGCAGCTTTTCTGTTTTTTTTGGTTTTTTTGCATGAATACTTGAGCATACTTAAATTATTATTATTATACAAACCATCTTTGGTTCCACTAAAATCATGCATTTTCCTTCATTTGCAATTATTTTAAATTCAAAGTGATTAGGCAATGCTTCACAACAGCAGAATGATCAGATATTAAAGAAATGAACTTCAGCTTTAGCAGCTTCAGTCAGAGCACGGTAATGATATAGATGTCTTCCTGCAAAAGGTCAGCACCACCCTGCAAGCAGGCTTTGCCATTTCTCCACTTCACTCTGAGAAATAAATCTACAAAGACTAAACGCTCCTTTTCTGGCACCAGTATTAGACAATTCATCATTTAAAAACAAGATCAGGAAATAAAACCATTGCCAGCATCCAACTGAGCAATGTTAATGACAAATACGTCAGAAATACTTGACAGCCTGTTTTTCCTGTTGTAGCTCCACAAGCACCACCAGTTGAGAGGTTAAGATCTGTTGCCTTTATGTTCCCATAAAACATACATTTGTTTGTGCAGAACGCAGAATACAAAAAAA
>JAOXNZ010000064.1:17758881-17780791 GCA_028566095.1 Kryptolebias brasiliensis
CGCCCCCCCCCAACATATTTTTAAAGGAACATGCTTTTTAGAAAGATCTCAAAACTTTCATATGGTAGTCTCTTCAAAATATTTGTTAGAATAAAAAGACTCATGTTTTAGATCATTAGCACTGAAATGGTACATTTAAATGACTCAGTGGACAATAGTGTTTATGGTAAATAAGCAGCTGAGACAGTGAATAAAGGACATGCTACTCACCTGCAGTGGTGACTTTACTCCCTCTTGTGGACAAATATTTCACAGAAGAAACTTGAGGTGTTTGTGTGTGTAATTGGTTGAGTTACCTTTTAAAGAACTATTTCTGCTATAATCGCCTACCTTGTCAGGACCGTAGTCCTTATGTGGATCAAAACCAGGTGAAAACACAGTGAAACTTCATTTTTGAGTTTAGGGGTTAGGTTTGGGGCTAAGGTGTGAATTTAAGTTAGGTTAAGGTCAGGTTTAGGCTACTGAAATTAATGAGTCACTACAATGTCCTAATAAGGACTGAAATACAAGTGTAAGAGGGAGAGTGTGTGTGTGTGTGTGTGCGCGTCATTCAATATATATAAAAAAATAAAAACTCAGAAAACCTACAATTTACCAACTATAATTTGTTTTAATATTTTAGGAAATCTTATTCATTTAAGAAAGACCTAATCCGAAGTGTTTCATCTGACTGTAAAACTTTCCAGCATGAATCAAGAGGTACCTGCAAATTTGTTTGACAGCCAACCATAAATAAAAATATCCCTTCTTTACATTTCATTTGACTAAAGAACTATATTAGCAGTAACAGCAGGACAGAAAGTGGTGAAACAGAATCAAACTTACTGTATGATTTAGATTTTACATACATATTATAAGTGGTGGTGTTAATATTTCTATACGAACTTATAAACTTGGCACAGAGTCACGTTGGAGGATTGAAATGAAAATGGTACCTTCATACAATGACCAAAAATTGCAATGTCATAAGAAAGCAATTTTCTCCTATAAATAAAAACAATAAATCTAATAATGAAACAACTACATCAGTATAACAAAGGGTTTATAAGAAATACATTCCAACTGATTAGCTAAATTAAATGGGAGGAAAATACATATAAATATAAAAAAGGAGAAAGGGGACTTGGTGGTCCTCTCCATCTTCATTTCAAGAATATAGTCTTCTATTTTCCATTGGTGCAGATTTGTTGTGGTCCAACAGTCATGTGACAAAAAGGGACTAAAAACAGAGCTACTAAAATATGGAGAATAAAACATTCAAGTACTAAATACTAGTGTAAACAAACCTATCTGTAGTACAGTACATCACTAATGTAGTGGGAATGCTGATGCTATGTGAGAAAGTAATGGACATTATCGGAGCTCATCTGTTGTGTACAGATATATCTCTTTACGGTGTGTCCTACTGCAGCAAAAATCACTACATAATGTTTGCAGGTGAGCTGTAGTGAGATGAAAGTCTTATGGTGCGCCATCTGGAATCCACAGGACTTTATTCTGTTCCTGCTCCACGATGGTCATGATCTGAGTGCAAATGTTGGAGACGCTGCCTCCTTGGACAACGCCTGCAACACAGTGAGGGTGGGGAGGAATATTTACAGGATAGGTATGTAAGTCAGGTATGGCTGAATCCCTTTCTTTTAGATCAGTTGGTCTGTAGCTTTTTTTCTCTCCTCTCATTCTAAATGGTTTTAGGTTCTAATTTGAGATTAACATTTGGTATTAAGACAGGTATAACAATGTGTGTTAGTAAGTCAATACATCTTTTACTTCTTATGTTATTTTGCCGAAGAACTGTAAGAAATCTAGTCCAGTGTCCAAATCCTCCGTTGATTTAAACAATTAGATATCCCAGTATACTGAGATTACTGCATTCACCTTTTACAATAACCATTATTCAGTTTGCAGTTCAAAAGCAAAACCCATTTATCTATACAGCTTACACTGAAATTTTTACCTTTTACTGAATCAAAATTAACTAATTCACATTTATTTTCGACTATTTTATGAGATCTGTTCCTCAAGTCTCGTGGGAAAAGTAGTGAAGTTGGCATCATACACTCACACATCATATTCACAAAGACGTTAGGCTGCATTTTCAGTCTGTTTTGTGCATCCAGTAAGTGGAGGAGTTCTCACACATACAGATACATTTTCAATTTCCCAGAGGTTATGTGTCTTTGAAAAAAAACAAAAACAAAAAAACAAACAGTCAAATGAATGTAAACTAGCTTACGTTTTTGACTGGTGTTTTCTAAAAAAAAGTCTAGCTTTAAATATAGCCAAACAATTTAGTCTTTGATGGCAACTACCACCAGTACCGTCTCAACTCCACTTAACACTACCAGATACTAAACTGTAATTCTGTTCATCATCACTGTGGTACACGTGAAAGTGTGAAACTTGTCCTTGTTTAAAAAGATCAGTGGCCTTATGTGTGTTCATTGCCAAAACTCTTTCCCCATAAGCTGCCTCTCTTTATAGTCATTAATCAAACGGACAGTTCGGTGTTTCAGACCGTCTGCTGCTCCAGATACTAAAACTTTAACTTTAAACTAAAAAAAAAAAAACAGCCCACAATACCTTGCTCTAAACAGCTTCAACTTTTTAGTTAAAAAATAAAAAATAGGTTGCATACAACCTTCATTCATAAACCAACCATTGTAAACAGAGTGAAAAGCCATTCCCACCAACCTGTGAAGAAGCGGCTGTACTCCTGCTCTATTTTCTGCGCCGCCTCAAACTGCTCCTTGGAATGTTTCTGAGAGAGTTTATCCCGCAGGTAGAAAGGATCCTTCTGCTCTCTGGGGAGAAAACATTCACACATGTCAGAAACTTTTCACACATGCAGATTCGATAAAATGTGCAGCAGCACTGCAACAAGAACATGTGCTCCTTTAAAATCATAACTAATTTCTGTCACTGAACTTTTAAGATTACGCTCAATGTCATGTCAAAATACATAAATGTGGCTTTATTATAAGCTCCAAATTGTATCTTTGTTTTTCCCTCATTTAAGAGTTCCTTAACATCTAAATGCTTAAAACAGTAACCATGACAGAAGGCCAAACATTTATCACCACATTATAACCAGAAACAGTCATTTGTGAATTTATGAATTATTTGAACAATATCAATATTTAATTTTTATCATCACAGTCACCTTCAACTTCAGCATATTTAAACATCTGTAAACAAGTGGTGCATATGTGAGTTTACTTATATTACTTATATCCTATTATATCCTACTAGAATCAAAATAATCACATGTATTGGCCTAATATACTTTAATCTAGTGTCAACACTGCTAACAACGAACTCACTTCAAATAAAACCTGTTTAAATGCTTCCAGTTTGCTCATTAATATACATCTGCAACCAGTTTGAGGAAGAAGTCATGTGACTGGAAGTCTTCATGCTCCAGAGGGAACCAGTGACCCAACCTAGAATCTTTTAGCCTCGCCTGACTCTGTATGCAGTCAGTATGCTCCGCTGTCACCTCTCAGAGGACAAAAACGTGAAAAAAACGTAAAGCTTTTGTAAGCTGTTGTAGCAGTCCTGCAGTAGGAAGTCTGTGTGTGAATGCGTAGATTTAGAAGCTAAGGAAGGTGTGGCCTTGCTGCTGTGTGCATTTCTGCCACCCACGCCACAAAGTGGAGCCACATGCTCCCAGAGCCCCTCCCAGGACAGCTGGCACTCAGCTGATGACATTGAAGGCTTAGCAGGAATCAATCTCCCATGTTTGTCTGTCGCACTGTTTCATAAATTTTTGAAAGCGTGTGCGTGTTTGTGAGGCCAAAAAAGCCTGTTCCCATTAGATTAGTGTGGGTGTGCTTTTGGACTTGTATATAAAAATAATAAACATCCCGAGGGTTCAACAGATTTAATCTTCCCATGTGATTACAAATGGAAATAAATAAAGGCATTTTTGATATTTTAGCATCTGATGATTTATGGTGTCTGATCTAATGGGACTGATTAAATCAGGTTTTTCACTTGGTTATATTTCTACATGTACAGGATGGACGTGATTATAAATGCTCTGCAGATAATTTCCTGACTGCCTGTCTCCATACGAAGAATGTTAGGAAAATCCGTCAAGTTGAAAGGATTGTGTTTAACAGGCATAAACAGAGTGAATGACCCTTCCATCTTTTGATTAAAATATGTTTTGATCATTAATTAATCAAGACTTATTAAAAAAAAACAAAAAAAAAAAACAAAGGTACATGAAATGCAATAGACAGTTCAAAGAATGGCCAAAGATCTGAACTTGAAATGTAGGTGATAAAACAGCATTGGCAGCAAAATATAATAAGCTTGATAAAGACTTGATGTACTGCATCTTCAGGTAAGAAACAAACATATGTAAAGTTATGGGAATACTCACTTTATCTGCTTGGCATTTTTGAAGCGAATGAATATGATGATTGGGTAGATGTGAACGCTGTGAAGACGTTCAATGGCATAAGGAGCAATGTCAAGTAAACAGTGACAGTCCTATAAGAGAATGACAGCAGAGAACTGCATAAAAAATGTGGGGATGGGTCAAGGTAAAATGATGCAAACAAATAACAGATGATGTTAAAAGCTAAATGTTAGATTTTAAATGTTCTAGTCAAATGTGTAAATTCTTGAAGCAAGTTGTAACATTTAGAGGCAAAAAAGATGTTTTTTTAAAAAAAAAAAGAAAAGAAAAAAGACTGGGACTTTACTCAAAGCTTTGCCAATTTATGACAAAAGCATACAAAATGACTTTTGGAATATGACAGACAATTTCTATTGACAACCTGATCTAAAGAGGCCACATAAATGGTAAAAAGTGAAATGTAAATTAATCTTGATTTACCTTCTCTGTGATCTCCTTTATTGAAGCAACAGTTGTCACGTCGAAGTGACCACTCCTCCGTTTGTAGTCAATGAACACACAATCCTTTACTCCTCGCTCTATTGCCTGCTGAGATGCCTTCATGATTTCTAGAAGTAAATTTATTCCAATTATACAAATTAATTTCTCTCCACTTGTCACTTTTTTGTTAAAAGAAAAAAAAAAATCTAGATGTTCCTAATTAAGTAGTTCTCTTTCAATATCTCTTTTTCAGAGAGACAAACCTGATGACCTTTTGTAAAATCAGACTCATGTGTAGAAGCTCACCAGGCAGACAGCGACAGAACTTAGCAGGAGCCTCCTTCACCAGCATGTCCTTAATGGTCTCGACTAAAGGACCCAAGATCAGCACGGCTCTGGGGAACGAGCAGTCCACCTTCTGAACCCGCTGGTACAGCAGGCTCATTCCATCTGAACAGTAAATACAGAAATGCAAATTACTAAGAAAAAGATGAAACAATGAAGAGACAGAGCTGCAATTAATAATCACAGTTATGGGCTTCACAAGCCTGGGAAGGATTCTGTGCAGCCAGAATGATTTCTGTAGCAAAATCCTACTTCATAACCACATATAAAAGCTCTAGCATTTATTTAAAAAAAAAGAAAAGGAACCTTTAAGTCATAATCACTATTGTTTAAAATAGGGCTAATGAAACTTGAGGGAGGTGATACGTTTACCTACATTTGTCACAAATAACTTTGCATACTTATTCTTTTAGAGGAAAAAGTTAATAAGTTTGTGGTAAAGCTGCTTAAGTAAAATAAGTTATTACCCTCTGTAATTGGTAAAGAATCTGTACTTATGGCGTCCAGAACCATCAGCTCCTTCCCGTCCTTAGATCCACTACGTTTGTGCTTCAGTCTCCGACGAAAGAATGACCTTCGGGCAGCAGCAGACATGGCCTTACTGGTGCCGTTTTCATCTTTCACATCTGACATGATGTGTCTTCTGTAAAACTCCTGATCCATCCTAACAGATATATTAACATGCTCACATAAACTCAGAATCATCTTCAGAAACACTTAAACTTGAACAATAAAATAGTCCTTCAGACTAATAAGGACTGGATCAAATGCAAATTGCATGCTTGTAAAATGTAATAACCATAAAGAAAGTAAAGGGGGGAAAATAAATCAAAGAGGCCTAACTTACATGTATTTACTTGGAATTTGTCCCTTTTCCAGCTTCTGTCCACTCTCATCAAGATGCCAGGCCATCCAGAAGCCAAAATTCCCATTTGGCAGTGTGTCTTCAACATACAGGATGTCATCTTTCTTAAAGCTCAGTTCCTGCTCTACTTCTGCCACCCGCTCATAAAGTGCTCTGACAAAATATAAATGAGACCACTTGTATGGTAAACAGTCAATGCCAACAATGTCAGAACAGTTCATCTTTCCAAATAAGATCCTAAAGGTGCTTCATATCCACTTTAAATATTTCCATTGTGTAATACTGTAATTAGTTTTGATTTGACAGTTGAATTTATATATTTTTCAACTGTTATGAAAACACAAATCTGCCTCTTTGCTTTCAAGAGTTTGATGATTTCCTTACCTAATAAAGAATCCATCTCCAGGAGACTCTTTGATGTTAGCGAGGCTGTCTGCACAGTTCTGGACCTTGAATGTGACAGTTTCAGCTGGTTTTAACATTTCCAGGTAAGAGTCTTCTTTAGTTTTATTCTTCATGCTGATGCCATTGAACTGTAAGAAAATTACTCAACTGATAAAAGAGGACACTGAGCTATGTATGTTTTCAGTAAAAAGATAATGCAGGATAAGAGTTCGCAATACAGGATAAACACTGCTAATACCTCCAGTATCAGGTCTCCAGGCAGCAGTCCATCTGGGCTCTTCATCAGGCTGTCATCATCCAGCATCTCCACAAAGATGCCATAAAGGTTTCCCCCACAAATCTGAATCCCCAGTTCTGCATGAATCCTCTTCACCCTCACCAACCGAGTTTCTGCAGCTCTGAATGAAACTGAGCCTGAAAGCCTGGAGGGAGAAAAAAAAAAAAAAAAAAAGATTTTATTTCCCAGCCCCTCTACCCTAAATTTTCACTTTTATTAGTCTTACTATTATAAAATACCAAACCTGAAAGAGTTGTGAGGACTTGTGGCAGGAGTTGTCTGCCTGGATGGAGGAGTCATGGTGCCCTCATCCTGCTCACTTAAGGTATCGACAGCAGAGTGATTGTCCGGGCTAGGAGCTACGCTGTCTTGGGGAGTTGGCTGGTTGCTGATCGACTCCATTTGAGAACTAAGAACAGAAGCAGTCAGGTGAAATATTTTGTTGATCACTCAATGACTCAAAAAGCTTAAAAAAATATATTTCACCAGTTAAAAAAAGATTGTATTTTCTTACCCTGAACGTGAGTGATTCCCCAGCTGAAACATGTGAGGGTTATACTGAGCCAGAATGGTGACTGTGTCACACTGCTGTCCAATCACCAGCCGTGCCTGCTGCTCATTGGCGTTTCGAAGATTGATTCCATTAAACTGGAAATAGTATTGAGTATTTAGAAAGAGAAAGAAACGATAGACCTCAATGTGAAGTTTACGTAAGGTGGCTGTTTTACCTCAAGCAGCTGGTCTCCGTACTCTAATCGAGCTTGATGAGCGATGCTGCCTGGTGTCACTTTGGATACAAATACTCCGCCGTTTTCTCCACTCACTATGGAGATCCCCAATGGCTCTGCTCCTTTCTGTACAGTCACATTGCGTGGATCCCCCAAGAACGGCCTTGCAGAATAAAAGAGCATTCATTTGTTGTGTTTTGTCAATCGTTATAAAAACTGCTGGCAAAATACAGCCTACACATTTAAACTCTACAAGTAGGCATGACTGCTTACAGCTGTATGTTTCAAAGAAACATTAAATTAGGGCCAAAATTATGAACAAATTTTTTCTTTCTCTGAAGTGACCAGTTCAAAAGCTTTTTAATAGGTTCAAAAAGCCTAAATATTAGGTCTCAAAGTTTTATTAAAAAGGAATATGCTGACTGATACAAAAATTGAGGAAAGAAAAATATTACATAAGGGTCAGAACAACAACAGACAGTATTGTTCCACTCTGATTTCTAACCAACATTAGTTTCTGTTGGACTTCGTTATTCTACAGCTTGTGTTCCTTAACTTTAACAACCTGCCGCAAATACTGAATAAGACCGAGATCTGGGCTTTTAGAGGGCAACACTAGCTTTTTGATTTTGGTGTTCTTATTAAAAAATACATTTTAAAAATCCACCTAAAAACGTCTGAGATTCTACACTTGTCCGATTCCACCATATTTGTTTACCTACACAGAATACAGCCAGCCTAATGTAGGTCAGTCACCTGACTCAAACTTCCATGTGGTTTTCAGCAGATTCAGTAGAGGGCTTTGTTTACATTGAGTGTTTTGTATACATTGAATGTGTACCTGCATTTCAAAATTGCATATCAACATATCTGGAAAACTACTGGAGTGAACTCTTTCAAACTGCACTATTTGATAAAATTCAGTATAACCTTGATTTTATACTTTGTCAAGCTTTTTAAAAGTACTCATTGCAGAGTAAATACAAACCCCCTTTGAAACTGCAATACAGCCAGCTCCCTTAAAGCAGATTGCTTTGAGGTCCATTAATAAATATGACAGCACAAATTTTAAAGTAATTTATTATACAGCAACATTACAGCTTTACAATCTCTACTGTAAATTACATCTTGTGATTCTTTCAGTATAAAGACTGATTGCCATTTATTATTGTTCAATAAAAAAAAAGGTTCAAACATATACAGAAGCTGTGCAGAATGTGTCAAGTGCACTTTCAAATCCAACTCAGTGTCATGCAATTATTCTAAATTTATCATCATCTTTAATTATTAACAAGCAGAGAGATTAGAGATGACTTAAAGGGAAACACCCATTTCATTATTAGGGTAAATTTAACATTCAAATTAATCATGCACCAGTGTTGCTAAATGGAGCAGAACATAGGATTTATATTAGCAGTGTGAACAAAGATTATCTAAGTGCTCTGTAATTCTTGCAGTGATTGCATATTCCATTTGTGCTACAAGTAGCTTGGGACGAACCTCAAGCTTCTCAAAGAGAAGAACTTGGGCTTTACTGGTGGACGTCTAACAGAAGGAGCGTAGAAAGAGAGAAATCTGAGAAGCAGATAAAGAAAAAAAAAAGGAAAGGAAAAGAGAGACATTGATTGCTTGAAGTTGCAAAGAAAGATTTCAGGTTATAATCATCAGTAGCAGAAAAGACAGAAGCAAGAATAAATTTATCGAAGGCGAGTCAGTGTTTCGACAGTTTGAGATGAAGGGTGATAGATTTGTTTACTGCATTCCAAGCACTTTATCACAATGAACCAGACAAATAAGTGGAAAAAACATGTCATGCTCTGCTGAATGATGCCATGAGGATGCAGACAAGGTGCTGGCTTACCCTTCCCTCCTCCTGTCACCAACTGCAGCAGGACTGACGGATATCCTGGGCTGGGAGGAAGTGGAGCTCTGCGATTGGCTGCTGGAGAAAGATGATGCGTCCAGGTTGACAGGAGACATCGGAGGCGTCAGGCTGCTACACTCGGAGTGTGAAAGAGAGCCTGGAGCAACAGTAGAGACAAGTGCTTGTGTCATTTACTGCAGCTTTCACTAAATGGTGATATAATCCAAACAAATCCAAACCTTTGTCCGATCCAGCAGAGCGAGAGTAACGAGCTGGGGGGATCTTAATGCGTTCGGCCCGAAACTGTAAAGTTCCAGGGGAGCCTAAAAAGAAACAAACAAACATTGGTATCTGACCATGTGCACACAATATTTCTTGCTGGAAATGGCAGGAATCCTAAACTTTAGGAAAAAAATGTCTGACGTAGCCAATCGGTCTGTCCTCTCCTGAGCTGAATTAGATCAGTTTGACTGTCATTCCTTTTATGGTCAGTGTCCTAAATAACTACACACTAATCAAATGTGTAATCTTTGTTTTGTATTAAACTATACATTAGGGTCTCTACTCTTTAGAACCAAGTAGCTGCTGGTAGCAAATAAATGCAGCCTTGAGCTTCAGACCTCTTGCAAAAACAATCTTCCACTGTCTGGACCACTAGAGTTGACTAGAATTACATTTATCACAGTTTTAAGATTTATTGCATTTAGGATCAACTGCTGTCTGTGACATCAATAAACAGACTTTGTGAAATGCCCATCACTATTATTTCTATATACAACAAGATCTTTTTCATGTTTAAAACTGCTGGAGATTACAGAAACACTGTGCCAAGAATAAAGAAAGTTTAGTTTTTACTTTTCCAATGTTAATTAAAATCCTTACAAAAATAATTTAGGCAAATAAAAAACAAAAAAACAAAAACTAATTCCTGAATTTGTAGATAAACTATAACAAACTGTAGAAAGTCGTTTAGCTTTAACAGATATTTCTTTCTGCACTTTCAGCAATAACCAAGACATTATTTGCATGCCTAAATACCAGCTAAAAAAAGAGAAATGTTTTTGTAATTAGAATGACCTGACCAGTTTTAAGTTAAATGATCATAACACAGATTACTTGGAGGACATTTTAAACAAGTTCTGTTTGTTTTGAAACTAGGACACCATACATACTCAGCCTGGTTGCAGAGGGCAGTGAGTTTGTGCTTTGTGGTGGTTGGCTGCAGTTGATCTCAGTCAAGTCACCATCGCGCTTGTGGCTGAGGTCCAAACTAAGGGGTCCATGATGCTGGGGGCTAAAAGCAGAGAAAGAGGCCTACATAAGTCCCACGGCAGTCAATTATTCAACCCAGAGCAAGATAGAATTTGCTTCGTGCCATCTGTTCATGGGATCTGGGGCAGGGTGGACACTGTTATTTTGTGCATGCAACACAACAGAGTTGGCCTTTTTTTTTCCCCTTTGCACAAAGTTATTCATTTATAATAGGAAATGCAGAAATGGGAATCATAAGAACCTTATATGACAAGTCTAAAATGTTCACAAAGAAAAAGCCCATTTAGATAAACAACAAAAAATAGATTAAGCTTAAAAACAAATAAACAGGCAGAAAACCTTTGTGAATGCAGATGGATCCCTGGGCTTGGACCTGAAGGACAATTGTTGGTATGAATCTCATTGCTCCAGGCTGTATAAACAGGGTTCCTCACAGCAGCTGCCATAGCAGGACACTGTGCTAAACGTCGTTGTGGAGGGTCTAAAAAACAGTGTGTGAGATTTGAGCTCTAATTTCCATCAATTGACAAATGCACTCTTGTTTAGGTGCAAATCAGAATACATTATGATGTGCAGATGACTCACGTGCTGAGATGCTAATGTAGCTTGGGGGTGCAAACGGCATGCTGTACCGATTAGTTCGCAAAGGAGAAAAGCGTAACAAGTCCACCGGCTCCGGGGAGTGCTCATCATTAGAGAAAGTTTGTGTCTGGAAGAACCAAACAAACAGCAAATAAAACTTTTTTTTATTATTTAAACCACTCTTCAAACAACAAGAAATCCAGTATTATAGTTATGTGGTTAGAAAAGTTTGCTTATTGGGAAATACTGTTGACAAAACAAATGACTTTGGTATCTCAGCTACCTGCATGGGAGCAGGGATGTGTAATGGAGTCACATTTCGTCGTAGAGCTGGTGCTGATTTTGGCCGGTACCTCCTCTTTTCCTGCACCTCTGCCCTGTGTCGACTCCCCTCTTCCTCAGAGTGTTTAAGGCTGTTCTTGGTCTTTTCTGGAGGCGTGTTGTAATAAAGCTGGTTCCCCACCAATCCCTCATCCTGGGGTCTTGTGGCTTGAGCCACAGAGGCAGGAGGAGTGCCACTGGTGATAGTTGAGTCAGACGCAGAGCTGTTCTGTTGACGATGCTTAAATCTAAATGAGTCGCTCCTGGCTGGTGGGGCAGGAGGTGTATGAGCAGGTTCAGACACGGAGCTTTGTGGCGAGTGCTTGGACATTTGGGACATGTAGTCCAGCTGAGGGTTTGTCTCTGGCCTCCTGAAAGCAGCCACATCAAAGATGGACTTCCTCTGTTTGGGTTTTTTAAAGACTGACAGCGGGTTTGCTTCAGTAATAGAAGCTCCCACTATGACTTTTGGCCATGTCCCTACACTGGGCTTCAGTGGGAAACTCTGCCCTCTGTCTACAGGTGACTGAGTAGAGTTTCCATCGCAAAGAATAGGGGTGAAGGTAAGGGGATGAGGGCTGACATCCTGCCTCTGGTAACAGAGTGCTGGATGTGGATCTGAAGGACTGTGGGAAGTGGAAACAGAGCAGGTGTGCTGGGAGCTGTGAGAAAAGGTTTTGTGATGGGAATGAGAGCTGCTGCTGCTGTTTCCCAAGGAATCACAAGTATCTTTACTAGTGCTGCCTGAGTTGCAGCTGCAAACATCAGTTTGAGTTGAGCAGTTGTGCTTAGAGTTCCTGCAGCTCCTGGTGTGGATTTCACCAGACTGGAGACGCAACGTTTTTTCTGAGTCCCTCAAAGTTTCAAATAAATTCTGTCCAGAACAGCTTTGTGGGAAAAACTGCCAAAGAAGGGAAGTAAATACTTAGTTATTTCATACTTTTATAATCTAGGCACAAAACAATAAATAAATAAAACTAGTGGTCTTTTTCCACAGAAAATATTTAGGTATCATTAGCAGCTTCACAACAACTACCATATAATAACTATATAATAACTTTATATAATAAAGTCTGGAGGTAATCACCTTCATAAGGGAGATGCTGAGAGAGTTTCCACAGCTCCTCAACAGAGATTCACATTCAGAAAGAGATTTATCATCAAGTTCAATTCCATTTATCTGTGTACAAGGAGAAGAAAAACAGACAATTACTACACTTTTCTTGCTCAGGTAAGGAAATGGCAATCCCAAAAACTCAGTGATTTACAAGCAGTCATCTAAAAAACATTTTTTATATATAAAAAAAGTGCATAATCAGAAATTTGACTGTTTGGGCCAAGTGGAGAACTGTTTGACCAAAGTTTTTTGATTTAGACCTCATCTGTGCTGTGAGTTTGCGTTCCAGTTTCAGTTATTTTTTTCTTAAATAGCGGATATTGATAAATACTGGATTTGACAAATGTTTTTAAGAATAAAAATGAATACATTTTCCAACTCTAAACTCAACATTACAAAATAAAAGCAAACACAATGCACATTATATTGGTTTGAATATGAAAGGTTTGAAACTTTACTATAGTCTGTGTCTATATTTGTGGTCAGTAGAGGGCACTGCAGGTCAGTTTTAATGTCCCATTGCTGTGTTTTTGGTATTAAAACAGCTTGTATTGAGTAACTCCAGGTTTCAGCTGACATACTTACAGCTAATAGTCTGTCACCAACAGTAAGATTACAGTCTTTGGAGGCTGGACTTCCTGTCACCAAACTGGCAACAAAAACTCCACTTTCCAAACCAATCCCACAGTCTGCAAAGAATGACAAAGAAAGAAGAAATCATATTTATGTAATTTACAGAAATTCAAACTTGTAGTTAAATGCAAGTAAAAACAGTCTTTTCTTTTGCGCTGGAATATTAGTACTTTTTAAGCCAAAGTGATTTAAATTAGAATGAAAATAATCTAGTTTTTTTTTTAATGCGGAACTTAAAGCTGACCTTTGTGTCCAGCCAGGTTTATCTGAATAGGGGTGACAATTCGTCCTCCAAGAGACTTCCGTCTTCGTACGACCACATTAATCACTCCCTCCTCGTTCAACACCGCTTTGATTACCTGCTTTCTGTCCTTATTTGTCAGATCTACATCATTTATTTTCAACAACCAATCATTCACCCTGGACAGTGAGACAGTGAGATTAGATTTGACCACTTCTTTTAAAGATTTAATACTATCAAAAAAATTAAATAAATAAAAATTCAGTGTCTGCACCAAAGCTCAGATATAAAAAAAAAAAAAATACAGAGCAAAACCAATGTTTACCTTAACCTCCCTTCAGCAATACTTCCTTTATCCACCTTTGAGACAAATATGACACTATCACCTGGTAAATATGAATCATTTACCCCTTCAGCAATATCAAACCCAAGAGCATTCAAATCCATATCCTAGGAAAAGACAAAACAAGAATATGTTCATGTTCTGACTGAAAATTAAACATTTGGTTAACTTAACTTGTATGTTAAGTTTAATTAAATGGTAACGTAGGTCTTACTCTGTGCTTTTCAAGTTCTACAACTTCTGTTTCCCATTCTATTGAGTCTGTGTCTATGGCTGAATCATGTGAACTGTGAACCATTAGCTGTCGATATCGTTCTTCCTTCTCCAACTGGTCATCCAGCTTTTCTCTGCAAGAAACAGAAAATATGCAGTTCCTTAAAAAAAGTTCAGATTACTCTACTAAACTTCTCCACTTGGCCCAAAGTATTCCCAGACAAGAGAAAAGCTCATACAAACACAGCTTGATTTTTTTGTTGTTTTGTCCTAAAATAGAGCAGATCATAACACACACACACAAAAAAAAAGGAGGTCAAATAAAGTGTGGAGGAATGACACACTTTAGTTCTTTGAGTTCCCGTGAAGCATCATTCTTCTGCTTCCTCATGTCATCCAGATTCCTCAGAGCATCTGCCAGATCGCTCACAGCTCTGTCTCTCTCTCGTCTCAGGTTGTCACACAGCGTGCTGAATGGAGTAAACAATCCCATAAATTAGATGTCTACTGTTTGTCAGTGCAGAGATTTGGCTAAAAATAAACATAAAATACTCTCACATTATAGAGACAGGCAACTTTTGAACAGATTGTTTACCGTATGCTCTCCCTTTCTGCCACTATCTTGTCCCTTTCCTGAAAGGCCCAGTCCCGTCGACATTTGGCCACCTCTGCCTCTTGCAGAGCTTCCTTCAGCTCCTGAGAAATGGCCTCATACTGTTTCCTCAGCATCTCAATCTCCTTGTTGGTTCGCTCCATGTCCAGAGTAGCAGAGTCTTGTTTCTGGAGATACAGACAAAAAATGCTGGGTGATAAAGAACCTGTCAAATTGTACAAAACAGGAGGACAGCTTGCTGCTTTTAATCTAGTAAAGCACAATTAACACCTTTACTTAAAGTCTCAGTCTAAAAAGGCCAATATTTTAAATCAAGCTCAACTGAGGACTTAAAAGTTAAGTTTATTCTAACTACTAGGCTATCCTGTCTGGATGTGATCCGTTATTAAAAACTAAAGACGGACTCTTGCATAGAAATGCTGAATTAGTTTGGGAACAGTGGAACTTCAACTAAAACATTCCTTTTGCTGCAAAACCTGTCCTAGTCTCAATTTCTCTTTCACCCACCTCAACATTAACCTGTAAAACCTTTTGTCATGTTAGTTTAAACAGCTCTAAGCTGTTTGTGTGCAACCCTTCCAAACCACCAATAGGTTTAAAATGATTTTTGAAGCTCTGTAATAGTGTTACATGAAAGCCTATGCAAATTTGCAGGAGGAAACTACTAACGTACCTGATCCTATATGTCCTAAAACTAAACTGCTACAAACTAAAATATATCATCCTCTCATGACGTCTAACAGGATCTGGGATATATTAGATTAAGTAGTGTGGATTAAAGTTTGTCAGATACAGAATAAATGTCTAAAGAGTCCATTGGTCTGATTCTAAATGACTCCAGTGCAGAAAGACAGGTAATTTATGCGTTCAATACACTTAACGCTGCTGCTAAATTAGACTCCATGAGACTTGACTGCACTATTCATTTCTGACACAAAGCTGTTTTGTCACTTTAATTAGAGGCAATTTTCCTAATGCATGAATCTTTGGCTTTCATTGTAAATAATGTAACAATCACTTAAAAAAAAAAAAAAAAAAAGGAGAGGAAAGTGAAGGGTAATGCACTCATCTCATTAAGATCAATGAGTGGAAACTGCAAATCTGATGGGGAGACAAAAAAAACCCAAAAACATTTACTACCATTACAATAAAATAGGAGATGGAGGGATTATTGTTGGAGAGTTAAATCAATCCTTCCATTTGGACTGATAAATCACTGTCTGGCTACCTGTCTAGCCTGGTAATACTCTCGCAGCAGCTGGTCCCTCTGAATGATGGCCTCAGTCCTCTCCTTGCGGGCCACATCCCTCTCCTCGCGCACCGTCTCAATGTCCTTGCAGGCCTGGCTCAGCTCCTTCTGGGCCTCAGTCTTGTCCTTCACCTCATGGCAGTATTTCTCCAGCAGCTCATTCTTTTCACAGATTGCACGATCCCTGTCCACCAGTGCAGAGGCCAGTTCCTTCACATTACAAAAACATTATCAGTCAAAATTTACAATAACCACTCAAGTTTCCAAATTTTAAATGGGTTTTTCTAAATAAACAATGATTCATTTGAGCTCTTACTTGTCGCAGAGCCTCCAGCTCCTCGCTAGCCACTCTTCTTTCTGAGGAATTGTTCTTGAGCTTTGCTTCTGCCATCTCCAGACCTGTCTGAAGCCTGTCCACCTCTTTGATGACTTGGTCCCTTTCGCTCATGATCAAGCGGTATTCGCCGATCACAGAGTCCCGCTCCTCCTTGTACTTCTCGCAGTCCTTCACAGCCTTGAGCTGCTGGGTCTTAAGCCTCGTCATCTCAGACTGTAGCCGGTCCAACTCTCGCTGCAGCTCCTTATTCTGGGCTGTGGCCTTGGACAGTTCTTGTTGAGTATTGTCAAACCTAAAACAGAAACAGCCCTTAACATTGTTTTTACAAGTTGAAGATGAATTTGTGTGTGTGTGTTTGAGAGCTTTACTACAATATAAATTCTAGTCAAAACATGTCAACATCATAAAAAAGAAAAAAAATCTTGTAAAGAGAAGGTATTTGAACATCTGCAAAGCTTCATCTGCTGTAGATTAGGTATGTTTTAAGCACTGTGCAGATATGACTTAGGAATAACAATCAAGTACATTTGCAGCATAATTGCCTACAACTGCTGTTCATAAATATTATTTTTTAAACAGCTGCTTGGTTCGTGTGCCCAGCTGCTATAGCTGAATGTTTCCTGTCTGATTTATCCAGCTCTACCTTTTAACAGAGGAAGAGCATTGCTGCTGGTAGTGGATGGCAGCATCCCTCTGTTTCGACAGAATGTCCATTGTCTTCTGTAGCCGGTGGTTCTCCTCCTCGATCTGGTCCAAACGAATCAAGTCTGCATTGTGGCTGGCTGTCTTTTCATTGTAACGCTTTCTCAGAGCCTCGTAGTCACCCTTCATCACCTCCAACTTGTCTATGGCCGTTTCATACATCTTGTTAAGGATTTCAGATGAACCCTCTCTCATCACCTGCAATTGACAAAACTCAGAAAATTTACTGAAATACAAGGTCACAGTGGAAGTTCTTTGTAATCACTTTCAGCCTCTAGTTGGAAAATATTTTAGAAACAGTAAAGTGAACAATTTCTGTGAAGAAATTTGACCACAAATGAATGCTTCATTTAGCTCAATTCACACACTGCTCGTTTGTTTCAAATGTTAGAAACAAAGTCCTAAATTAACAGAATCCTAGTAGAGAAAGTGAAATTTAATTTCATACTTTGGTTAACAGACAATGAAACAAATCTGGTGGCTTTTCACTAGTGATGTTGAAATAAGTTTTAGACTGAAACAGTTAAGAGTTTTTCTTCCAGTTGTTTTCTGCAGGACTTTTGCCGTTTTGCATCACTTGTAGTTGTTCCTATGGTGCAAACACCATCATTAATATCAATTTTAACATGAAAACATAAATTAACCTTTAAAGTCATGCCAAGTTTGATAAGCCAATAGTGGAAACTCAAAAACTACCGGGTGAATTAAACAGACAAGCCTATAGACTAGTTAAACAGTTTAATACATCCTACGTATATTCCACTTCTTCTTTAAAACTACTAGAATACATTAAAATAAAAGTTACTGACTTGACCCAAAGGGGACAACACAGTTCACGCAGGAAAAGATTCTGTTTATTGTATGTAACTAACGCCTAACATCCTAACAACAAAGGGTCAGCTCACTTGGTTAATTTGCTTTCTCATTTGACTGAGGCTGGACAATAGTTTGCCTTATAATGACATGATCTCTGGAAGCATCCATTTTTTACAATCAAACAGCACTCGAAGATGGTTATGTAAGCGAGCGAAACATTTAACGGTAAAACTTTTTGATTGCAGTGAAACTGAATATGCCATTTGTCACATGAAGTAACAGTAAAAGGCAAAGGTTAGGTCATTTTTCTAATTTCTAAAAGTGGTTTGATCGATGGAGATATGGGAAGACCGGGCCCGTCTGACCCCATTTGTCTAAAACAACTGTTCTCTTGAATATAATGGTCACAAAGATGGGAACTAAATTAAATTCTATTTCAAATGGAAATGAAAATGACTGTGTGTAACACTGTGTGCCGATAGTACGCACGTGTTTTTGTATTCTACATTTGCATGCACGTGTAGCCATCAATAATGAGTTTTGTTCAGATACCTGCTGCTGCAGCATCCTCATATCAGCCACTTCCCTCTGGTCATCTTCATGCAGCCTCCTCAGCTCCTCGCAGGCCTGCTTCACATGGTTTAGCTCTCTAACCAGCTGGATGTTGTGCTGTCTCACTGCCTCCATCTCCTCTTTCAGCTGGTTGTGCTCACACGCAAGACGTCTACACAGAAGATTATGTACCACAACAAGCTTGATTAGTGTTATTGCAAAAAACTGTTATTAAAACTTATTTTATATACAGTAGCTATGTTAAAGTTTTGTTAAACCGTTTTTTAATATCCCCAGTACGTTATGATAATTTCATGTCAATCAAATTTCCCTTTTTGGGAGCTTGATTTTTCTATATTTTTCCCCTTTATGTAGAAGTCAAGTGCTGTAGAATAAAATGTTAGTAGTTACATTTCAAATATCTGTTTATTAGTCATTTCTCTGATAAATCAAGTAAAATACATCTTAGAAGGCATAACTGCATTAACCTATAGCCATAGAAACAAACAGTACATGCACAAGCATTAGCACTCAGTAATCATTGAGGATTGCATAGTTTCTACTAAGTGACCCATTGATTTACATACAGCACAACAGTCAGATACAAATGGGTTTTCTTATTGACATTGTATGATGCTTGCTGGATAAATGCAGGGCCAACAGGACAGTTACAAGTAAATACTTTCTGTGCAAACAGGGCCCAGAAGGAGAGGCTTAAACACTGCAATAATCCTTCATCTGTCCGCTTGCATTGGGGACCAGATGTTTGGTTGCATACACTTTGGGGATAGTATGTCACCATCAAATCACACAAATGGATCAGCCTTCCCAACATGTCAATTCCGCACAGCTTTTTTTTCCCCACAGGATCACAAATGTTTCGTTTGTAGCTTTACCCGCATGGCACAAATGCACAGCCACAGAGTGTGCTTATAATGAAAACAGTGCGTGCTTTGGCATAAAGGACAGTAATTCAGTTTCTGATTTCAGCTTCGGTACTGAAAAGACAACATGTGATTTATGCCAACAAGCCAACAGTTTATTATTATTTTTTTAACAATAACAAAATTTAAAAAGTGTCGCTGGAGAAAGGGATGTCTGCGTTTCTCTCCTGGACCTTTTGCCTCCGCGACCCGACCACAGATAAGCAGTAGAAGATGGATGGATGGAAAATTAAAATGAAATTGAAGGATAACGGCAAGGATTTTGTTTTCATGGCTTAACCCATGCGACTTCTGAACTGGTATAAAAGCTTACTTAGTTAATTACTCTTGCAAAAATAAAATCTGTCTGTGCAATCTGCTGCGAATATGTTAGAGGAAGAACAGAAAATCAGCTAAACACCATGTGGGCCGAGCATGAATGCATACAGCTCAAGTGCACAGGCTGTTCAAAAATTTACAAAAGACGCCCATAAAGCCAAGTTCCACTTACCGGTAAAAGTCTGCTTTCTTCACAGCCTCCTCACATCGCTTCAGGGTAGTGCTATGTTGGTTCTGCAGGGACTGCAGGTCTGCCATTGCCTTCATGCACTGCAGCTTTAGACGCTCATAGTCATGACCCGTTTTTGAGTTTAGTCTATTTCAAAAAGAGAGAAGGAAGAAAAAACATTGGGACAAATCTAAAACTCAGGTTTTAAAAAACTACAATGGAGACTGGCAGCATGACTAACATACTTCTACTTACAGGAGCAGAAAGAAGAAACATATTTTGAAGCTATTTTTAGGGGGGGTTTTTTTGTTGTTTTTTGTGTCGTTTAGAAATGCGTGTTTTAGAGAGTAGGGAGTAAAGTGTATTGGACTTAAGTACCTGCATTCTTCAAAAGTAGTTCCAGGTGAAGAAAGTGGCAAACGTTTGAGCAGTT
Organism: Kryptolebias brasiliensis; assembly: GCA_028566095.1. Classification (NCBI taxonomy): domain Eukaryota; kingdom Metazoa; phylum Chordata; class Actinopteri; order Cyprinodontiformes; family Rivulidae; genus Kryptolebias; species Kryptolebias brasiliensis. The sequence continues at coordinate 17,779,070 of JAOXNZ010000064.1, forward strand.
CATCCCTTTCACAAGTCACCTGTCTCAGCTGGAACAGGACTGTCTCCATCTTCTCGTTCACTCTGTGGCTGTCAGTGTTGGTGGGGAGAGGTGAGGAGGCTTGACCAGAAGTACCTGTGAGAGTCAGCACGTCACTGAAGGAAAGGGCTATTCACAAAGACCATATGATGGGGCTGTTATTACAGATTTGGATTCTTTAAAATGGTAAAGTTATGATGTGGATTTTTAGCAGCCCCGGTGCACAAAGTAAGTGTGGCAACACAAACGTAGTTTCAGAAGACAGCAAAAAATGGACGCAACCGTCTGATATAAACACTTCTTTTTTTTTTAAGTCCAACTAGAACTAAACTGAGTTGGACTTGTTTTAGAACGCAGAAACTCAAATGGTTGTGTTCAGAGGAGATGTTAGCTTAACTCTGGTTCTTCAAACTGAGACCCTTTTGACTGCTGCCAATTGTAGGGAAGAAACTGACGTTTAAAGGAAATAGAATGGTGTTGAGAAATTATTTTAAATTATGATTGTTTTTCCCTCCCCCTGAACATAAACAAGTATTACATTTTATGATTTATTTATGTCACTGCTGTGTTTAATCAACCTCAGCACATCAGAATGCGTCACACAGGAAATAAACCTGCTGATACAAATTCTGCATTTGTTTTTTAATAGCATGTGCTAGCCAAATCCGCTGGCCTTTAGAGAATAACTAAACAAACCAGGTCTGTGCGTGCATGAGTGGGGGTTAGAGTGTTTTTACTAAATCATGCTCACATCTGTCTAATCACGTGCATGTGCTCAGAGTCTAAACAGCCAGCAACCAGACAGTAGGTACTATTTATAAAACTGAGGCATGTTTCTTGGAATATGCGGTTTTATTTTTCCCCTCGTAAGAAAGATAATTTCTTTCCTTAAAATTTAAAGTTTGTACCTCAAGATGAGAGCGATACCCACCTAAGCTGCTGAGTGAGCTGCTGCTTTCTGAGTCCGATGGCATGGTGGACAAGACACTGTAAGTGGACCCTGTGAGGCGGACAAAAACATTAAAGTCAGCTCTGAGAGTATTCGACCGTGTCTGCATTATAGTCGGATGATTATCTTCAGCATTGTGTGGAACATCAAGGCTCTGCAGCTCGGGTTACATTCAGGATCTTTTAGTCAGGGGGAAAAAAAAAAAAAAAAAAAAAGACCAGCTGAAGGAATAAAAGCTGGGACTTTCCCCAACTTTAGATGACAAGCCTTGTGGCTGACAACAGGGTAAAGCTAATTATCAGTTGGGCAGGGAGCTTGAATACTTACTAACCAGGGCCACAAAGAGGCTGCAGTCTTACAGCTTCTTCTTTCATCTCCTCTGACAACATCACGCAGTCCCACCCCCTGTGAAAGCCCCTTCTTTTATTTCGTACAGTGATTCATAATTAACTATTCAGAGAGGGGAACACGTAACATTATGAGGAAGATTATATTCTTTAACTAACCAATGTAAATGTAATTACTGAGGAAAATTAGAGGGTGATAAATCACTTGTTAATTTTCTCAGGTCTCTCAGATTTCTCAATAACTAGAGTGTCATTTGAGTCAAGTCACTATGTGATGTAAAAGTAACAAAATGAAAATGCAGCCTAATAAGTAAAGACATGAAAGACTTTTTACTGAAGTCTTTTTTTGTTTTGTTTTTTTAAAGCTAAAATTAGAACTAGTAAAGAAGGGTAAAACTGCTAGATCGG
>JAOXNZ010000064.1:17802378-17814895 GCA_028566095.1 Kryptolebias brasiliensis
CCCCAGTCAGTCGGAGCACAGGGATGCCTGAAAAAAACCCGGGTGGTCCAGAAAAGCCGGTGTTTCGGTTCTGCTCCCGCTGCCCCCCAGAAGGCGACATGATGTCGGCTGTAGAGAGCGGGTTGTACCACCCTGCTCAGCTGCTCAGCTGGGTCTGCATGTCTCTGCAGGAGCCCCCGGGCAGAGCTGCGCACGGCGCGGCTCAGGACGGGAAGGAGCGCTGCAGCACGGCCGACTTGGGCTCCAGCTATCTCAGCAACTTCTTCCATCTCAGCAGTGAGGTACAGCAACAAGTTGCACACAGCAGAAACAGTTATTACACCTTTGCATGGGTGTTTTGAAGTTTGAAAGCCCCCGTCTTTGTTTTTCTTTTCTTTTCTTGCACGTTGCAGTTTATCCTAAGAGGCTCAATAATATGTTTCTCCTATTTATTTATTTATTTTTTACAGTAAACCTCACCTGCATGCCTTTCTCGGATCGTGGTGTACTGAGTGTGTAGTATATGAATATGTGTTTTGTACCCTGGTATAGGACCTGAGTGTGCGCAAGCTGTTCTGGTGTCAGTGGGCAGCTGCAGGGGGAATGGCAGGTTGAGAAAGTTCTCTCCCAAGGTTTAAAAAAATGTTTCAGCTCACCTTGACTGGCCTCTGCATGGTCAGAGGAGTGAAGCACAGTGACAGCACTCAGTGGCACTTAGTGTTACTGTCACACTAATGAAGAACATATAAATAAAAACAGACATTATTAGGTTAGATAACTACAGCCCCATTATAGTAAACATGTCAAATGTTGAAACTAAAAATCAGACACATTTTTAGAGGAAAAATCAGGTATTTTTTTTTAATTTTAGGCAGTATCACATCTCAAAAAGTTGGAACCGGGTCATGTTTACTTCCGTGAAATATCCCCTCTTCTTTTAGCAACAGTCTGTAAATGTCGAGGAAATGAGGAGACCAGCTGCTGGAGGGTTTTTGGGGAAATGTCCCATTTTTGTTTGATGCAGGTTTTAGCTGTTCAACAGTCTTGGGTCATCTATGATGGATTTTTTTGCTGGTGTGTTGCTCAAAAACCTGTGTATATTGTTCTGCACTGATGCTGCCTTTCCAGATGTGTAAGCTGCCCATGCCACAGGCACTAATGTACCCCCATAGAAGCAGAGAGGGAGGCTTTCGAACAGCATTCTAATAACATGCCTGATGGCCCCTTTACTTTTTAGTACAGACGATGTTGTGTCCATAGTTTCCAAAAACCTAAAATAAAATTTTGATTTGTATGAACACAGATCAGTTGTCCACTTTGCCTCAGTCCATTTTAGACGGCCTTTGGTGCAGAGAAGATGGCAGCATTTCTTGATGGTGTTCACATATGGCCTTATCTGTGCATGTTAGAGCTTTAAGGAGCATTTGTGGGGATACTTAATGCAGTACTGCATGAAGATCACGAGGCAACCAATATTTGGTCTTATCCTTTGCACACAGAGATTTCACAGAGTTTTTTGATGATATAATATGCTGTATATCATCATATGTGTCTATATATATATATTACTGTAGATGATGGAATATTCAAAGTCTTCCCAATTTTTCATAGAGGAACATTATTCTGAAATTGTTCCCCTTTTTTATATACAGTTTTTGGCAGACTGGTGAGCCTCTGCCTATCTTTACTTCTGAGAAATTCAGCCTCTAAAATGCCCTTTTAACACCCAGTCCTCCCACTGACCTGTTGTCACTTAACCTAATTCATTGCAAAATGCTTCCCCAGCTGTTTTTTTTATTTGTATCACTTAGTTTTACAGCCTTTTGTTGCCCACTGTTGCACCCTTTTTTGAGATGCTGCCATAAAATTCAAAATTACCTTATTTCTTCCACAAAAAAAAAGGTGCAACTTCGTAGCTACAGCATTTGGCGTGTTTACTATGTTTTGTTGTGAATAAAATATTGGTTTATGGAATTTGAATTTTTTTTATTTACATCTTACACATCGACCCAACTTTTTTGGAATTGGGGTTGTGGCACATAAAAGTAAAAAACAAATTTAAAAAAGAAGACATGATTGAAATGATCTGGTAACTTTACACATCTGCGATGACAGAGTCAACTGCCAACTTGTTGTCTATGATGCCTTCAGCGCAAACAGACAGTAATCAGCACGCTGGTTCCTCATGTTTGCCCTGCGGTGCCATATAGCACCCATCTCCTCCAGATGCACAAAGATGCTGATTATGTCCTGCCAGTGGGACCAGTTGGAGGAATGCATGACAAAGGCATTTTGTTCTGACAAGGAAATGGACACCATTGGTTCACACACAGTAAACACAGTTGAGACCAAACAGCTGCGTAAGAGAGAAAACCCAGAGGGTACTCTATCCCAGAGACAAACAGGAGAATCAATCAATGACAGACTGACGAGACATATTGGAAATACTCTCTTTTTGGAGTCACAACAATAAGAATTTTGTGATTTGTAGAAGAAAAGTTTCTTTGCAGAGCTGAAAATAATAGTTAACCAAACCTACAAGTAGATGGAAAAAAACATTTTCTAAATAAAAACACCAGTTACTAATATTTCTGTGATGTTTCTGTTAGGAAATCATGTTGGAAATGTCTTAAAAATTTTTAAAGCGTGGTTCTGTGGAAATGTTATGAATAATTCATATCTTATCTGTGGTAGATAGCTTTGATTGGTCTCAGTTTGGATATATACAGCTTAGCTTTGACTGGATTGAACTGCTAGGCAAGCCGGGCTTAAATCAAAGTGGCTTGCTGCCTCTTGAAAACCTCACCAGTCTCAAAAATTTCATAGTGGTTCATGCAAAACACTATTTTATAAACCTTGACATCGCTGCCAATTTCCTACAGTTATTCTGGCAGAAATATAATGCTTCAGGCTGCACCAGAAGTGCCACAGCACTTTGAACTTACAAATAACCAAATAATTCTTTGTAAATAACCATGTGATGTGACAATAAAGGATTTTTTTAAAAATAGTGTTTGCAACAGCAATCCATTTTGGTCTTAGCCCCACTCAGAATAGCTGTTAGCTCATCAAATTGGTCAGAATTAAATCAGAAACAGGTTTATTTGGCATTTATCTTATTTGGTGTATGTGCAGTTCACATACAAGGAATTTGACTCCAGTTTCACTTGCTCTTGTTCTTCTAGAAAGTTTTGTACTTGAAGAAACTCTATTTCTTCCAAAACGAGGTTGCTCAAAGAGCTATTTAGAACAAGTAAGATGTTACATGTTCATAACCTTTTTACACAACCCCACTTTAAAAGATCTGAACTAGCCCTTCAATTACTTTTCCAAGACTAGATCAAATTAAATTGATTAGCTACAATTAGTAGCTTCAGGTCTGCTCTAGTTGATACAGTTCTTTTGATGTATTTTAACCTTTACATCCTTGTAGCTCTGCTGCCGGTGATCTATCGTCTTGTTTTCTCTTGCAGACCTTGAGTAAAAATTTCTACGAAGGCTCTTCGCCGTACGGATCCCTCAGTAACATCGTAGACGGCCTGAATTCTCTGGCGGATCATTTCTCAGACCTCTCCCTGTCCCCCGAGACACACAAACCCAGCAAAAGGCCGCCACCCAACTACCTGTGCCACCTCTGCTTCAACAAAGGACACTACATCAAAGATTGCCCTCAGGTGAGACAGATAGTGATGCTGCACATCAGGCAGGGGCAGATTTGGGACTGTTTTTTTCTGAACCAGCTGTGCAGCGTGTGGGCTGTTTGAATTGTTTGACAAATGCTTTCAAGTGCTTTGTAGAGCTTATGAAGTGCTGCGAGGAAAAGAGAACGACATCAAGAGTATATGGTGACATCTGTGATTATGTTTATGAAAGAAGCTAAGGTTTAACCCCCTTCCCCCTGCTTCCTCACATTTGTTGGCATTTGCCCCAGCTTTTATTAGGCTAAATTTGGAGTCTAAATTCCAACTTAAGAATATAATGTTCGCTTTATTATTTTTCTCTGTGTGAAATAGATTCTTCAGCACATGTTTGAGTAAATGTACCAGGACCGGCTGGTAATGAGCAGCAGATGCCAGACTGGTTTACTCAGAGCAGCGCTTAATGAAAGATGATAGGTTTCTCTGTGAAAATAGGCACGACCTCCTCTCCAAACATAAAAGAAATATTAGCACAGCTTTATGTGCAGCTGTGGCTCCTCATTGATCAAGTTCAGAAGGAAGAACTTAACGGTTGTCGGCTGTAATAAAAATAATTAAATGAATTGTTGACATGATGTGTAAAAATGGCAAGACTGAAACTCAAATATCTGCTAAACCTTTACTTTCTATTACATAAAAACACAAGTAAAGTTAAAAGCAAATCTCCGTTGTTCTTTTGCAACAGGTGCAACACTTTTTTTTTTTAAAAAGATGTCACAAATTATAATACTGGGAAATGTGAGAATGGCAATCTCACAAACAAAAGACAGTTTACATTCTTTCATAATAGGGCACTAAAACAAAAAAAAAATAGTTGTATTAGCAAGGATTAAAGCATTTAGGTGCAATGTGTAAAGTTAATAGGTAAACTTTGTAATAGGTGTTTTTTTGCCAGCAACAAAATGGAAGAAATGTGTATTTACAGCACTTATCACTTTCTGTTTTTAAAATTGATTTAAAATCAAACTATTTCTCTTTGGCTGTCGATCATAATTTTACTTCACTTTGGTCGGCTTTGTTGTTGTTTTTAAAGTGCTCTATAAATAAAGTGGCATGATATGTGCATTTTGTAAATCTTGCGTTCCATTTACCATGAAAGTTTGAATTCGGCTCTGGGAATGAGACCCAACTTAATCGTGTTCCAGGTTCAGGTCAGAAAATCAGTAGGATTTGCCAAGTGTTGTGCTCAGTAACCAGGCTAACTACCATTAGCAATACAAGCTAATAATAATGCATTTTGCTGCGCCAACATGTTCACTAATAGTGGCTGGAAAGTACTGTGTATGACTGGATTACTGAGATGCAAACTGACAGAAGTGAGAATAAAAAGTTTATTACTGAAGCTATCACAAGTTTATATGCTCGATGCAGCCACGGTGGATTTTGAGGTCAGGACCGGTCAGGAAACTCCAACTTTCCAAGTTGCAGGTTCCAAGTTTTCAACTTTGGAAAACAAGCCAGCTGATTTTTTTCCGACTTGGAAATTCCGGCTTCCAAGTACAAACAGAACGCACCAACACTGTCTTGGAGAAAGGAACAACACTATTTGTCATTGTTGTGATCACACTTTTTGTAAGAATTAAATATCATCATCAGTGAGTGTTACAGTTGTTGGTAGGGGCATTTTCTCACCTTCTTCACATAACTACGTGAAGAAGCCATCAGTAATTTAGTCATGTTTTATTTAATTGTTTTTAATGTGAAACTTCTGATTTTGCTATTAGCGAACCAGTCAACAGTAAAATTTCACGAGCTTTTCTTTTAGTTGAAAAAGATGGGTTTTTTTTTTTCACAATTTGAATCGTGCATTGTTCTGTGGCTCATCACTGAGAACAATGAGAAGATTGCTTCAGTTCAGTATGGAAGACGGGCCTTATAGGAATGTAAAGAATGTGGAGAAAACAATCCCCAGTGAGTTTGTAGCTCCGAACACTTTCGCAGGAGAGTTCAGGGTCTTGAGGAGCCCACATCAACCCTTAAAGTCTTCTACTTTAATGGAGACACCATGATGAAAAAGGGATTAAAACATAAAAGTGCCAGTACATCTCATTTGGGTATGACTGAACTTAAAGCTTTGAGGTATACAGCTGATGTCAGAGCACATCGGAGAGTCGTGTTAGTTCCTTCAGGAGGCGGTTACGATTTCAAACGACCCTTCTTTGCAGACACATCTTTTGACGAGCGCAAAATCTGGAAACCATCTCTTCCTTCTTGTTCAAGTTCTTTTTTAGCAGATGATGTCAGATGTTGTCATTTGTTGTTAATATTTCAAATCAAAAGAGATGATTGCGGACTTGTCATGACAAAACATCTCTTCAGTTGTACCGTTTCCCCGGGGCTGTAACTAATGAACAATCTGCTTTTTGTTCCTGTTGACTGGCATCTGAGGCATTTTTCAGCTCAAAACAGCTGAAATCCATACTTTGGGGTGTGCTTTTGATGTCTCACAGTTTGGGTTGTGAAAATATTACTTCAAGTCCTATTGGGAATTGAATAAGGTCTAAAAGCTGTTATCCATTTCCCTTTTTCTTTTGAAGATGTTTCAATCATACAAGCATGCATGTTCAAGTTGAACAACTTTCACCTTCTAACCTAAGGTCACAACCTTTTAATTACTTTTGCTAATTAAGTAGCTGAACCTAGAGAGCACAAGAGAGCCAGAGCGCAGACAGTAAATGGGTGTATGGTGGGAAGGGGTTGGAATAAATAAGTGGAGCATTGTTTCTGTGAAGAGGCTGTGGAACCAAAGGTCAGGAAGTCAGGCCGTATTGTTCGCACAGCTCTGTTGGCTGTAGTCATCTCCGTCTCTCTGCCTGTGCGGAGAAGCAACTATCAGACACTGAGTTTAAAAAACTCAAAGTGCAGCTGCCCAGAGACAGCCACATCTACTGTGTGTTTGTGGAAGCAGTGGGAAGTACGGGAAGTGGGCGTATGTCTTTACAGTTACAGTTTAATCATGTTTGAATGGAGGGGAAAAGCCTGCTTCAATAATCACTTTGGACAGGGGAACTTCTAATAATCGCAGGGATTGCAGGAGGAATTCCTTGATTTATATTTGGTCTTAGAGTGAACTGAGATATTTTTAGCTTTAGTATGCTTGAAGAGCCAGTGTGTAAAATGTAATGTAATGCCATCTACAGAGGAAAAATGCAAAGATCAACCACTCCACTTAACACAAAACACCAATTCCTAGGACCAGTGTTTGGTTTGGTTGTTGCTCGTTGACTATACCCGGCATGGGTAAACACATCATATCATCACATATTTGCTTGTGCACTATGCTTGTTACCAGAAGATTAAAATAGAGTTTACAAATTTAGATGGGACAGTATTTCTGGACATCCAGAATGTAAAAAATGGAGACAATAAAGGAGATTAGTTTGACATTTCAAAAGACATCTGCAGCTAATACTCTGAACAAAAACTGGTTAAGTAAAGTAGTCATCATTAAACTTTACTAGGATGTAACTAAATGTATATTCTTGGTTTCAAGTTTCTTCTGCACAGGACTTTGGAGATGAAGCTGTGAAAATGTGGAAAAGACTGATTATTGCGTTAGCACAGTATTCCTTTTCTCAATTTAACCCCTTAGTCCCTAGGCCTATTTTTGAGAACTATGCTGCCCCCGGTACAGGGGCCACTAGTGATGTAGGGGTTAAGATGAGATAACCCGCTGCTTGACGACACCTCATTTTTTTGCACAGATGTAAAATGGATGTTATCTTGTCTCAAATTTTGCCACATGAGTATCTTTCAAAAGATTAAACCTTGAACATACTACAAAGTTCAGAACAAATGGTGATGATTCCAGCAAAATCTTAGGCTCGGGTGTAAAAGCATTTAAGCACAGCTCGAAACTAGAAAATTTTCAAAACGGACTAATTTCTGTGTCTCTGGTTCTTTTTGTTTTTACTGCTGATAATCGCCTTATCTGTTCGCTGTATGCTGTCTGTTGCTTTTGGCTCGAACATCTGCTGAGACGACAAGCAAGATAGAGAAAACCCTGGAATGTGGGGTAGACAGACTCCTTTTGATAAACGGCATCTGTCATCTGCTCAAAGCTAACGGACTTGGAGGCAAACTGTGGTTGAACTAAACCTCTGTGTGCTTGCACGTTTTTAAATGACATCACATTTCTGGGTTTTGAAATTTAAGGGTTTTTTTTGCATTTTTGCAGGTAATTGAGTTGAACGAAATGGACAAGTTTGCCTGTTTTATATTAAATGCAGCATGACATCTTTTTTCTTTTACTATAGAGGCTGGAAACCTCCCTACCAGCTTTCTCTGCTTTCTCTGCTCATTAAGTTAGAAATATTTTACTGTTGCAGTTCTTGTTTGTCTGCCAGCCCACCTGCCTCTGCCATTCACTCATTGTGAAACACGATGCTGGTTTCCAGCTGTATATGTCATCAGCACGACTGCAGCTTAGTCAGACTCTGGACTGAGAGTGCGTATTGGCAGCGTATCCTCCCCCAATAAAACCAATGAAAGCTGTGGGAGAAATAGACGCTAAGAACTTTAATGTGCATAAATGTGTGTGTGGGGGTATTATTCTGCGGGTTTAAAGGCTTTGAAAGCTCTCAAAAAGTGGGTGTGATGGATTAAAAATCTGGAGCAGAAAACACAAAACTAATCATCTGCTCTTCAGCCTCCAGTTGTTTATATCCAAACATATTTATTTGCCATCAGTGGAGCCAGGAGTTTAAGTGTGCACGATTTGCAGAAACAGATTTCCACTGTATGTGCTTACAGAGTCAGTTTAGGTTTCTGTAAGTAGAGCTTTTAGCCCTGATTTGTTCAGGAGGAAGAAAAAGATCGTGTGAGACGTATCCTACAGCTTTCACTGGCAGGGCCGGCTTGTCACATCGCGTTTCTTAAATTACAGTTTGTGCTTATTGTTGTGAGGTTAGTGGAAAACCTTTGTCTTCTTTCAGACCTGTGTTAAAGACACGGTTTGGTGTGCATTTCACAGCAAAAGCAGATCTGCAGTGACAAGTCCAGCTGGTGAATTTACATCTCTAGCTATGCCTTAAGCACAGTACTGAGGAGATTTTCTCAAACTAAATCTTTATTGTGTTTAAGAACTTAAAAATTAGTGGCAGAGAGATGGGGAAAAAAACCCTCAAACATGATTTTTATCTACAAAATGTCATTTGCAATTTTAATAATTTAATAATGTATTCATTTCCTTTGTCTGCCATTTTTGTTCATTACAACTCTGATTAGATGAAGCATTCGTACGTGAACTGATTATTTTTAATGCTTTATTCAAATCTATAATGAGAGCAGCATTCCTTGAACGAACGCATACCACCTGCTGCTTTGCGTGCCTTTAAACAAAGTTGTTGTGATCTGTTAGCGCTTGGAGCATGTCTTGAAGATGACTCTCAGCCACTACCACACCCGGTTTGAGCTCAGTAGCTGTAAAAAATGTCTGGCATGTAGTCATTTTTGCGTTGCTAAGAACAATTAGTTGTGGTGTCCAACCTGAATTAGGTTGACTTCAACAGTTAATCAGTTGTAGACGTACATGCAGTGATTACTTTGAGTTTTGTTCAAATCCATCCAGTGGTTCATGAGATATCCAGTCCACAGACACAGAACATGTGTTTGTCACATTTAAAGCTGTTAGATGACTACCAAAACAGTGCTCTGATTGAAGATTAGACCTGTTAATTCCTTTTGTAATTAGTACTTTTTTTATGATTTAGGACAAAATCTGTATAAACTGATGATCCCAACTGACTTGTTTTCTGTGATAATTTAAAGAAAGAAATCAAAGATATTTATTTTTAAGAGGGGAGAAAAACAATAAAACATAAGAGGCATAAAACCATAATCAGTAAATGTTGCTTGAGCAATTAATTTTCCACTTCTGGCAAATAGTCGTCTCATTATATGAAAAAAAATAAATAAATAAAAACCTTTTTGTTCAATCACATTGTTCTAAAATTAAAACTAAAACTCGTTAGTGTAAAGGTCCAGTAAACAACAGGTTTCATCAGAGTCAGAAAGTGACTTGTGTGCCGTCAGAAGTCTAAAATAAAGGAGATGTAACGCTGGTAAACTTCAGTTCAGACGTTTGGTTCTTGTTTGCTTTGGTAACAGCCGGGTTGCTCCGTGACGCTGTGGGGGTCTGATACAAATTAAACCCAGCAAGGGAGAGAGAGCACTCTGGGTTTGTTAGTGTTGAGTAATTGACCACATGGTATCCAGTGTTTTTCTTTTTTCCTAACCAGGTTGACGGCCTCATGGGAGCGGAGGAGAAAGTGGATGACTGAGGGAGGAAGGAGGGCAGGGGGTGGGGGTGGAGGGTGGAGGGTTCGAGCAGTCCATTGTTTGCCTTGATGGTTTCCAGATGATGGCCGCCACCTCCTGGGCCTCTCTCATCAGCCTACAAGGATCTTGTCCAAACGTATCTGCTGCAGCTTTAAAACCTGGCCTTTCATCAGCCCTCTCTGTACTCTCTCTCTCTCTCTCTCTCTCTCTCCAGCCTGATGGCAGTTAGGTTCACAGCACATGTAAAAAAAAAAAAATCAATTTGCCATTATTTTGTCTTAAAACAGTTTGGCCGGCTTTAGCGTCGAATTGCATAAATCTTTGCTCAAACGTGAAGAATTTGCTTAGGGTACATTTTTACTTTTATATTACTTCAGTGTGTTTGTGTTTGCTTTATTTTGTTTTTCTATCAACTACCAATTTCTAGATTGGACAATAAATTAGAATATTACACACTAGACAGTCTAACAACGTAACATTTTGTCTTAATCCTCCATACACAAACATTTATAAACTTTGCTCATGATTCAATAACTGCAAATGATTAACAGCTGCGTGAACAGCTGTAACGGCGATTCAACATTCTTAGATTATCACCTATCATAAAGAGCATTACCACCATCTACTGACCTCTTTCTGTTCAGACAAATTGGCGGTGCAGCTTCTTACACACTGACAGCAGTGGGTTCAGCTTTGGGGTCTGCCATTTTGTGAAGAACTGCCAGTTTTGTAAAACCAGCCCGAGTCTCGTTTCAGCAGAAATGAGTGGAAGAATTTCCAGATAAGATGCCTGCTTTGTGTCGGTGCGAAAGTGTCAGTCTGAGGAAGGTGGAGGATATTTTGAGCTTCTTTCACCTAACCAGTTTTATTGCCCTAATGAAAACTTTATTTTCAACTTCCAACTGTCAAAATACAAAGTGGTTGAGAAGGTATGCAACTGTGCACATTGATAAGCTTTTTGTTAGGAAATGTTGAGGATAGATTTGTTTTTCGTTGTTTAAAGTCAAATGGAAACAGAAATTCTTCCTTTTTTTAGTTGCAAAGTGCTCATCAAGGCAAACTTTATGTTGACAAATTGGAATAGTGGCTTCTGATTATAATCATGTCTGTAAAAAAATACACCTCAAACTAAAACTGAAATTTTGAAATAATATCACTTTTTAAGTGTCACAACTTGATGTTTTCAGCAGTATGCTGGTCTCTTTGGACTGCAGGAATCTTTTCATAGTCTCTACAACTATTTGAGTTTGTTTCCACTTATTTCTGGAGGAAGTGTGGCCATTTTACTTTTATTCCAACCTTTCAGCTCCAACTTCAGTGTAAGAGCTTTTCTAGAGTGGTCAAAACAATGTAAATGTTGGGTTTACATTGGTTCAGCTGAGTTATTCAATGTGGGAACCTGGTATTCCTGTAAATGGTAATGAAAACGTTTAAGCACAGGTTGTAATGTGAGCTAATACAAATCTAAACCAAATCCAGGTTATGGAGGTTTATATGGAGCTTCTGGACCAAACTAAATCAAGAACATTTAAAGATTGTCCAAGGAAAAGCCCGTAGAACCGTTTGGTTCAAAATCCTCCATTGTAACCACTTTAATATGTGTTGAAAAATATATTTTTTTATTACCCTGAGTTAATGATTATACACAAGTTGCCTGGTAACAGATTTTTCTGCCTGTGCTCAGTCCTTCCTGTTCTGTTAGAGCATCCCATAACTGTCAGGTCAAAAGTGAGGGTCTCATTTGCGTGCTGTCAGCGTGGTATCTTTGATGGGACCGGTGGAAACTCGGGAGTGCGCGATGCCCCTTGATGTCCTGTGGGCTCCAGAATTTAGGTACGGTTTGTTTTGTTTGTTCTGAAGAGTGAAAGCTGTTTCCTCCCTCAGGAAGATGACGATCTGTGCGCTCTCCACTGCAGGCGCCTGAGAAAGCGCGAGCGGCCATCTGATGTGACCTCCTGAAGTGCCTCGTGGCGGCCGGGGGATGCAAACACAAGGCTGAGAAACGCCTCACTGTGGCCCGGACAGTCCCCGATGCTCCGAAATGTTTGGTTAAGCAGATGTTGTCCTGGAAATGACTAAATTTATCCGAGACGTTTGGAGCTTGACGTGGGTTTGAGCTGTGAAGTCTAAACAATGCTCGATACGCTGCAGTCCTAATTGTGAACGTGCCCTGCTTTTTAGTCATGTTTCTAATTTAAATCTTTTTTTCTCTCCATATTTTGGAATGAGTTTAGGATTTTGTCATGTTAAAAAAGTGCAGAGTTCATCTGGGTTTTATTTCCTCCCTGCTCAGATCTTTGTGTTCTGATTGGTGAGTTGGGACCAGCTGGAGAGATGACTGAGAGCTCAAAGTATTTGTCCGATGGTAGAAGGGCCCCTCCTATTGGTCGCCCCGTGGGCTGGGGCCCCCTTCATGGTCCCCCGGGACCACAGCTGGAGGCAGGGAGTTCATTTCTAATGAGAAATCTGAAACTCTTTTTCCATCAACAAAGAAATTACACCAAACAATATTTTCTAATTTATTTGGATTAAGCTTAAATGTTTAAAACTAAATATATTTA
>JAOXNZ010000064.1:17822590-17849323 GCA_028566095.1 Kryptolebias brasiliensis
GTGACTGCTGGAGATAGGCACCGGCTGCCTGCGACCCGGAATGGAGAAGCGGTTAAAGAAAATGGATGGATGGATGTAGAGCTTCTGGGAATACATTTAAATTAAAAAGTAATATAATCTCCACTTTTCTAACACCACCACATACAGCAAAAATGACATTTTTTATGAAATATAAAGTGTTTTAGAAATAGTCACTACACAGTCCTGTGCAGTTTTGAGTTATCTCTAATTTTCTTGTTTTGTTATGGGATTTACTCTACAGAAAATTGGTTGTTTGAAATGTGTTCGGAAGCAAAATATAAAGATCCAAATCAGTTCTATTTAACAAAGTCCAAATAAAAACTTGGAAAGACCTTCAAAAACCCTGGAGAGCCACTGACCAAGAGCACTTTAAGCAATTACAAAAAAAGTTTGGCTCATTGGAAGCAAAATATAAAGAAATAAAGAATGACTCAAGACGTTTGCACACTACTTTTATAAAGAGAAAATATTTACTACATTTTGTAAACATACAATAAGTTAAGCAACCTGGTAAATAAAGATGTGAGAAACAAGTGGGTTAGGGTTGTGTGTTTTAGAACACCATGTCACTCCTACAGCTATGCTTTTAAAAAATACACTTTATCCTAATTAATGTTGGGCTGGGAAACAACTAAATCTGGCCCCTTGAATACATTATTTTCTAAAACTGCAGCATGTAAAAATAAATACAATGAAATTAAATCATGTTAAACCATTGTATTCATTTTCTATGTTAAATCAAGCTAGAAAGGTCAGTTTGTGAATTCTCAAAAAAAAAACAAAACACTGGTTTTAGTAAAAACCATGAGGTGGATAACCACAGAGCCCATCAGTGCTTGAAATACATTTATTTTACTCTTTAATAAGGGAAAAGTTGCCAGAAGTACAGACAATTAAGACACCATGACCAAATATTCACCACTTTAAGTTTACAAACAAAAAAACAAAGTATTTAAACACAATGAAACAGGTAAAATAACTAATATAGAGACATATCAGACTTCCTAAAGTTCCTTCATTCCGTTTGGAGCTGTTTGCTTTATTTAATAAGAAGGTTGAAGTCAGAATCTAATTTTGGCTGTAGATAATAGATCAGTTGGGCTCGTTAGTGTGGCTGAATTAGAGAGATGGAAGCAAATTACATGACAATTAAACATTTATGTTGTATCATCTTTTGCCACGCTGTTAAAATATTATTTAATACACAGAACACTGTGACTTTATTTACTTTGCTAAACTGTCAAGCAGCACTCTCCTTGGTACCATCAACGAAGGTGGTGTTTTATTAGCACATCATTTGGGAGAATTTCCTTTAAAATCAAAATAATCTCTAATATATGCTATTATGAAGAGAAAATGGGATTTTTTTTTTGACAAGTCTCTTAAACAAATCCAAAAAGTATTTTATAAGTAAAGGCCCTATCTCACTGGGCTGTGGCTTGCTGGAGACTAGCTGGCAACTCAAAATTGAGTATAAATGTGCAAATTTTCCTCACAGTCTCACTGATTCCTGGCTGTTCGCCGACACAGAGCTCTGTGTCGGAGCAAATACTGAAGATTTTAAGCCATAAAACTGCAGGTGTCATCTGCTCTCTGTAGATCTTCACTCTATACATGGCTGTTTAATTTAATCAGCCTGCAGTTAAGCAGTTTTTTTTAACCCCAAGACTGCAGGTAATACCCGCCTGGACTCACTTTGTAACCACCTTGGCAGCCGCCCCCCACGTTCATGATTTGATCTACTGAAGTACACATCAGAAATGAGACAGGCAGCTTTGGAAAAGTTTTTAAATAATTATTTATCACCAGCGTGGCTTTCAGGCCCGAGTGTGTTTTGTCAGAGAGCTCCTGCGCTGGTGTTAAAACACAGCGCAGGTGCTTGAGAGACCAGCTGGAGACGCCCCCCGACAAAACGGAGGTGGGTTCAAGGCGCTTGTGAAGACCTTGTGACTATCTTGAGTAAAAAGCTGTTGTGCAAATGTTTTTTGACCACGTTCAAAATTCAAGAGACGAGGCTGCGTGCCTCAGGCGAGGGAATTGCGAACCCCGCAAGTCTGGAGACTCATCGTGCAAATGCCAATCGCCAACTAGTCACAGCCCTAACGCAGTTCTTTGTGGAAACACATCTTGGTTAAAACAAAAATATAAAAAAAAACATTTTCAGAGGGACAGCAAATAAAATAAAGGCATTTCCCCCAACCTAACCCCTGTGAGGCTTGGGCACAAAAGTGTGGAACAGGTTAAGACAGCAGCATATTCACTTTGTCAAGTCCAGTAACTTCCCATCAGGATCCAAAGAACCCTGATAGTTTGCCATCATGCAACAGCAGGACCAAATCTGATTTAATGTTTCTGCGAAGGAGAGGGGTATTGGCGAGTTTAAAATCTGGTACTCCTTTACCCGTTTGACAACTCTTTTAGCGAGAGCAAGGAGTCTGTCAATAATCCGGGCTTTCAGATCCATCAATTTGATAGGACATTTGCGCTTTGAAGGAAGTTGGAGGAGTTTCACCCCAGTATGCTCCAATAACTTCTCAATGTCAAAGTCTCTGTCTGCTATGAGCTGGTCGCCCGGCTGAAGCAAGTCCAAAATTCCAGACAGCCTCACCAACTCCTCGTTGGACATGAAACCAGGGAACAACTTTGATGCAAAGGTGATGGAACCGCAGGGCGCTACTCCAATCAAAGCTCTATATCTGGTAAAGTTTGTGTGACCTGACAGTTTTTCAGAGCAGACAGTATCCATTTCTTGGTTCTCACACTCGATCTCTGTGCTTGCAACAATGACCCTCACATTTTGGCAGTACGGCAGAAGTTTGAAAGGGATCGCTTGTCTAACCTGTATCTGTGTCATCCAGATTCCAATCGATCCCAACAAGAGGTACAAGTAGTTGGACCAAGTGATTAAGATCTGATTCACTCTGGTGAGGCTCAGTCCAAACGTTCTTGCCAAAACTCCCTCCTTTTGGCCAAGGCTAAGATGCATGCAAAACATAAAGAACTCGTCGATGAGTGGAAGCTTGCGCTGGGGCCTTGAATCAAAGCCGTCCTCTTTTGTGACAATTCCACTCCTGCTCCAATACACAAGCCTGGATGCGGTCGGTTCAATGGCTGTCCAAAACACAGAAAACACGCATTTGGATGGGAACCTGGTGAAATATCTAAAGTCGTCATCAGACACACACCATCTCTCCAGTAATGGTCCGTAGAGAACGAGAGCTGACACCACTTGCTTTATCTTCTGCACGCTTTCCATTTCCCCTTCAGGTCCAACTAAATACAGAATAATAACACTTGTTAATAATCTGGGTTTAAAAAAACTTCACATCCAGTAGGTTGATAACATGTTGATAAGTCTCATCTAAAACACATTTGAATTTCGAGGCTCTACTTTTTTTTTTTTTAAATCATCCACCCTTAGAATTGATATTAGTTTACATTTCTTATCATTTTTGTTATATATATCAAGTATACAATAAGGCCTCCTTCTTACATTGTAAGATCAAATTAGTCAAACTGATCTGAACTAAAGTTGTTCTACAAATCCACAACCCAACTTAGGGGACGTCCACATGGGAATAGTTTTTGTGAATATGCAACGGTATTTATTCTTTCAACCTAACGTTTGCACAAAAACAGCATTTTAGGAGCCCCCAGAAGGGTGTTTTTTTTTTAATAGGTTCCACGGTAGGTAAAAAATAATCTTTTTTGTGTAAACAGCCAAAACACAACCTTTTGGAAACAGTGACGTCAACGCCCCGCCCCAAATCTGCTCTACACCTTGTTTCCTGTTTTTTTGGTGTATTTTCCTGGCAGCGTTGCGGCGCCACTTACAGGCCTGGCATAGTTTTTGGAGTGCTTTGGGTTGTTTTCATTGTTACCATGTAAATTAAGACATTTCTCAAAATGGTGCCGTGTCTTAGGAACTTAGGAACGTGGTTAGAAACTTGCTACAACGCCTTTTCCTAAATCCTTTCAAATGCCCCCTACTATCTTTATAAGCCTGGGATACTTTTAAATGAGGGAAACAACAGAATAGGCGTGAGGAGGATTTCTTACTTCACTATTAAACTGGCATGCCAGAAACAAAATATTCCTAATGACAACAAAAAAACTCAAAATGTCCTTCTCACAAAGAGATTACTTTTATAGCAGGGGTGCTATTTTCAACAGAACGCCATACTAAATTAAATGAAGTGTTTTGGTAAATGTTTAGAGGTAAATTAGGGCAGGTTTACGTACATTTTAATTGCATTGTGTTCTATAGTACTTATACTGTCTTATTTTGTTTTACAGACATTGTGAATACTAAAATAAATTATTATTGGGTAGAAAATAACGACTTATCAAAATTGTTTGAACCTACACTTAAGTAGTTGTTTTTTATCTGGAAAACCCTAAGTTTCCACGAATACTTATTTTAGTTGCCGTAGGGAACTTGCCACTCACAATATGGCGGACGCGCTGACGTATGGTGCGTTCGAGGAAACACCGGCGGGAACGCGGAGTCTACTCTTCTGTCAGTGTGTACAGTTAGTACAAACTCGTGTAAGCTTCCTGATCACGGCAATACTCACAGTAACATGCAGGATTGTTGTAGCTCAGCTGTAAAGCACTCTTACCCGAAGGAGGTTGAGAACAAACGTAATTATGCTCCCGTAGAACGATAGCAGCCCCCTCCATGTTCGCAAAGGGAACGATTTTACTTGAAACACTCTTTTCCATTTATGTGCTGCGACGCTCTGTCTGCTCTACAATTATTTCACGAAAACCTAGAGGGGACGGTCTGTGGCTTCAGATATTCCCGATAGGACTCTGGAGAGGTTCAGATTTCATCCTCTGAAAAGTTCAGCACACACAGAAAGTGCTCCCTTTCTTCACAAACTTCGGGTCCTCCTTGCTCCTATGAGCAGAATTCAGCGACTTCTGACGTTTTCATCGACTGGAAAATTATGAAACATGACAAATTTGTCTTTTTCCTCCTAGAATTTGTACAGACTTGTCTGCCTCCAATACAGACTGTGTTTTGTCGTTCATCCACGTGGAATGAGTAGCTCTGCCTCCAGCGTCAAAACAGGAAATAGAACTTTTCCCTACATCCGGTCGCTGTTGCGCCGTGACACTTTTGTTTACACACGTGAAATAAAAAAAACATTATGGAAGGTTTTACCTGCTAATTCAAATTCGTTTTGTTTTCTGTCTTGTTAGGAACGCTTTAGACCTACTTATTTTTTATTTAAGGCAAAACAATGAGCTAAACACAAGTTTAGCCACACAATGGCCATTTTCTCCCACTGTCACAGCTTCAGTATCTAAGCACAGACCTGCTGGAGAACAGGCACACTTCCTGTCTTTTCAAGTCTCCAAGGTTTTCCAAAAGAAAACAAAATTTTTTTTATCTGCCAAACAAATAAATTACGCCTCTGAAAGTATACAGCTTTAATAATAATAGTGACATGGTTTTACAGAAATATAATGAAAGCCTTTGCTCGCCCTACAATTTACACTTTAGTTTTAAGGTTCTAATCATCAAATTTACACAATTTACATCCAAATTTCATGAAAGCTTTTACTGGTTTCCTCATTTCTTCTCTGTGTTATTGCTGATTTTGAGCAAGGGAACTACTATTTAAAAAGCTTCAAGCTGGTTTATCAAGACAGAATATTAATTTTTCATGTGGTAGTTAGCGCACGCTCATGGCTTTTCCACAGAAGGGCAAAATGACCATAAATCACTTAACGTAAAATGTACGTATAACTCTATAAATTCTCACTTTGTATTTCAATAAAACACCTGTGGGAGCTGGACAGGAAATACTGTGTAGTCAGAGTTGGATGGAAACACACAGTGACACGTAAGAATCATCTGAATACATATTTATTAGATAAATATTAGGTTGTCACATCATCTAACTACATACAGTTCTGCAAGACTAAAAATCACAATTAGTTCCTTTATTTTCTGACCAGTTTAAAGTATGAAATGATTGTACATACAATGTACAAACATAGAGACAATGGCCACATTGCATGAATCACCGTAGATTGTAATAATTTTTCCAACTGTTCATGATATCAAAAATTGTACAAACATATGGATTTGGTTACAGTATTCTGGACCCCATTCTTTACCACCACAATTCTTCCTCACTTCCAAATGGTTTTCTTTGTAACCTTTCTTTATTGTTTTATTTGTTTTTTTTTAGCTTTAGCACCTCAAAGTATGCCGGTGAGACTAGAACACTTAGGCTAAATAGTAAAACACAGCTGTCCCAGTTTCCCTAACAAAAGAGGTGAAAGTATATTACAGAGGGGGGCAACAAAATGCTGAAATACCAACAGACACTAACTAACATGTTTCATTTTTCCATATTCAGCCACTTCCAGTAGAGGGGTTGCAAGCTTTTTTATTATTATTATTATCAAGAAGAAACAATGCACATTCCCAAGGAAAATGAATTAATTTCTGTTCACATGTCTCTATAATAATTTACATATATACAGACATCCTTGGGACGTTTAATAAGCCTCGCTTTTAGCATCTTTTAGGCCAGACTCATCAACGTGCCCTTACTCTTTCTTTTCTTTTCTTTTCTTTCCTCTTTTTTTTATTTTTCATTTTTTTCTTAACAACATCCCCCAAAGAAATGGGCCTTTATTGTGATTGTGCAACTACACACTCGGGGTGCTGCATGAAACACCAAACTGGCTCTGTTGAAAGTAAGAAGAAACGATGAAATGATGTCGACTTCCACGGGATTTCAACTTGGACAGTAAAGTGGCTGTGTGATGTTAAACAATGCAATGTCTCCTTGTGACCTGAAACATGTCGGCGCTCTGAGCTGGAACAAATAATATGTTTAAAAAGAACATTTAGATAAAACCACGCTGGTTAATAAAGCACAAGGCTGAAGTGATAAGAAATTGGATTTCTAGCCTTACAGATTAAAAGGAAAATGAAAACAGTACAAAATAATTTACCAAAAACAACAACAAAAAAAAGGGGATAAAAAGGTTTATGGTCTCATGCTTTTAAAAAAGCCACATTTCTATAACAAAAATATAAACAATATCATGGATTTCTTTAAAATATGGTTGTGATATATCTTACAAATACCACTGTGTATTGACAAGTAGCAACAGTAGTGATATTCATATAAATCAATAATTACACTGAAAGCCAGCTGATACCACCTCTTTTTAAAAGCCCCCGCTGCTCAGATCAAACAATTAGAGATTCATGACTTTTGATCAATACATCTTAGCCTGGAAGAAAGTGTTGTTTCAAACTGAGTCTGAGAACTGAAAATAAATGCAACATGACGAGCGGATGAAAAGGAACCACGCAAGACAGACGACGAGGTGTGAAAAGTGACAAGAAAACAGAAGGGAATAGCTTATGAGACGTTCAAACTGGTTTCCTCAGGAAAAAGAGGTGAGACAGCTGGTTCTAAAGTCAGATCTGGGAGCGTTTAGGTTGGACAACTAGTGATCAGAAGACAAACATCATTGAGATGATACAAAAATATTCACAATGATATTTACAGTACGATAGCATTTCTTAAAAAATAATACATTTGCATACTAAACAGCACTCTTCTCAAAAAGTGAAATTGAAAACAAATGTGGCAAAAAAAGAAGGTTTGCACCAATACTGCTTTGAAAATCACTTCTTAAACAGCATCGATGGATCGACAGTTTCCTGTCCGACCATCACTTCCCACCACACTATACACACACATATACACACACACACACACACACACACACACACACACACACATTCACAAGCATCCCCTTGCAGTCTTACACAGGACCGAGCAAACACAAACATTTCCATTCTCATCCCTCGAGCTTTGGTAAGCAGGTTCCCAAAAGATAAATGGATCGGTTTAATTATGCAGCAACACGACAACAAGAAAAAGGAAACAGAAGATCTAAAAACCAGTATCATCCCTTCAGTGTTAGTGTTAAATAAAATCAAAAGTTTGCGGAAAACAACTGTCGGTAAACAACCATTTTTTTTCACCACTTTGGAACAGCACTAGACGAGGGCTTGGCACACATGCACTTTGTACACTACTTAAACAGCACATCGTTCAACAAGGAGAGAGATGCAGCTTTGCAAAAGTGCTGACAACAAGGCTCATGCAGAGCAGGTGACATGGAAGGAGACGCTGATGGAAGCAATAAACGTGGCAAGATCATCACAGGAACCCCAATCTCTCATGATGTAGCGTTCATAAAGAAAACGAAAAGCACTCCTCTTTACAGGAGGGCCATAACTACACAATGTGTAAAAGAGCAGATACGTTAATCTCATAAATGTTTTTTAGTTGTGGAGAAAAATCCTCTCTGGTTTAAGAGTCAAACTTCACAAAAGGGATTAAAATACAAATGACAAAACTGGAAGCCGATCAGTTCCAGAAATCTTTCTAAAATGTTGGTTGCAAATTTCTAGAAAACATTTTGACATAAACTGATCAAATTTTAATTTTTTATAAAGACTGTTTTTTTTTTCTTTTTCTTTTTGCAGTGCCAGAATTCTTCTTGTGCTTTTTAATAGATGCGTGGTGGACAAAACAGTGTGACTAACCAGACCAGTCAGGGAATGGAGCGATGACACCAGGAGGTTGTGGCCTCTCAGACTACAGAACATAACACACACTGGCCAGATAATGATTTTTTTTTTGTTGTTATTTTTCAGCTTTATACAAGGAATTCCTTTTCTTTTCTTCAAAAGGAAACAAAAAACTTATTTAGAAAAATGCTACAACACATTCCTAATGAGCACACATACATGTGTGTGGTGTAAAAAAAGAAAAAGAAAATCAACTATAGCTGCACAGTCAAAGGTATCACCACAGGGTGGGAGGGTGTGGTAACTCGGCCAGATCCTGCCGTGTGTTTTTGAGTTTGAAAATCTTGTAGTTAATCTGCGCTGGCGAAGGAAAATTGTACAAGAGGAAGAAGAGAAAAGGAGTGCATCTTTGTGTTTATCAAGTACTGAGTAACTGCCATGGTTTATCAGGGAAGCTTCAGGCGATCAGAAAAGTTCATGTCTGAAATTGCCTTAGTTGCTTTCGAAGAGCGATAGAAGATCATCGTTGCTATTGCTGGGGAGGTCCGGGGGGTCCAGGTATGACAACAGTTCATCTGGGTTGGCGAGTTCAGGAAGAAGCTGGACGATAGGAACAGGGAGAGTGAATGCAAGTATTAGCTTTAAAAACGCCTTTCATTCTGATGAGTTTTGACAGATTTTTCAGAACTTACATCTAACGATGGCTCAGGCATGTCTGACCCCGCTTGGCTGTCCAAACTGCTGGAGGGGTTGAAGGTCAGGTCGTTGTGGGGATGGCTGTTGGGGCCAGGCGGCTGCGTCTGAGGCTGCTGCTGCGGTTGTTGTTGTTGCTGAGGGGGTGGAGGTTGCCGCGAGGGCTGAGGAGGCCCGCTGTGGTGTAGCTGCGGCCCTGATTGGCTCCCAGGGTGCGGAGATGCATGTAAGCTCTGTTGCAGTGGACCATGCATCTGGTCAGGGCCGACAGAATGAGGTATCTGTGGAGAGAGAGCAAAAAAAATATTCGGAAAACATTTCTAACAATTTTCTGATCCTTAAATGACCTTGTATGTTATTTTTTTAGTATTGGGGCTGCACAGTGTATGGAAAATATATTATAACTGCTTTGACAATGTGTGCAAAATCACTGCAAGACTGTCACTGCCCTTGAAATATGTCAGGAAAATGTGAAAAAAGCAAAAAGCATCCAATTTCATACGATGCCTCGAAACAGCTTGTTTTGTTTCCATCATTCTGTTTACTTAGCACGATGAAATTAGATTTAGATAACCCTGCCTACTGTATAAAACTCAAAGTTCAGCAAAACTTCCATTCTTTGCTCAGTCTGAATTTGTCAGTGAACCCGAGGGTTCATAATGTAACCCCCAGTCTTTTTGTTTTACTAAGCTTCCATGCTGCAGCCTGTAGCATCACATTTCCACAGAAGACATGATGTTTAAAGAGTACTGTAGGCTAATTTTGTTTTGATACAAAATCCTTTGAATATCTGACATTTTGGGGCTATAAATCTCATAAAAAACTTACATGCCTTTAAGTTTCGACTTTATAGAGAAAGAAGGGAGAAAACACTTTGAATCTCATCACATGTTTAGTATAACAGTATGTTTTTATTAATAAAAATACCAAAATTTTAAAAATACTAGAATTTTTCATTTAGGTGCCAAGACAGAAAATGATTGCAATTTTTCCAACACATTTACAGACAACGTAAACCAAGATGAACAAATATTTAACAAATTTGCTATTTAAGAGGGACTCACTGAGTCAGGCATGTTGTGCGACAGGGGCTTGTCTTGTGTCATCAGGCTGTTGGGCATGTCAGGTGGGTGAGACAGCTGGGGCCCATGCATGAAGTCGTTCATTGACGTACCACCTGGGGTGCTGTGAGGGAAGTCAAAGTTCCCATGTCCTTGGTAACTGTTGCCTGAACACAAAATAAAAACTGTAAATACTGGCATACATTTCCTGCAGTTATTTTAAGCTTTCTGTATTTTTTTTTCTTTAGATGAAACAGTTTTGTACATTAGATTGTATTCTACCTTGGGTTCCGTATTCGCTGCTGTTGCCACCTTGACCAGAGGGCAGCGATGGATACGGCGACGGTCCAGGTCCGAGTTGAGCGATCATATCCATCACATTGGGCATGATCATCTGGCTGGGACTCATTGTCTTAAACCTCTTGGCCAGTGGTCCATCAGGATCCTCCTTGATGTGGATGTCAGATTTGATAGCAACCGGCCGCCAACTACATGTTGGGTCAATTGTGACTTCCTCAAACTCGGAGCTGGTGGAGTAAAGTTGGAATCAAACAGTTAAAATATAACAAAAGCAAGAGAAATTTCAACCTTACTGAACTCAACTTACTTTTGAATGGCGTTCAGAATTCCCCACATGTACTGGTCTACTTCAAGTCCTTCTAACAACGCTGTTTTACTAAAGAATAGAGAAGAGAGAGACAAGAGGGATTTAGAGGTCTTAAAACTGCAGACAGGAATGGTCAGTGGATAACAAGTTCAGTTAGGTGCTTATAAAGAATTAACTTACTTGCATACAGGACATCGCCATGTCCCCCGCTCACAGTTCAGTTGTAAATATGATTCCAAATCAAAACACTGCATGAAAAAAAATATATATATATTTATATAAATATTTTACACCTGTTTGACAGTAGATTGATTTTTTTGTTATGTTTTTTTGGCTAATGCGAAGTTGTACAACCTGAACATGTTTGCAGTCATGGCCTCTCGCTGGAAGCTGTATTCGTCGGAAAGTGATTGGACATTTGAGGGAAACCTTGATGGCTGTCTGCTCCACGCCATCCTCTCCGTTAAGTGTGGCGTTCCCCGTTGACGCTGCAACGCTGCTGAAGTTCCTCTTGACTTTAAGGCCAAAGGAAAAGAGGAACAGCATGTAAAGCAAAGACTCTGGAACAATCGGGACATTAAGGTGCGATCAGACAACTGAATACCTTTGGTGATGCAGTGCTCTGCAGGCAGCAGCCTCTTCTTCAGGAGGCCCTGCAGGACAGAGCGGACCGAGGGCCTGTGTACCAGCTGCAGCACAAACAAATGCGACTGTGGGAGGAAACATCACAGTCACTATTACTGACATCCTCCTGAGGCACAGAATAAAGCCTTACTTTATGTTTTATACTGTAGTGCAACGCATAACATTAGAAAACACAATGACTATTTGTGTGTTTTTTAAGCTTCTAGTTAGCCTTTTGTTACTTTTAGCTAGCCTCTTGGTATTTTTAGCTTTTAGCTAACATTTGTGGCTTTTAGATAGACTTTTGTTACTTATGGGTTTTAGCTAATATTCTGCTTCGTTTAGATTTGACAACTCAGTTTCAGCTTCTTCAGCAAAGTTGTTCAGCACTCAAAACTGCATTTTCACAGAAAATGAAATTTTTCTAGTTTTTGTTTCATTATTGTGATTTTTTTTATTATTACTTTTATTTTCCTGGAAGCCAGTTTGAGTCTTTTTATTCGTTTTGGAGATTTGTTTACTTACACAGCAGCAGGCGGTGACTGTGATCTGAATCGTGTTCCTCCCTGGCTGGCACACGTGTTTCAAGTGCAGGGGTTTGTGTGATGTTTTGTTGTCGCCACGCTCGATCGTGAGCGGTGTGGCATTAACGCTGACTTGGACCGATGCCGGCCAGTTGGTGTTCATCTGACGGTCTTCGTGGTGGTAGCACTTAAACTGCAATTCCAGGTCCGATCTGCACAAACCAAACATAAATTTGCATTTGTGACTGTTTTCTTAGATAAATCTTTATATAAAGACTCTTGAATAGGGGAAGGTAGATATTTTTTCAGCTAACTAATCTCCAGTTCCATAATTCTGTTTAAAAGCAGCATAAAAAAAAAAAAAGTTTTGTTTGAATTGTGAGGCAACAGAGCTGTCCACAGGAGGTAAATCATAATGTATCACATGCTGGTTCAGGGCATTAAATTTACCTCCACATGAGTGTTTGGTGCACAGATGGCCGTAAGTGGAAGACATGGTTGCTGACAGCCAGGTTATGTTCTAGCCTGAAGGGCTCTAAGACGACCCCGTCTCGCACTGGGAACGTCAGGCGCAGCTCCTCGTTGTGGTTGGCTATGTTTATGGAGAAGAGCAAATATCACATCATCAAGAACTTTAAATGATTGAAGAATGTTTTTGCTTACGGCCTCAGATTTGTTTCAGTAACTGACCTGGAGGGGGAGGGAGAGCAGTGATATTTGGTTTGATGTCAGGAGGGAAGGGTGGCTTCACATCCTGGTTTGGGGACAGGTATGGAGGGATGTTACTTCCAGGAGTCATGGGAGGGGTAGGGTTGCCTGGCACTGGGGAGTGGGGGTAGCTACCCACTGGTCTCGGAGGCTAAACAGAGGACAGTTGGATAGTAAATCAGATGTTCATTGAAACTTAAAAAAACATCCAAAAGTACAATGGATAGATGGTACAATGGAATAAAATTGACTCACCCCATTCATATTACCCTGGTTGTATTGATATCCACTCCCAGAAAAGTTATTTGTTTGGCCATTGAAAGGTGGTTCTTGCTGTAGTTAGATTAGATTAGATCAAATTCTTTGTTATTATTTTCAAACAACAAAAAACATAAGAGCAAAAATTGTTTTTTGGTTCAGTCAAAGTCTTTCTCACTGCACCTTATAGTACTGGCCCATGGGACCCCCGTGCGGCGGGTACTGCCCTTGGAGCTGCTGTCCTGGCATCCTCTGACCGGGGTAGTTGGGGGACGGCAGTGGCCTAGAGGCATTGGGTGTGGGGTACTGCCCCTGCTGGCTGGGGAACTGGTTGTTTGGTCCATACTGCTGCCCACCATAGTTTGGCTGTGGATGACAACATATCTTCAACATACAGAAAAGGAGCTAAATATTCCAATATATGTTGAATCGTTAACTCACCTCCCCTGGATACGGTCTTTTCATGCCTTGCATGCCCATGCCCTGAGGCCGGGGTCCTGTGTAGCCCTGCTGGGGCATTCTTTGGCCATGGGCTCCAAAAGGTCCCATGCCTTGGCCCCTGGGTTGGTTCATCCCCATTGGGGGACCACTCATGTTGGACGCATTCATTCCTGCACCCATGTTTCCAGGGAGAGATGGAGGGCCACGGGGTCCAGGCTGGTTCATGAACTGACTGTTGTATGCCTGGTTTGGTCCCATCTGGAAAGAGGAACTCATCTAGAAAAATAAAACAAGTTTTATCAGCTCCTTCAGACATGACAGTCAGTGTGTTCATTTTTCATAGCAAACACAAATCAGAAAAGACAAAAATATAAGCAAGAAAGAGAAAAAAACCACTATCTCTGAGCTTATGTTGAACCCAGTGTGCTATTTGGTTTCATTACTACTTTGTCTAATTATTCACCCTCAACCATGATTGTTTAACTATGAGCCTAAATCCACTTCTTTCAACTCTCTTTGTAGTACTATTGTTTATACTGAAAGAATTGTACCTAAAGGCAAAAAGAATGAACATCAAAGACACTAGTAATTAGAGTGTGATATAAACAGTTTTTTTTCTTTTCTTCCTACCGGTCCATATTGGTTCATGTCCTTGTTCTGAGTTTCCTGCAGGGCAGCCACAGTTGCAGTGGCAGTGGCAGTTGCGGTGGCAGCAGCTGCAGCAACTGCGGCTGCAGCAGCAGCAGCAGCAGGCTGAGTGAAATCTGAGGGAGGACGGGAGTTTGAAGGGATGCCCATCCCACCAGGTCCAGCATTAGGCCCTCCAGGATAACTTTAAAGAGAAGCAGCACAATAATAATAATAATAATAAGACTTACAGCAAAGTATTTAATAGGGCAAACATCAGTGCAATGAAAAGTGTCCTTTGTCTGCTTACTTGCCACCAAAGCCTCCTCCTCCAGGGTAGTTGGGTCGTCCGTACATACCCTGCTGTATGTAGCCCTGGTTTGAGTTGCCTTTGCTGGGGAACTGCTGTTGCGGACCTGGAAACTGAGGAGAGTTCATCCCCGGATTGTTACCAGACATACCAGAGCCTAAAGGATTACCCCCAGGGTTCATAGGATTGTTGTTGTTGGCCATGGGATTCCCCAACACCTGTTGAACACAAACACAAACTCAGGTAAATTTAATATGTAATCTAATGTTTTATGGGAAACTGTAAAATTTCTCGGTAATTGCCCATAATCTTGGGGAGAAAATAATTACTAAAGCACACACAAAGTCATTACTTTTACAAGACAAATAATGACTTAGGTCAAGGCATTTTAGTTGCATTTTTAGTTGTCTCCTTAACAGAATAAAATGATGAAATTAGACTGCAATCCTGACTGATGCAAGTCACTCAGACTTTTAATCCCTCTGACAGGTGCAGAACCCCACCTGGCTCTGTGATGTGTTGGTCACGCCCCAGACAGTGGTCACCACAGACACCGAACCTGGAGGCTGATTAGTGTTTTGTTGCCATGGAACTGAGTCATAAGGAAAAGACCCATCTCTGCACGGAAAGGACAGAAACACATCATGTAGACAACAAAATTCTCAGTGGCAAAGCACACATATATTCAATAATTAGGATTTTTAAATTTATTCTTCAGACACAGTTTGTCACTAATGACTCTGCTATAAGCAGTTAGTCTGGCAGTTTGTCTCACTGCGAATCCATAAGGTACACTGGGCTTCACTTGAAGAGGAAAGACTTTCCCCATCGGCCTGAGCTGTATGTTCACACACACGTGCTGCACACAGCAGTGTGAACACTGACCCATGTGAGAGACCGGGCTTCATGGAGCTCATCGGGGGCTGCATGGGCACTTTTCCTGGAGGCTCGTTCTGCCTGTTCTTCTGGTGACGGAGGAGGAGGAGGCGTCCCAGTTCCTCACACCACGAAGACAGAAGGGCTGAAAGGAGAAAAAGAAAAAAGTATATCAGTGTTGTTCAACACCTGTTAGGATTTCCCTTTGTAGGAAAACCCCCTCTGCACAACCACTTCCAACATATAAGGAATGAAGATTGGGAAGAAGGAGGGCAGATAAAACAAGACAGTAATAGAAAGCTTCAAAGTGAAATTAGACCAGAAAACTGACTAATTTAAATGTGCTAAGTGTACTGATTAAGTTCCAGCAGTCTATTAGCATCGGTCGACCTTAATGAGCACTTAATCACATGCAGAATTTGCAGCGACCCTTGTATCACCAGAGAAGATACATTTTTTGACAGGATTGGGTCAAGACTCTTTTTAGTTGCAAAAATTGTCATGTACATGCATGCATTTAAACACAGCCTTCAAACTTGATGTTTTCTGTTTGTCTGTCTTGAACATTTTACTTTTTACCAAACCATCTTCTTTTTTGAAAAAAACAAAAGGATGCTCCAAATTTCTATTTTATAGTTTAACATATCTGCCTAAAATCAGCATGTCAGTACTGCTCATGGCCACTAGAGTTCACTCTGAGCAAGCAGATGGACTAGTTGTCCTCCACACCTACCTACCGCTTAGTTTGACAGCCACCACAAAGCATGTTTGATCAAATCATATGCTTTTCATCTGCAGTCCATGTTTATGCACTGTGCACAAGCTACAAAAGACTCGCTTCTTTCCTTTCCTCTACTTCTCACTTGCTCTGTTTGTGGCATCAGAGGAGAAAGGGAATGTGGGTTCAATGAAAGAGAAGGGCAGCCACCTCTTCTTATGATTCACAGCACTTCTAGGGCTGAGCAAGGAGCCAAAGGGGTGGGTGGGTGAGACAGAGCGCTCGGTGATTTCAGCTGCAATTTCAGCTGCAGGGGAAAAAAAGCCATGTCAATATGACAGCAGACAGTGCAGGCTGTCTTCGCAGGCAGATCCACCCTACTGCCACATGGAAGTATGGGCTGCCTTGCACATATAAGACACACAATAAAAAAAAGGTAGAGCAAGTCATCAGCAGAGGAGACAGCAGGCTAATGGGGCTGATAGTAGGGCTGAACAAACAAAAGCTTCTGGCTGCCTCACAAACATGGAAACCCAGAGATGTGGCCACACATGGCTGCTTGCGAACAGAGCGCACACTTAATGACACTGCACTAGCACAAATAAACAGGGGCACAAGATGTCCTCTGAGTGCGGCGAATTTCCGAGGACACTGCCGAATTTCTGCATCGACACACACACAAGAGCACTGCACCCCAAAAGGCACCTCCTATCCTTTCATTTGAACACCGAGCACACCAGCCTCGCTCTGTGTAAAGACGAGGGCTGGAATACAAAAGACGTGTACAGATGGTGCCAGCAGTCTCCCTCCTCTCCCCTCCCACCCCTTTAAAAGCAGCACGGGGCTCAGGCACAGAGGCAGCTGGGTTTTTCCTCCTTCCCATCCCGCTCATGCTCCCTCTTTTTCTCTCTCCTCCTCCTCCCGCCTGTTCTTGGTGAGGCAGGTGCCAGGAGACAGGCTGTGCAGCTCCTCCAGAGAATTGATCTGACTTTAACACGGCTGCGCTTTGGTTGACAGAAAAGGCTGCTCAGGTGAACTCCAACTTAAAACATCACATTTGCAGGTAAATGCTCAGATTTGCAAGCTCCTTTGGATTAAATACAACCGCGGCTAATAGATTTGTGAGTTTCACGGTCATGTGAGAATGTCCTGCAGCATCCTCCCTCTCCTTGGACCTCTTTCTTATGGAGAGAGTTTTCAATTCAAGAGCCTGGCAACTGGCCAGCATGTTACAGCTCAATTAGGTCCAATTATTCTCTTCCAATAAAGGGGAACTTGCACTTCTTCATGTTGATAAACATGTCTCCCCAATTTATCCCCTCATAATGCCATCGTGAGGATGTCTGGCTAAGCGGACAGTATCCTCATTCTATAACTGATATCAGCAACCGCAGGGCAAAACCAAGCAGAGCAGAGAAATGTCAATACATTGACCGTCTGAGAAAAAAAGAGGAAGCTCCAGCGCCACCAGTTAAAGAAGAATTATTCTACCCCACTATTATATAAAGGTATTATCGCCACTCAGAGTTACCACCTCCAAAGAACACCTGCTTGTTTAAAAAGAAGCTCTGTCATTGACTCAGAGGATAAATTTAAAGTTTCACATGACAAGAAGAGAAGCAGCAAATCTGTTCCTCCTCCTTTTTCTACACCAAAACAAGTCTTAGGACAGTCCAGATGATGAACAAAAAAAGGATTACTGTTTCTCTTCTCTTTGCTTCCCACAGACAACACTTCAATGGACTCATCTGGCTCCCTTTAACAACCCAAACTGAAGATAATTGCCTCAGGTGTAGGGCTTCCAAATCTCAATCTGGATTAATTCAAATTGGCGTTCCTTTTATTTTTTTGCTACCAAGCATCTTTCCACCATGTTTTCATTGGTCCCCCTTGTGGCAACGAGTCCATTTTTTCCAAAAGGAGATGGGGTTGTCCTGTTTGCTTGGTAGACAGTCCCAGGGGCCCGGCTGAGTCTGAAACCTATTGATATTCTGGTGCTCAGCTGTCCAGCCTGATGGTCAATGGTGGCGAATAGCGGTAAATGCATCTGCTGGGACTAGATGGGTGGTTCAGTAGCTCGACCTGCAGCTTCTAGCTTTGTGTGCTGTCATAAAGCCCCGGGGAGACATGACAAATGACATGGACTGAATCTCTGACAGTCATTCAATGCTCTGTCCAACCCCCCCTACTCTCCTACAGATAAGAGGAAGAAAGATAAACAGTACTGAGACTTGGCCAAGTGTTTTGCTTTTCACATGACTGTTTACATGCATCCAGTTCTTAGTAGTGACTGGCCTATATGGACTACACTGGAAACCAGAACATTTACAGTTTTAAAACCAATGAACATAAAAGAAGTCTTTACCCCAAAATCCACTGAGTCATTCAGCTAGTATGGTCTTCAGCTAATATTTCAGGCTCCAAACTTCTACGGTTCTGAAGCATTTGTTAAAAAACTGGGTTGAAAAAACTTTCAATAAATTTAAAAATACTAAAGACTTGGACACACACCTGGTTTTACTTATCCAATTTTAGGTCAACTGGCGACAGTTTTCAACTAAAAAGTTCATATTTTTACACTCCAGTCCAATAGGTGGCAATAAAGCATTGGTTTTCAAACTGTTTATCAAGACAAAGAATTTCAAGTGATTTTGTCTTTGTTCCTTAAAAAAACAAAACAAAACAAAACAAAAAAACCTTTATTCAACCATGAAAAACACTTGAGGTTTTTCCTCTGCTTGTGGTCTATAACTTATAGTTTTCTGTCTGTTGTGACTTTAATTGCACCTTTTGAATGACAGTTTCATCGTGGAATATGCTCACAGCCATTTTTCCTACTGTCCTTTCAAAGTAACTCAGAAAGTGTTAACAGGCTTACTGTAGTAAATATAGTGGGATAGTATTGTTACAGTAGTCACATTATTGGTAAAACACTAGTGGACGTTTCCTTGTATCTACTAAACAGAACACAACATATAAATTGGTTATGTATTTCATTCAAAATAGGGGGGGGGGGCAGTCATTGCATAACAAGAAGGCAGGAACCAAAGTGTAATATAACCGCAATGAATAGAGACAACTGCATAAAGTGGAGGGAAAAAACGTAAAAACATGACATGAATGGCTCCCTTTACAAAGACCTACCCTCCAAAACACTTCCCTTTCTCTTTGTCTTTCTCCTTTTCTAACTTCTCTGTTCCCCTCCTGTAACTAGCTGGGCACTGCAGGGGAGACAGCAGGTAAGGCAGATGCCAGAAGCTTGTATGATCCTCGTCCAACCCCCCCCCTTCTTTCTGCTCTGTAGCTAATGGACACCTGCTCTCTTGTCAACCCTGGACATCCACCTGGCATCGTCCCACATGGCTTGGTCACCAACGACCACGCACAAACACAGTGCACACCCGGCCACCACATCACGCTTACTTATTCCAGCACTGACTACAACAATGGAGCCCAATTTTTTTGCTGTAAACCCCTCGTCAAGAATCATGACCCCCAAACGGCTTGTTTGAAGACATCTAGCCAGAAGGGCTGAAGGGAGAACAAAAAGCATGAGCAAACTAACAAGAGCAGCTCTAGTGGGCTGCACTCTTTGGTTTCTGAGGGGCTCTATTCACATTCTGTTCCTCCTCCCTCCCTCTTTTCTGCCCAGAAAGGTCTGAATGGACACAAGCCTCCTGCAGGCCAAAGTCAATTAAAAAAGAGAGAATCTAGGGAACCCTAGAGTGCCTGGTTACTGAAAGCACTTAACAAGCAACGCAAAACAACCAAGTTTAGTTTTAGTCAAATAATTCCTCCATTGTGCCCCTCACAGGGGTTTCCCATAACCTATGGGACTTTCCTAAAAGTTTATGGGAAACTATAATGTTCCAGTCAGCGCCAAAATATCCTGCGTGAACTGCTGGTTGGATTGTGAATTGTCTGTGGGTGACATGCATGAGGTCACCAATGTCATAAATGACTGAATAGCAGCAATCAAACCTCTCTTTGTCCTTACTAAAAGACGCCCCAAAATCAGTCATGTATTCAAACTTGATAACAAAAAGGAAGCAACGTGTCAAAATATAAAATAGTAAAAGGACCAGTTAATAAATCAACCTGTGATAGATCAGAACTGCGCAAGTCCTTCACCTATGACAAAATGATGAAACTAACATACATGGTCTCAAACCTCCCTAAAAGCTCAACAACACTAAAACAAAGTAAATCATGTTTAATCAATTGAGGGGTGGGGGTGTAAAATAGTAATCTCACACTTCTTTAAACTTTTCTTTTAGTTGTGTCAAAAAATGTGACTTTGTTTTTGTGACATTTTGTCTCTAGATAGCTATTTGGACTGTTTTTATTCATTTTTTTCCCCCAATATAAAGAACATGTAAGAACTGCTAGATGAATAAAATCAGATGCTTCATCGGCCTCTGATTATTCAAAAATAAATAAGGATTAACAAATGAGCAATCACCTGTTTAGAACCATAACAATAAAGTTCAATCTGTGCAACAAATATACATAAATATGATATATAACAGCTTAATGGCCTCATATTTTATTCTTCACTGATGCTGTTTCTGAAAATGATTTTTATACCTTTTGATCATCACTTTTTGTTTTTCAAAATTTGAATGGTTTACATGACTGGAGTGTGATGTTTCAATGAGTAATATTAATATTTATTAAACTTCAAATGTCAGCTGTCAGAGTTTTTACACACACAAAAAGGACTTTGTTATTTCATAGATTTCATTGTAATTCCAATAGCAAGATATCTTCCATTTCTTTGATTTGAACCAGCCTTTTTTCTTGTTTGGCTGCATTTACACACCCAGCTTTGGGACAACAAACGGCATATCGGTGGGCCTATACACTGAAAGTCAAATCTAACAGTGAGAACAGGGTTTTCCCACCTTGACTGTTATCACTGACAGCTTGTCTCTGATTTAAAATGACGCCTCCTCCGGCCGGAAAACTTTTCCTTCATAGGAGAGAAAAACTCTTCCTTCTCTACTCGCCATCACTTCTATCTGCATCATGTGCCAGCTGAACAGTAAAGAGTGGATCTATTTTCTACTCTGCCCGACATGCAGCCTATCTCTTATAGTCTGTCACAAAATCAAGTCTGAGTGGCAACGTCTAAACATTGGTTCTGCTTTCAATTTTTAAGCCAAAAATTCAAATAAAATTACAAGGAGTGGTATTGACCCTGCGCCCCACAGTTTGAGAACCACTGCCTTAAACCCATTTAATGTGTTTTATCCTGAAGAGGTATTGAAAAAGTTAAAGTGTAAAGTGGGACCATTTGACTGATATGTGTCATCACACTAAAAAAATCATTCACTTAAAGACCAAAAAAAGAAAATTAAAGTCATTATAGTTTATCAGTGCAACAAGAGTTGTATTTTAGATTTGAAGTATCAATGCTAACTGTTATATTACACCCATTTATCGAGAGGCGACAACTGCCTCCTGTCTGGATCTCATCTTTGCTGCTTTCTTTCTTGAATTATTTCCTCTGCTGATCTCTCTGGAGAAGTCAGATACTGGAGTCTTGTCAATGAGTGCTTAGGACCGTTCCCCTCACGGGGAGCCAGACTTGCTGGCTAGGTTTTATGGCCCATCTCAGAGCTGCCCCAGCTTAAATACAGCCCTCTGCGGGCCACATGGCCACAATGTCGTGCCATGTCCATCCAGCGAAGAAAAGAGAGGGGGCTGATGGACTCGAGCCGAAAAGGTTTTACTCAGACTACAGGCATATGTGGCCATGTAGAGGCAAGCAGCACAGGCAGAAAAATAAAACAGCACAGGTTTGATGTTTCAGATTCTTTAACTTGCCACCCATGCTGCTGTATAAAAACAGAGTTTATTAAGAAAATATCCAGCTAAGCCCTTTGTGATGCAAATCTGAGCTCACGAAAAGGCAGAAATCCTGAATGAAAATCAACAAAACAAAAAAGAAGACATTTATCTTTAAATGGAATCTTTGCTCTCAGAGTTCAGATAAGGATTATTACATAAATCTTTCACAAAAGCCTATTTAGTACTAATTGAACGCCAGCTGGAACATGATCTAAAATATATTCCACAGTCACAAGCTGAATTTATGCAGAGCTCATCAATGTGACTGTCATTTCATGGTCATGGTTACATGGGAGCCAACGCTCGCCTGAGGACGCTAGTGTTTTAAAACATAATCTCTCTTGGCACATGCAACAAATCTCTTCATTAAAAACCGGCCATAGTATTCAGACTCTTTGTTGAAGCACAAATGTAGAAACCTATAGAATTGCTTACAACCTGCTGAGGATTAATTCACTGTGTTAAAACCAAACATTTCCCCAAACCAACATGACTAGAAGCAAAACTGCATACAAACTTAAATATTATATTATATTAATATGTCTTCATTTAGGAGCAAAATATCTGTCAAAAGAATGTCTAAGTGTAAAAGGTACACCTTCACAGCTTTCACATTGTTATCACCTTCTACCAAAAGGCGAAGGTTGACAATAATGTTTCTGTTTTGTTTGGTTGTGAGTTAATATCTCATTAACCACTAAACAAATTTCCAAAGTAATCATTGGATGTACGTCTACAACTGATTTAAGTTTTGGAGTCAACCCAATTCAATATGGCAATCACAGCCAATGGACCTTCAGAAAGCACAAAAAAGGCAACATTTCAGCCACTTGTTCAGATATTGAGCTAACATTTCATGTAGTTGTAGCTGAGACTCATTTACAACACATACTTCAAGTGCTACTCATTGTGCAAAATCTTTGCCTAAAAATTTCGCATTAACTGTTGGGAGTCAATCTTGTCTGTCTGTTAGCAAAATATCTCATGAATCACTGGGTGGATTTTAATGAAACTCTTAGAAAGTAATCACTGGATGAACATCTACAACTAATTTATTTTCGGAGTCAACCCATATCAAGATGCCAGCCAACGTAAAAATGTCTTTAACTCAGTCAATTTAACAAACACTGAGCTAAAATCAGATGAGGCGGTAGAAGATAGTCATTCACAACACATACTCTGAGTGTGAGATCTCACAATTTTGCATTAGATTGCGCATCACATTATAGGTTTGACCAAACCACTAAAACTCTATATAATTTCTCAACATAAAATAATTTTAGTCTAAAACTCTGGCAAGAAAAACGACGATTGATATGCATTCCTTTAAAGAATGTTAGGCTTTTAATTTTTCTTTTAGAACTGATGTTGACTTCCTGTTAACTCTTTAACAAAAACTTAATGACAGAAAACTCAGAGAATGAATTAGCAAAGTGTTTTTTTTTTAACCATCTCAAACCAGATTATCAGATGAGCAAAGACGCAGTGTCCAAGAGCCAGATTATTTCTCAAAGCAACAGGCTGCTATTAACAAAGGCCCGGCCTTAAGCCTAATTAGGCTCAGAGCAGATGTGCACAGAGTAGGGCCCACCTCAGGGTGCTGGGCAGGGCCCGTCGTGTCATGGCTGCATATGCTGGCGCCCGATTCACCTGTGACCTTTTCACAGTGGGCCTGGGGTCAAAGCCTGTTCAGAAATCCAGTGGAGGCAGACACCGGAGGAACCGGGTCTGGTCCTGGCACCCCTCTAGGCTCATTAGAGATGTCCATATGTGCAACAGCTCAGGATCTGAATGAAAAGCTCCCTCAAGATAAACACTCGTGCCAAGCGGAAGCACTGAAAGTCAAAAGCTTGATCCAAAATAAGGTTGTTCTGACACTGAATGCTTTTTGGCTTTATAGAGAGTAGACTTCAGGAAAGAGACAGCTTTCAGATTATTTTTAATTTATTAATCTCATTGCTTCAAACAAAAATCCTGACACATTTTAGTTTACACTGGATGACATGCATTTCACAGATTTTATTATTTTTTTATTTTCTTATTTACTGAATCATCTGCTGGTTGTGTTTATAAAATGCAGTTTATCTTATTTTTATGTTGGCTTGTTTCCTTATAGTTTCATCACGTTAGACATCAGGCCTGTGATTCAGGCAGTTCAGCGGAATTGTTAGCTTCCTGTGTAGCAAGTACCTGAGTCAGAGTGACACCTCCTGCAACATCTGTGTTTTGAAGGGTTCATATATAACATGTTGACACATGTTACATACATTTCCAAAATAATAGAATAAACAATTGATTAGAAGTGCTTCCATCAGAAAAATGTTGGTGGACAACATAAAAAACATACCATGCCACCTTTTATATCAGAGTTTTATACTAAGATGATCTTAAGCTGAGAACTGACAAAGTTATATCTGTTTTAGTCAAACCTTGTAAATGATATTATGTGAGATCTCATGTTTAACTGCAACATCTAAGATGTGTTAGCCCTTGGAGTATGTCTTGAGGATGATCCTCAGCTACTGCCACATCAAATTTACATCAAAGTTAAAGCTACTTTTGTGTTTGCTGAAGTCGATTTGCCAAATGTTCATCAGTTGTAAAACTGCATATAATGTTTGCTCTCTACGAGTTTCCATAAAATCCATAAAAAGTGATTCATAAGATATTTTGCTGACAGGACAAATGAACACGCAGTCATAGGCAAAAACATTATCACCTTTATGCCTTCCATGTACACACATTTTATTATTACTTATATGAAAAATAAAAATGGGAAAAAACATTTTTGCAGTTATTGTATTGCAGTTTTGTTACATAGATCTTAATCCTTACAAATAATCTGCAAACTGTGAAGTCTTTAGTAAGCAAGTACGTTTCTGCCTGCACCAGTAATGGTTACAAAATCTATGACATCTTTACAGTTGTGTTATTATTCATGTGCTTGAAAAATAATCATGTGTGTGTGTTAAATGAGGTATCACAGCGTTTTTATAAATTGCTAAAGATTAGGAATAAAATAACTTTCCTGTGGTTGTGTCTTAATAATGAGAGATACAGATTTATATCATTGGGAAGCATAGATAAATCCAATTTAATCACAGATTATTTATATCTTTTAATATATTATAATGATATCCTGCAATCTCTTCCATACGTTTATGCTTTTCTTGTATTAAAAGCTTAAGGTTCCGTATTTGATCTTTGAAGAACAATAGTGGAATAAAAATCTCATTTTGTGTTTGACTAAAGGATCACAACACAGGAGGTGTAAACAAGCAGTATCCAGCTGATGTTCTTTTATTTAAGTGACACAAAAGGTGTTTACAACTCGTATCAGCAGTCAGTGTGCGCCTGCGAGTTGTTATTTCACCCTGCGAGTTTACTGAAAAACTTTAAAGAAAAAGGTCAGGACCGTTTCAAATCTTGAAGGAAAAAAAAAAACCAACTTATCCAATGCAGAGAACAAGAGATTCACCAACACTGACAAAACAGCAATAAATAGTGGGAATTTGATAGCAGCGGGCAACTTTCTCCAGACAAACTAACACGAACGGACTTGGGCAAATACATTATCGATATCAACGACTAAAGATACAGACGAGGCTTTTGAGTATTTTTCATACTTTTGATCAAAAAAGCTTAAAACCTGCAGTCCTTGCTATGTAAATTACGCTTATGTGTCACAAAACGTCAAATCAAAAGTTGCAACTGCTTCACAACTTAGACTATAAGGAATAATACTAATACTAATACAAAATACTAACCCATTTAATTCCTTTGTAAGGGTAAGTGTACATGTGTGTTCTGTGTGTGTGGAGCTTGGCTGCGTTCTCCATGTGCCATCAAGCGGGGTGATAAACTGCTGAGAGTCTCGTGGAAAATGCCAGCTCAAGTAGGTCAGAGCAACTTGGAGAGATAATCAAGGCCATTTTGACCCCTTGTGTGTCAGCTGTAAGTGGGTCAAACGCAGCAGTCAGCTGTTGCACCTCCATCATGCTGGGTGCTGCGAGCTGCTTGTCATACTGTCAAACCCCATTCCGTTCGTTTAAGACGTGCTGGGGTGCCTGCCTGCCTGCCTGCCTGCCCACCAACGCAGGAATCAACCCTCCCCCTGCCCCTCCAGGGGTGAAACAATAGGAAATTCCTCTCAACAGTAGCAACAGCAGCAGCAGCAGCAGATCCACCTTTCCTCTTGTCACTGACTACACCCCCCCACCCCAAAGACTCTTTATCTGTTGTCTCCTCCTTTTGACAGCTTACAGCTTTGCAGCCTTGTCTTTGCATTCACAGTGGCAAAGTCTCCCTCTCAGTCCCCCCCCACCACCATCCTTCCATGTCTAAAATGCCACCCACATTTCTACCAACTCCAGCAACGTCCCTGCTTATTTCTCACTCTTCAGCGAACAGAACAAAGGGAGCTCATGTGCCTGGAAACACTTCTGAGCGTGAATCTGCAACAGCAGAACAAAAGGCGATACAGGACAGCCTTAAT
The DNA here is from genome assembly GCA_028566095.1 of Kryptolebias brasiliensis. Classification (NCBI taxonomy): domain Eukaryota; kingdom Metazoa; phylum Chordata; class Actinopteri; order Cyprinodontiformes; family Rivulidae; genus Kryptolebias; species Kryptolebias brasiliensis. The sequence continues at coordinate 17,848,988 of JAOXNZ010000064.1, forward strand.
CTGTGCACCACTGAAACCAGCATCTCTTTCTCTCTTCCTTATAACCCCCCCTCCTCTCGCCCTCTTCCTCCTCGTTTCCCTCGGTGTCTCAGGGCAGCAGCTTCTCTCCGGTTTTTCTCCTCTCCTCTCTTCCCTGCGTGTCCAGTGACTGACTGACTGCACAATACACATCAATTATTCATGGCTGCTCTCTCCGTTTCGCAGGCAAAACCAATCACAGATGGGAGTCACTGCTAATGGGCTCCTGCTGTACTTGCCACCGGCTTCTTTGCACTCAAGCAACAAATACCCCAGAGACAACGAGAGAGAAAAGAAAAAAAAAACCCAGGGATAAGC
>JAOXNZ010000064.1:17861364-17875175 GCA_028566095.1 Kryptolebias brasiliensis
AACCTAAACTAGTGGCCAAGAACCCTCCCCCCCCCGCCCATTGCACTCTCCTACCCTCATCCCCTGGGTGAGAATGACTCAACATTTATGCTGCAGTTACAGCTCAGCCCAGCTCAAGTGAAACAAAGATGGACAGGACATGCAGTGTCCTGAGAGCAGAGCTTTGTTCAGATCCAATCATCCTCTGTAGTCACGCCTGGAAACAACTCGCACATCTGCAGTCTAACTTGAAGTGACAGCGCATGCGATCTGGCACACACTCCCTCTCCATTCAAAAATCACAGTTTTCTATTTGTTGCTACATTCACATATGCCCCAGAAAGAAAAAAAAAAGATGACCAAAAAAAAAAAAAACCCAACATATTAATGGAGACAATTAACCCTGGGAGAAATGCAGCAGCTAGACAAAATCATCTGCGCGGTTATGCGGCAGCCGTGCAGAGCAGCTCCAGTTCATCTTGAAATATCGACGCTGAGAGTCTGAGGAAGTGCTCCTGCAGCGAGAGGACAGTTCACGGTTTCCGCCAGGGCCCCCGTATGTATCACCGAGAAGAGAGCCTGACAGCAAAACTGGCTTCACACGGTGAAAGGAAAATAGTATCTCTGAAATAGATACCAGCAGTATCAGGCAACCCATCTTCCCCCTGAAGTATTCACAACGGTGCAACTCTGAGATGCAAGCGAAAAACAAAGTGTCACAGAAACTATGTGTTAGGCTGGGATCAGATAGCTGGTTTTAGCATCCTGGACTGTTTAGAGGTTAACCAGGCAAACGTATCGTTTTCTGTTCTGTTGTATTCCCTACATATGTCCTTTTTTAGAATGATTAAAGGTCTTAAAAACTACAAAAACAGATATTTTAAGTAAAGAAAAGGAGCAAACTATAATGATTTTGATTTAAAAGATTTATGTTTCTCAGTCGTTAATTAGCCCACTGATTGATTCTGTGTAATTTTATAAATTTAAATCAAACAATGAATCTTAATGCACTCCAGCAGGAAGCACTAGCAAAATATTTTATGAATCACAGCACAATTTTTAATGATAACTGCAGAAAATAATCATTGAACGAACATATACAACGGATTAACTTTTAGAATCAACACAATTCAAGATGACTTTAATTCAACTGACCTTAAAGCACAAAAATGGATGTAATACAAATATTGATCTAAAGTTTGGAGTGGTAGTAGCTGAGATTGAGCCCCAAAACATATTATGAACACTAACAGATTGCACAAGATCTTTACCTCCACCAAGCAGGTTTTGTTTTTGATGGTTGGTTGGTTTGTCTGTTTTTCGGTCAATGACTGTTAAAAAGAATACTTCAAAATTAAGAGATTTTGATCAGATTTTCAGGAAATGTTGGAGCTGTCACAAAAAACAATTGATTAAATTCTGGTGGTGATCTGGAGCAGACTATTTTTTTAATGACGCTAAGGGCTTGACGGAAGTTTACGATCTGCAAGTGCTTCCAATTTATTTTTGGAGCCAACCCAATCCAAGATGGCTGCTATAATCAACTGATCTTAAAAAACACAAAGGTGGCTACAGTTCATTTTCAAAGATACTGATCTATAATTTGATGTTGTTGTTACTGAGAATCAGTCATAACACAAATATGAGCTTTATGCCTTAAAACTTTAGCAATAACTGTTGGAGTCAACTCTGTTTGTCTGTTAGCAAAATATCTCAGGAACCACTGAATGGACTTTAATGAAACTCAGGAACCAATCATTTGATGTACATCTACAACTGATTACATTTTAGACTCAGTCAAATTCAAGATGGCCATCACAGTTAATCCTATATTAGCCAACACAAAAATGGTTCTACCGCAGTCAATTTAACATGAACAGAGCTAAAATTTGGTGTGGTAATTGTTGACTCATTCACAACACAAACCTTGAGCATGACATCTGGCAGTATTGCAAGAAAAGAAATATAAAAATATTTTCAAGGCTTGAACAAAATGGCTTCATTCACTCCTTTAAAGAGTATCAGTGTTTAATTCCAGGTGTTTTTGGTCAAGTTATTGTTTCAAAATCCCTTTACTGAAATTTCATAACAAGAGAGTAATTTAAGGACTACCACAGCAATGATTTTCTGATTTAGCTTTCAAGCCATGATTCAATCATGTCAGCGGATCCCAATTTCCCTCCACTTTATCATGGCGCTCAGCAGTAATTCATCATTTGAGCAACAAAATCAATTTGTTACCCTGTCCGCTGCACTGGCTGGGAGTAGTCAGACGGACATGTCACATCTCCTGGAAAACAGCCCCACAATGGAAGGGGAGTCATCTGTATTCCTGCTCCTCTTTCACACTTTCCTGGAGGTGCCAAATTTCAGCATGCGCACACTTTCAATTAAAGCAAACAGCTGGATTGGTTTACAATATTTCCGTAATGATTTTAATAGCTGGGATATTGGACAATGGGGAGCAGGGGGAGAAGATAGTGAGTTAATTGTTCTGATCTCCCCTGATGATCATCTTTGTGAGCGGGGAGGAGAATAGACGGCCGGCTGAATGGGCTCGCTGCAAGTCTAATTGGCAGGACATAAATGGTATTTATTATGCAGGCCTTCCAAACCCTGATTGTCTGCAACACAAAGCTGCCTCTATTAGCAGGGTGCGGGCTCTCGCTGGTCGATTTGAAATGACCCCGTGCTTAACCATTTATTAGATAGACTGGAGGCCTACTTGTGTGCTATGGATCTCTCTAATTGGCATGTTTACCCATGTCCTGCCTCCTCAGGCGCTAACACTGGGATGGATTTGTTTAAATTTTTGTCTTGTGGGGTTAATACATTTAACCCTGCAGCATTTGAACTGTGTAAACTGTTGTTAGACACATTCAAACCCCTTTTGCACTTCTGTGAACCCTCTTTAAGAGACTATCCCCATCTTCATTACAGCTAGAGTAGTGGATATTGAATTATTTAATACCCTGCTGTGAAGAAGGTAACCAGACTTGAAGATAGGCAGTGTTTACCTCTCTTTGCCTTATTACTTAAGAACATCAAAGCTACAGATACTGTAGGGGCTTCCTTCTGATTGCTCCTCAAACATTCACCCTGTTTCATATTGTCTCAAACTCCCTGCTGCGGGTAAAACGACTTGCCACTTCCACGTTTACCTCCATATACTGCCTCAAAGGCCTCCTTCATGTACTTTCTGAGGGAGGAGGACCTCAGCACCGAGCACAGAAACAAAACGCTCTGTCAGTTTAAGAGAGGAGATCAAAGGGAGAGCCCCGTAGCCCGGGGTTACGCAAGCATGTCTGTTTAATTCTGCCAGTGATTCGTCCCGCCGTAAACGGTGGAGAGAAGAGAACAAAAGGACTTGCTGGGAGTCTGCAGTGGTGGAGAGGGGGAGAGAAGGGTCATAATGAAGGGGGAGGGAGGAGACTCTTTGCTCTTTGACCCCCCCAGTCAGTAACCTGAGTCACACCAGAGTCCTGATAATCGGGTTGAACAGATTAGTCACTTTACTTTGGTCAAACAGGAAGCCTGAGAAGCATTCTGACTCTGATGGTGGACTGGTACTCTTAAAAAGGAAGTGAGGTTGTTAACAACCATTTTTTTTCTTCCTTTTTGTTAATTTCTTTTGATTTGACATAGTTGGAGGCTGAAGAGTTGAATATTTGTCTGAAGCCAGAGGCTAGTGTGTCCTCCCTGAGCTGTAGAGGAAATCATTAAAAGTGGATTTTTGAGGTTTAAAACCACTTGTGGCTGAAAAAAAACATCCTAAACAGAACTAATACTGAAACACTGCAGGTTAAAGAAACTAAATCATTACCGAACATGAACATCACAATGAAGATGCACAAGCTCATTGTTAACTCTTTGACAATTGTTCTTTATATTCAAAGTTTTAAAATGTTTTATGTTTAATTAAAGGCACGTCACACTCTGCCTTTCCCTCCAGAATGTTACACTAACATAATCTTTTGTTGAGAAATGATGGAGTTGTAGCCATTTTGGTCAAACCTTAAAATAAAAATAAGGTAAAAAATACAGGATCTTATGCAATATCATGAAATGTCATGCTCATCGAATGTGTTGGGAATGACTCTCAACTACTACAACACAATACTTGTAAATTGACTAAATTATAGCCATTTTTGTGTTTTCTAAGGCCAGTTGGCTGTGGTGGCCATCTTGAATGGGGATGGTTTTAAAAGGTAATCAGTTATAGAGGTACATTCCATGAATAATTCTTGAGAGTTTCATAAAAATCTGTGCAGTGGTAACAGACAGAGACACAAACACACTAACAGACATGTGCAAAAACATAATCATACCCCTTCGCCTTTCGGCGGTAGGCGATAAACACCCTCAACAGACAGAAAAATAATAGTAATTTTACAATTTTTAGAATTAAAATGTTCAGTATAATAGAAGCTTATGAATAACGTGTAAACAACCTTTGGAAAACCTTCAAATTGCAGAAATAAATAACACTGAGAAGTTTGATGTAAATAAAGAGGAGAATCTTGGCTTAAAAAAAGGTTACTTTGAAAAAAATACATTTTCACTATAAAAGATCTAATTTAAATAATGTATTTTTTCCCCCCATGAAACATGTTATGGAACCAAAAAATGAAATCTAAAACCTAAAAAACAAAACAAAATAAACAATGTTTGCTCCGTTGAAAAAATTGTGATTTGTGTTTCAGCTTTCACTTCTAGGTACTCACTGCAATGTCATAAAGGCCAGTCAAAACCATAAGTAAGAAACAAATCCACACAAATCAATGGTTAATGAGTTCTTACATTTAAAATTTGTAAGCAAAATTTGTGACCGGATGCTAACTACCTTGTGTGTTTGTTTACCTACAGAAACAGCAGAAAATAGGTCAATAATGGTGACGACCATGGAATATTTGGGATGGAGAAGTCCAACCATTTTGATGTGTAGGTATGTATTTACGCTCATATTTATTGAGTAAAGTATCCAGGTAAAAGTGCTTTGTTTACATTGAGTGCATACCCACTTTTTAGAATTGCATATTTATATATCTAGAAAACTACTGGAGTGAACTCTTTCAAACTACACCATTTGATGTAATTTTAGTTAACCTGTTTTATGTTTGAGTTATTAGTTTGCAGTGAGAACCTTTAATATTTCCTAACAATAATGCCAAAATCCAATTAAATCAGAAAATTCTATCAAGCTCACCTGTTTGATACACTGCAGACGGTCATTTGTCTGCTGAATGTGTCTGTCCATCGACGGAATCGAGTTCATGTTGATTGTCCCCGTTTGGCTTCTATCTGCCAGCCATTAAACTGGAGCGTTCTGCAACAGAAACATGTGCAAGAGTTAACGGCTCAGCTCTTCCAAAGGGAAGCTGCCAATTGCATCACCACCAGGATACCGCTGCTGTTGTGTGTGTGTGTGTGTGTGTGTGTGTGCAGTGCTGTGAGCTGAGCAGGGAGATATTGATTTGGCAGGTGACAAGCACCTCAAAGAGCCCAAAGGATGACATTCCTCTCAGCTCCTGTGACACCCTTAACAAGCCCTGGTGGTTGCCCCCTGAACGCTGCCACACACCTTTGGAAATGACACGCTGGACTTAAGGCAGGATGTCTGGCCGTGTTTAAAACGCCTCTGGGTGAAAATGAACTGAGGTGGAGGGACACAGACGTGCACATAATGCGTCAAACCTCACAGTCTGTCAGCATTATCTGCGGAAACTGCGTGAGGCTTCCATCCTGCTCTGTGAGAACATTAACTTGGCATGTGGTTCTCTGTTTACATTACTTAGCCATTATGTAATCTTTGGTTAACAATTATCTGTACCCTGGGCCCAGACATGCTCTACATATCATCCCCCTCCCTCCTCTAGTCACTCTCACAGAGTTCCTCCCAACAAAAACGCCTCACAGCACACTATTGATTCAGAAACAGGAGCTTATGGAAACAATTCCCTGTTTTTCTTCTTGATTCTTTCTAAGAGAATAATTTTTCACAGAGGGCAAACAAAGAGGGTTGCGATCTGACATACTACATAAGATTATCTCAAGTTAAAAAATATTACAAGCTGCATTAAAGGTTATCAGTTTTGCCTCTGGGAGACTGATTTAATGCTGCGTTCAGTGTCAAATAAATATTACAAAACAGCTGTCGGCTGTAACTCAGAGTGACCCGCGTCTCAAAGTGGAGGGGTAAGTGAATTAATAGGTACGTTTACGAGGAGTGGAGAGTGCCTCCTCCATCCTTCCCCCCACCCTACATCTCCTGGTGTCTCCATCTTTCCTTCCTGCTACTGCAGGGGGCTTCTCATCCTGTGGCACATCGTCTCTCACTCCACCACCCCCTCCCCTCACCATCTTTCTCCATTACCATCTCACAGTGAGAAATTTCCCTGCACAAAGTACCTGCGAGATGATGGAGGGAATGAGAGGAGGGAAATAAAAAGAGAGGAGGCAGCATGCTGCACCATACTGATAATGCTCACTTAGGGGTCTCTGGCTGGATTTAACGGCAGGGCCGGTAATCTACTCCACTAGACAGCTAAAGAGCTTTTATGCTACCTATTGGAGCTGCTCATGCCTGTACTTGAGAGGAGAGAAGGGCACATGAGTGCATTCCTCTCCATAAATTAGAAAGCTCATAAAGAAAAAGAGACATCTGAGGATTTTTTTTTCCCCACTCAGAGGGAAAGTATCTGTTTGCTCACATTTCTGATGTCTCACACTGAGCTTGCAAAACAAACGTCTTTGAAGAAGGGTGGAGTTGTTCATTTAAAGATTAACTCACTGTTTAATCATTTAAAGGTGTGTATGAGAAATAGTCAGCAAACTTGGTTTATTGTCTGGAATGAAAAAAAAAACTTAAAGCAACGTTTTAGATCTCTTAAGGTTGGGTTTTGTGGAAAATTTCTGAACAATTATTATCTGATCTGGTCCAAACTAATTTATATTTCTTCAAACTGAGGTCATTCAAAGAGCTATCCTCAACAGGTAAGACACTATTTGTTCATGACCGTTCCAAAGAAACCTACTTCAAAAGATCTGAACTATCCCATTTAAGTTACTTTAAAATAGAGAGGCCTAAAGTACAGCGGCTTGGATGGGTGCAACGAAACCATAAAAGACAAGACAAATACAGTAACAAAAACTAAATTAAGGAAAAAGTGGGGCAACACAGTTTAAAACAACATTTTTCATGAAAATTTGTTTTCTGAAACGTGTCAAATAACTCGTTTCGCATTTTGTCAGACCTGTTTTCCTAATTGTTCAGATACTTTTATTGTAATATTTAGCTGTTTTTTGCCAGTCAGGGTCCCAGCACAAAAATCAAGTGAATCAATAAAATATCAGTAATCATGTAATAAATTTCCCCTTTAACAGCAAGCACAGAGCCTGCTTGACAGCGGTGTTATTGATGACGCGTGCATTGTGTGCTGCTATAATTCTCCCGTCAGTTTGAGCCAGCAAACGTCAAGCTGATCTTCCGACAACCAACGTCCTCCTCAGCCACCAGCAGGTGTCTCCCTGGCCCTTCAAAGGCCTGGTGGAGTGGCACAAAGAAGGCGGCGCGGTGTTGCTTTAAGCCTTTACAAGCTCTACAAATCCTCAGCTGCTGCTTCCTAACAGGGCCCACTCAGCCCGGCACTGCCTGTCTGACCTTGTGGTTATTGATGAGCAAGTCAACCTGCTCTCTCCGACTCTCTCTTCTCTCCTGCCCTTCCCATCGCTCTCTCTCCCTCCGTCTCTCCTCGTGTCATTTCTCTTACCTCCAGCAGTGAGTTAAAATGAGGGGAGAAAAGGTTGGAGTGCTGTTCACCTCCTCATTTTTTTTTTGTTTCAGTTAAGCACACATTTTTAACAGCACGTTTGATCCTCATGCATTGTGAAGCTTCGGCTCATATATTTACATTTATTTTTATTTATTTGACAATTATTGAAAAAAATTAACGCATCAGAAGGTCGGGAAGTAATTGAATTTCCAGACTTTTTCTCGTACTAATTAACACTAGTCCTTTGTTGTATCGTTGGTGACTAATGGGAGCCAATTTAAAGATTAAAACCTGTGATTCTGGGGAGATAATGACAACAAGATGCAATTATGAGCCTCACCCTATTTACATGCTCTTTTCAGATGTTATCATTTCTTATTTTCTCTGTGCTGCAACCTGTGATCCCATTTGTCTGGATTCAGATAAAAAAAAAAAAATCTTGTCTGCTGCTTCTGAGCGTGCAAGGGGGGAAATCGGTGCGGTTACGTGCCTTACTTGAGCTTAATTTACTGCAAATTGCACGGCAGGCGTTACACAACAAGTTGAGAGCTGTGGATTCCTGCGCAACAAAAGACACATGGTGTGCGTGTGTGTGTGTAGGGTTGAGAGTGGGAGGAGAGGAGGGACACCCGCTTTCCTCTCCTCTATTCAAGGGGGAGCTAAAATATATGTATTGAGTGGGAGCTGTAATAAAACGAAACGGGTGAGGAGATGCAGGCTGGGAACAAATATGAAAGGCAGTGGAGTATGGCGGCAAGGCGATGGAGCACCACCGGAGGATTGGATGAAATTATCTCTTTATAATCAGGGGGCTTCTGCATGGCTGCCTCCTCCATTGCCCAGTGACAGATGAGGCCTACCTCTTCAAATGGGCTTTTCAGCACACTATCAGCCCACCTCTGGGGTAAAACAATGTTTTTCTACTCCTTCCGTACAACTACTTTAAAGCTTTGTTTCCACGTGGCACCCCGAGGAGTCTCTCGTCCGCCAGGATCTCATCAAATAAGCTCTCTGAAGGGTCACAGATTTTAATCCGATGGACAAAATGGTGACCGAAACACTTTAACGCTTTAAAAAAGTTAAATGAGCAATAAACATTGTTTCAGACACCCAACCCCCCCGGATCTCGACTGTTCGAAGCAAGTTTGTAGCTTGTTAGTGTAACGAGTTCTGCGCCGCTGCTCTGCAGGATGAAATAAGAGTGAGATTTAGAGGAGAGCAGACAATGATTAGCTTTATCCTACCATCGCAGCAGAACAAATGCATCACAAACCCACTCTGCTGAGCCTTCGACGTGCTGGAAAGTGGAAAACGGATTTAATTTATTCATATAAATGGCTTTTACCCAAAACTGTTGGGCATGTCCTAGGCCTGTCACAGTGCCAGTAAAGGACAGTTTCTACTTTTTATGTCTTTTATTGAGACTGGTTTAGCCAACACTGTTCATCCAAATAAATGTTAAGATTTAATGCACAGAAGTATGCCTGCACAATTAGGTAAACATGCATATAAAAATACATGCAATTGCAATATTATTGTTGAATTTTGAGATGGCAGTAGGAATTGCAATAAGCCCATATTTTCCTAATTTTTTAATCACCTGCCACTGAACGTAAAATGGCGATAATGTTTTAACTTGTGTCTGTGTGTGAGAATGTGTATTCATTTGTCATATTAGCAAAATATCTCATGAGCCACTAAACAGATTTTAATGAACCTCTCAAAATGTATTTATTGGATGTTCTACAACTAATTAACCTGTGGAGTCAACCCAATTCAAGAAGACCACCACACTTAATCAACATTAGCCAACACAAAAATGCCTATAACTCAGTTAAAGTTACAGATATTGAGCTAAAGTTTGAGGTAGTAGTAGCTGAGAGTCATCCTTAAGCCACTTCCATCTTAATAGACAATGTGACAATATTATTGTCATGCAGTTTGTGCCTACAATTGTTGATACTGTATCTCAATAATGATACATTTTTGATATTGTGTGCAGTCCTAGTAATAAATTTGCATTTTTTTCTTTGTTTTATGTTTCAAATATGTTTTGTTAATGAAAAACTTTGCTAAAAATCTGGATGATCTCCTCCTCTTTGCTTTATTCTTCATCTCACCAAGTGATCATTGACTAAACAAAGGTGTGGAATTGGAAGGTGGCTGCTGCAATACAAAGACAGGAAGCCATGCTGGCCACCATCCCAACCACACACACACACATCTTCTCACCTTTCCTTTAGTGCTGGACCTGCATCATGATACCATAACAACACCCTCAGTCACTCCTAATGTGCTTTACAACAACACTACAGGCAGGGTGTTACACCTCCGCAGAGCAGTGCAAAACACCCTCTTACAACACACACACAAAGACACACACACGCCTCACTGATTGAAAGCCACTAAGCCAAGCCCTGCTGACACTATTAAAACAGAACAAGGTGGCCTGAGTGAAGAAACCAGCATCACTCTCACACCTTATGGGGGACACGCTGCTCAAGGTGATCTCGTCTCTGTGAGTCATGTATGCTAGGTGAATTAGGCAATAAAGGAGTAATCTGTGCCATCATTGACTCGGGTTCTGCTGTTTGCAGCACTTGCTTAAGGGTGATAAAGATGAGGAAGGAGGGGAGGAGGAGAGAGAGGGAGGAGGGGAGGAAGCATCTCATCACTCTCGTGATTTTAATGAGCTTTGATTCTAAGATGTGTCTTGTTTTCTTCCGACTGTCGGCCGAGGCCAGCATGGAAGCTCCCCCTTTAATTATCTTAACATTGTGAAGACGTTGGGTTTTTTTTTTGTTTTGTTTTGTTTTTTGCATTGAGGGAGGGGTGTTTAGTTTGGAGAGGGCACCTCTAGGACTCCAGGTGTCTGCCTGGTAAGTGGCCAGGCAAGGACAAAGCTGTGTTTGTTGGATGGAGGCAACAAAAAGGCGAAGAGGATGGAAATGTGTACGAAACGCTGCCACTTCCATTGTTGCTTTGCAGAATGTGCCATAATCCCTCGGCAGGCTCCATCCCAAGCTGGCACGGAGGGTAATATGAGCACCCCCCCCCTACCCACCCACCCGTTTTTTCTGCTGCACACACACATATGGACATACAGCCACTTGAGTGCAAGCACACGCTCTCACACCTCCCCACATTGCTCCTTAACAGGCTTGGGGATGGATTTCTTTTATTTAATGTGGTTTGGTCTGCAGATCCAGAGGCAACCGTAAGCAAAGGGCGGGCTTCCAATTGTGCCACTCACCCTCACACACACAACCTAACAGGAGCCCTGCTGCGATGGTGGCTCTTCACTGATTTCTCCCTCGTTTCCTCTGTCTTTTCCCACTTTCCCTTACTCCTTTTTTTTTTTTCTTTTGCCCTCTCACTTTTTTTATATATCACGGCAGCTCACACAGACAGACCTCCTGGATTCCTGCGGGAGACCCACGTTCAGTACACAAAGATTGTTCAGCCATTAGGCACATCTGCAGCATGATCAGAAAAGCAAGGGAAGCATGGTGGTGAAAGCAGAGGGTGGGGTGGTAGAGGCAATCCCCACCCTACCACCACCACTACCAACCCTCTTTTTCCTCTCCTCCTTTCTAGAAAAAGCAGAAAACAGAGGGTCAGGATCATAGAAGGGCCTAAGCAATATCTCCTCTCTAACCAAGTGAAACATATCAGCAAGTCTCAGAGATTGTCTGCAATGAAGACAAAGGCATATTGGGACTAGACTCCTCATCATCGTCATTCCTCCTGGATCTCCTGTATCATGAGATCTTAGGCCCTATCCACGTGGAAAGGCTGTCTTTCTAAAACAGTCTTTATATTTGCCGTTTCTAAAAATATTCTAGTAATCACAGCACTGCTTCTGAAAATATTTTCATCCACACGGAAGCACAAAAAACTGCCTCAAAACACTGTAGTAACTATGCCAGGCCTTATGTGGTGCTGTAATGCTGCACAAAAATACACCAGAAACAGGGAAGAAGACGAAGAGCAGAAGCTTCAAACTGTAAACACAAGAAGAAATTGAAGAGGATGGGGAATACAAGAAGAAAAAAAAAGCAGAATTCTTTTTTGTGGATTGACAGAAGTGGAACTTCTCGTTTGTGTCACATTAAACTACATTATGTCCAAATACATGGACATAATGAACGCTTTCAGGCACAGTATTCACTGAGAGACCCTGGAAAAAGGTGCTCAAATATCATGCTAAAATCTTTAGACACAAGTGTCAGTCATTTAAAACCATTCCTAATTCCCATGTTTTTTTTAATGTATACTTGATGTATGTTGGGTTTTTTTTCCTGTTTACTTTAGTATTGTTGACAGTTCAGTAAAATGATCAAATCCTTTTTGGCCTTAGATTATTTAGTATAATATTAAGGAGCTTTTGCTTTGCTCTATTCAAGGCAATGTTTTTCTTATTTTATTTGAGCTTTATTTATACAGGTAATCCCATTGAGACACAAGGTCTCATTCTCAAGAAAGACCTGTTTCAAGTGAAAGCACAAAAATGCAGTTACAGATAAACACAGTCAATAGTGTGCAAACTGCAACTGAATAAAAGTATCACATGAAACAGCAACATACTAAAATCAAGTAGAAGTCTTGTCTGCTCAATGAAGTAATACAGTTAAGGTTTTGATGTAGTTGAGTACAAATACAAATGTGTAATCTGTCGTTACGTCTGCCATGTTTGGGGTCATAGGTTAGATTAAAGGTGGGACTTTCAAATAATTGTTTTCAACAGGTTGGATTTAGACTGTCTACAAGAAAATGCAAGGGTGGTTTTTCACTGTGTAGCCTGGTTTCCAAAAATACAGTTCAAGGGTTCCTAAAATACTGTTTTCATGTAGAAGCTAGACTAAAATTTGAAAACAAAAGCTTTGTGTATTTACATAACGCTGTTACACGATACTGTGCAAGCAGAGCAGCCTAAAGCTACCAGCTAGCCTTTCTGCTTTCGCCCATCGACCTCACCATTCGCTCCCTCAAGCTCCTCGTTCTTCTCCGCAATCCTCCTTGAATTTTTTTAGCGCATGTAATGATGATGATGATCATGATGATAAAACCAGTGAGCCAAGGTGTAAACCTGGAGCTCTTGTTGCAATATGAGGTGAAATCACACTCGTTTCACAAAGAAACTCATCACTACTACCATCACGACTGGGAAATGCTGCCTTCGAAACTGCCTGTGACTGTGAGCACAAAGAGGGAAGTCAAAGAGGCATTTTCATTTCCATTTCGGGGAGAGTGATATTGTTGCAGTGGACTGCTTCAGATCAGACCACCCCCACCCCCTACCCCATTCCTTATTCCGTCTCTTCCTCCCAGTCTCCAGGTTTATTATGCATTCAGCTCATGTGTCCCTCCTGTGAGTGGCTGTTCATTTTCCACATACCGTGCTTAATCCGGCCAGCTAAAACTTTGAAATAGCGGGAGTTGCAGACGCTACCCAAGAGGAGCCATTATGAGGTCTGGGCAAGAGAGAAAGAAAGAAAGAGAGAGAGAGAGACTGATAGTGCTGAGAGGGGGTTAGTGACAGGCGAGCTGCAAGATACATGGAAAGGAATTCATGGAAGACTGAGAGCAGAACATGAGCATGTTTGTGTGTTTTACAAGTGTATAGTGTGAGAGAGCAGCAGTGATAAGTTTGCTTCATGGCTTATGTGCATTTGATGGGTTGTTGGTGTGGCCGGGGTGGGTGGGGGGTGGAGGACCTCCTCGTCTCCATTGTGCCAGTGACCTTCGGCCTTTTGTGACTTTGAGTGAATGGGAGGAGAGAAACAGGGAGAGTGAAGGATTTTAAATAGTGCATGAGCTCAACCTGCCTGGACACTGATGGACAGCAGCAACATGAGCTTTCTGTTTCACCCAAGAAGCCTGGGAAGACTTGTACCATTAATCTGCCAGACCTTTTAATGACCTCCCCAACGTCTCCTGCAGAACATCTCATTTTCTTTCTCTTATTTTGTGGAGAGGTGCAAATACAGATCATAAACTAAACCGAACAGATCTAAATGTTGGTTACATCTGAACATGTCTATAAAAGTTCCCGATTCA
>JAOXNZ010000064.1:17888954-17901486 GCA_028566095.1 Kryptolebias brasiliensis
TTTAAAAAGAGTAATTTAAAATAAAAAATCTGTTTGCGGAGTTTTCCACAGTAGAATGCATCTAAATATATCTTTACGGATATATTTTCCATTTAATAGATCAATAAATGATTGTAGAAAATCAATCAAAAGTTTCATAACTATAAGCTGCAGTCATACTTGTATACATGTCACTTTTTAAACCCCTCGCCATTGTAGCTATAAACCATAACTAGCATCAAAATTGAAACTTCACTTAATGTCAATCAGGATGTCAAAGTAAAACACCACATCACAGGTCTACCACAGCACAAACAAGCATAACATCATACAGAGGATGTGTAAAAAAATAATATGTGGCTTAAAGAGAAGATAGCAAATAAAACCAAAATTTGCCAAAATGAGTCACAAATCTTTTTAAGAGAAAAGACTGAATACAGAGGAGGTGAGTGGGTTCTCTCCTGCTTTCTTCTCATTTTCACTGACAAAAAAACAAACAGGAGAAAGGCTAGCCTAAGAGAAAATAAAGCATTGATTTTGCACACGGTAGAAGACTCCAATCAATAGGCTCAAGTAATACTCTGCACAAGTTTGATGGCTGAGCTGTACAGAGGCAGACAAGTGCTTTGTCTGGAAATTATTCCCTTTTTTATTGCATTGGCACAACAAAACAAAAGCGACCAGATCTGTTTAAAGGGACAGCAGCAGCCATAAGAATCTGTGCAGACATCTGAGGTTGTTGAAGCCATGTGGTCTTTTTTATTTATTTAATCAATAGGAGGTAGTATGTGTTAGCAAATTTGTAGGATCATTAGTGAAGGAAAGCAAGTAAGAGGGATAATGTGAGGTGGGGGAGGAGGTCAAGCCATCAGGAGAAAGGGCCATGTTGCTCACCAGCAGCTGACCAGAGAAATTACCTCCTCCTGAAGTCCTGACCTTTGACACTAAGTGCTATCAAGGCTGGAGGTACAGACACTGTTACTCTCAATGAAAGAGAAAAGATAAGCATAATTTTCTTTCAAGTACTCATTGACAACTGTCCACTGAAGTCCTCACAGGTGAACCAATGTCTTTTTAACACTGTGAACAGCTCTACTAATAAGCAAATCACAGAACATGAGGAGAATCTGAAGCATAGGGGGAAAATATTTCATTTCCTGACTGCTCTCTTAAGTTGGAGCTAAAACTCCTAGACCACCTGTAAAATGTTAAAAAACATTGAACCACAGATTTGAACACTCATTAGGCACTTTAAAGCAGAAAAATCTACAAGATTCCTTTTCTCAGATGTTTCCCTCTGTTTCGACCAAATGGCATATCGAGTTCAGGAAATTAGCCAGTTCCTGTTGTGGAAGAGAAGGAAAGCTGAGGAAGAGAGTACAGTCAATGCAATACAGTTGTAGGCTTAAAGTTTATCAAGGTACTTTAGCGTGTTTTATTTACAATTCAAGTTTTATAAAAGTAGAAATTATAAGCATTTTTTACCAGCGGGAACTAAACACTCAAAAAATGCTGGAAACATCAGTACCTCACAAACACATGGAGTTTTCCTCAGGTTAGTTCTGTGCCAATAATATGGCCATTGGGTCATTTAATATCCTCTGGATAAATTGCTTTGAACCCACTGCTGTCCACACATCAGGATCCAATCAAAGGTCCTTCCTAGTTATGGCAAAGACTCTGCCGGGTTTGAAGCAGCAACATGTCCCCAGGGAAATAGAGAAAAGCCAAATAATCAAAGACAATCCCCTGCTTCCTGCCTGCTATCAGGGCAGAGCATCTAAACAGGACCAGTTCTGAAGTTTCTGCCTTTAACCAAGCTTAACGCAAACAGGATTACGCTCTGAATGACAGTGCATGTTGACGCACTGAGGGGCGGGAGTGGTGGGGTAAGTACGACCACTAGACTGAGGTTTGGCATGTCACAACCAAGTCAACAATGTGATTGTAACAATAGTTGAAACACAAACCTTACTGTTTCCACCACACTCTTTAAACAGACAACATTACCTTCATCAAGTGCCACAAACTGCTGTCTTAAGCAAGAAGTTAATGCAAGAAAATGTGAGTTGATTACAGAACTTTCAGGGAAAATCTCCTAAAACCCAGTCATGAAAAGCTGGTTATTTGGGCTCTAGAGTGACTTGAATCTGCACAATGTCTACTTCAGTTCTGTTAACCGGCAGGTGTCAAGGTGGACGTCTGTGTGCTGCAACTGAAATTAGGGTTAGAGAAAGTCACTTGTCTTTTGTGGAGGAAAAAAGGGTGAGGAAAAAAAAAAAAGCAGGCTAAAGAGGTCAGACTGAGCGGGAAGGCTGTGAAGCGAAAGACGTTCATGCAGGCTAACATCTGTGATTTTTCTTCACTTCATACTTGTTCTCCCATCCCCCTTGCCTTGGGTGTTCCAAATGCTAAGGTGGGGCTTACAAAAACAGCACGGGGTGAGGGTGTTTTCTAGTGTGCACAAGTGTTATAAATGCTGTTTTCATTGATCATTGTGTGACCCCGACATTATGAAGATCTAACTTTTTTGTCAAATATATATCAGAATTTGGTAAACTGCTACTATCAAAGTTTTTAAAAAGTTGTGGATTAGACTACGAGCGCTTTAATATAGATTCATTACCCACTCAAACTAAAACAGGTTTTTGTCTACTAATCAACAGACATGCAAATCATAACATTGGCACAGCTCACTCTGTTGTGTCATTAAAACAAAAATATCAGTTGAACCTAAGACTAAGTCTGGCTAGTCAACATGAATGAAAAAGAAAGATTTACTTTGTCGATGCTTTGAAGCCAGAAAATTAGACTCTTGGATATGTTCAAGCAAGCAAGTGTAATGTATCACTCAGCAACAGTTTTCCAACAAAAAAACATCATTTAACATGTAATTACGCTCGAAAATTTCAGGTGATTATGTGATGAAGAGAGTCTTTCTTTTCAAGGTTGAAGTGTATTATTTTAATGCCTGTAAGAAGCAGGTGAAACAAAACAGAGGTGAAATTATACTTTGTGATTCTGTGACCTTCTGTAGTCGGTTTGGGGATGACGTGCAATATAAGGCACCTAAGACAAGAAGTAATGATTCAAAATTTAAAGTGATGATGAATGCGCTGAATTAGCAAATATTAACAAAAATCAAAAGCACACATCAAAATTGGAAAATTGTTTTTTACAGAAGCGATGAGATGCAAAACACAGCAACAGATACAAGTACAAAACAATAGTGCTTATTGAAATATGTTTGCCTTTTTTAAATTTTGTGTTGTTTCCCAAATGGTTGTGGTGTTTTCAACTCTAAGTCAATACATGCTTAAGATGTGAAGAACTGACTACACAATTGTTTCCACAAAGCAAAAAGCTGTAGCTTCTCTCACTTGTCATGTTTAACTTATCATTTTTCTATCATGTTGCCAAGCTGTTTATAAAAATGGACCATTAAGGATGCTATCGGGCTATGTAGCATACCAGAAAGGCTCACTTCATTGCACTAACTGATTATTTCGGCCTCTTCTCTGGGAAAAGCGCAACCACAAGATGCCTCAGCTTGCACGGACATATACTTTGTTGGGCTTCCCCCACTCCACCTAAGTTACAGTACATTACACACACAAGAATACACAAACACAAAGCACATCTGTGCTCTTATTAAATACGCTTTATTGAGAATAAAGGCAACAAGAGGTGAAGAATTTGTAGGCAAGCCTGCGACTTTGATCAAGGTGTACTGAAATTTTCTGTAAACTACATATCTAAATGGGGACAGTCATACAAACCATTAGTTATTTCATCTAAAGACAGTTTCAAACTACTTTAAGTTGTCCCCACACCTTTTAACCCCCCTTAAAACAATCCTAAAGTCAGTTTAGTTTGGGAAGAACAGGCCTTTTTATT
This sequence comes from Kryptolebias brasiliensis, assembly GCA_028566095.1. Lineage (NCBI taxonomy): Eukaryota > Metazoa > Chordata > Actinopteri > Cyprinodontiformes > Rivulidae > Kryptolebias > Kryptolebias brasiliensis. The sequence goes on from JAOXNZ010000064.1 coordinate 17,892,831, forward strand.
ATTTGAACCAATATGCACAATTACCAAACAACCCAGCAAAAGTCTAACAAAGATACACTTAAATACACAGAAAGAAAGCAGTAGATGTTTTAGACACATTATTTTAGTTGTGTTGCTAAGCTCAGAATTAGACTATGTGAATCTTATAAGTGATAGTAAATCATATGAATGAATTGAAAGTGTGGAAAAAGATAAAACTTCAAATTTAAAGAACATGTCAAAAGTAAGCATGTACCTTTAAAAGTACTACCAAATGTATTTACAGTAGAGCTTTAAAAATTTTGAACTCAATAGGGAGTAACCCCCTAAACACCCACCCACCCACAGCCACTCCAGTTTCAGGAGGAGGGGGGTGCGGCACTATTCAGCTGAGAAAACGCTGCTGCCACCTTGTTCTCGTGTCTGGAAACATTATTTGTCTGCTGGCTCAGATGGTGCCTCTTGTCACCAAGATGAGACCACCCCTCCATTCCCTCCCTGTAAGCTCTCGTGCCCCTCCCCCCACTGTTGGGCCCACCCCACAGGGGGGTTGAATTTAATAAAAGCTCCCTTAGCCACATGCTAAAAAGGTATGCAAATGTGCAGGTCCTACTGCTTTCTGATGTGCCACCCCCCTATACACACACACACACAATCCAACTGACTGCTCTTCTCTCCGAGCCAAAGCCAAACACAGAGGGAGAGTCTGGGTGTTTGTTTTTCAGGGGAATGGATTATTCTGTTAGGACTGCTCCTGGGTATTTGATCTGAAAAGCTATTACGATGACTGCGATTAGAATTAATTACATTACGAGCAACAGGAATTGTGAAAGAGGTCTTCGATGTGCTTCCTAATACGAAAAGGAATCACAAACGCACACACACCCACACATATCCAATAATTTCTCAAGAGCAGCAGGATGAAATTAATAGTGCCACAAAATTTGTAACCTGAAGGCCATTCGTAATAAATAGAATAATGAAAATTAAACACTCTGGCATATGTGTGCTGTAAAAAAAACCAAAGCAATATTGACTTCTCCAGCCTTCTGCAGCAACCCCTCCTCTTCCCACATATCAGTGATCCCTATCTAATACAAAGGGCCCAGCCTTTGCGTGGCTCCCCTGATGACCCGTGTTCATGAGGAGGTAAGAGCTGATCATTTTGTTCCGATGTAGTGAGCCATGACAGGCAGCAGTGCAGGAAGGAGGTTGGTGGGGCGGGGGTGTGGTGGGGGAAAAGGAAGGCCACAGAGGGACCCACCAGAAGCAGCAGAAAGCCAAGCCAGACTGAGGGGACCAGCCTTTCCTGCTGCTTCCTTCCTGTGCTCTTGGCCAGCTGAGCAATCAGGTCACCTCTCTTTCCCGTGTCGCTTCTGGTCAATTGTTCTCGCCCCTCCATCTCCTCAAAGTGCCACAGCCTGCAGCTGTTGCAGCTGATGTCTTTTTTTTTTTTTTTTTTTTTTTAAATGTATAGGGTTTTATGCTGTGCCTGCTAGCTGGTTGCTGCTTCTGCAAACAGGGTGAGGGTTCATTTAAAGAGACACAAGCTAGAAAAATGATGGATCTTTCACATGGATGGAAGGTGAAGCCATCGCAAGGCTGCAACACATGCAAAGCTGAGATGATATGCAAAAAACAATTTGTTCTTTGGAGTTCTTCCTGGTGTCATTAACTACGCACCCTTAACTACACAGCAGCACAAGAACACACTGGGGAATGCTGGCACTTCAATAATAAGAGATCTCCCTTCGTACTTTGGTGTTTTTTCTCCACCCACACTAGCCAAGACTAAGGAAGAGAACAGAGAGTACACAAGCATGCCCTTCTGACCTCTTGCAACCTCCATCAAGTACAACTAGTCTTCAAGCAAAACATCAGCTTGTACTGTAAGCAGAGCTGAATCTATACAGAGTTACATTTAAAAAGCAAAATAAAGGCTTCTTCCTGGGGGTGTTTGAGAAAAAATCTACTGCAGAAACTAATACAGTGCTCACTCCATGCTCCAAGGAGAAACAGAGAGAGGGAGTTGCGATGATGCTCGCTGACAGAGAGTTTTGATTCACTCCAACATGGTCATGAAGAAAACTCCCTTGTAACTTGTATTCCAGGAGAGAGTTCTGGCTGGAGACTTTATGTCAGAAACAGATTAGATCATGTCTTGGCTTGTTCAAAGACCTTAGATTATTTACATTATTGGCTCAAATGGCATTCAAATGAGCACACCATACCCTCATTGAGGACAGAACTGGGCATGCCCACAGGTTTGGCACATTCTAGCTGCATAAAAAGAGATGAACATGATATTCAGACTCTTTCTTCCTGAGTAATGGATCTTAAAATGAGCAATCTGACAAGATTAAGTAAATTCTGGAAACATCAATCTGTTGAAACTGAGAAAGAGATAAACAGATTTCATCCGAATGTGTAGCAATGCGATGCTACTGTTTTCTGACCTTGAAATAGCTGCCACTTATGAAAAGCTGTTTTGGTACGAGAGACACTGATTATAGCCCATTTCTAGGCCAGCACATAATCAGTGTCCAAGTTCCAAATCAATGACCTACTTCCAAGCACACACACATATCCAGTGCACATACGCTGCGAGGCAAACTCTCTTTTTACCAGCTTAATGCGGAGAAAGACGGAAAAAATCAAATCAAGCCGGCATTTTTGTTTTGATCTGAACATGCATCTAAGTGTAGATATTTGCAGACTCAAATGAGGGCAGAATTATTTTGTAACAGCAGGCAGAGAAACAGAGACCCTCCACAGAGCTGCTTGTGGTATTTTGACACGAGCTGGCACCGAGGGGGGCACCAGGGTCACCAGCGGCAGAGCTTTACCAGTTAGAGCGGTCCAGATCTGACCTGGATAAAGTCTGCACTGACTCCCATAACCTCCCGCGCCATGAGGAAATGTGAGCAGCGGATTGGTTGGTGAGGTCAGGGCTGCACAGAGCGTAGCCCCAGCATGGCAGTTCTTAATGCAGGGTGGGCTATTTACAGAAACACACACACACACACACACACACACACACCCTCTCCTGCTCTTCCTGACTCGCCTCTACAAACCCCTCGAGCAGATCCAACACCACAGACCTCCATGTACCATGCAGTCATGCAGACAGATGGACCAAGTTCTGTTCTTTATTACTAGGAAGTTCTTCACTGCCAGCAGATGCAGATCTCCTGATTGTATATTTTCAACTAAATCTAATTTGACCTGTGCAAAAAACTTTTTAACATGGAGCACGGCAGACAGAGAGGCTAAATAAACTGTGTGTACATACACTATATTGCCAAACATATTCGCTTGCCTGCCTTTACACATGAACTTGAGTGACATCCCATTTTTAATCCATAGGGTTTAATATTATGTTGGCCCACCATTTGCAGCTATAACAACTTCAACTCTTCTGGGAAGGCTTTCCACAGGGTTTAGAAGGGTTTATGGAAATTTCTGACCATTCTTCCAAAAGCGCATTTGTGAGTTTAGACACTGATGTTGGATGAGAAGGCCTGGCTTGCAGTCTCCACTCTAATTCATTCCAAAGGTGTTCTATCGGGCTGAGGTCAGGATTCTGTGCAGGCCAGTCAAGTTCTTCCACACCAAACTCGCTTATCCGTGTCTTTGTGGACCTTGCTTTGTGCACTGGTGCACAGCCATGTTGGAACAGAAAGAGGCCATCCCTAAAACTGTTCCCACAAAATTGGGAACAGGAAATTGTCAAAAATTTCTTGGTATGCTGAAGCATTAAGCGTTCCTTTTACTGGAGCCCAACTCCTGAACGACAACCCCACACCATAATCTCCCCTCCACCAAACTTTACACTTGGCACAATGCAGACAAGTACCGTTCTCCTGGTGGATTTTGTCGAGAGGATGGAAATGGCTGTAGTCAGCACCTATTTCCAAAAGAGGGAGGAACACAGGGTGACCTATAGGAGTGGAGGCAGCAGTACGCAGGTAGACTACATTCTGTGTAGAAGAGATAACCTGAGGAAGATTGTAGACTGTAGTTTTGTGGCGGGGAGCACGTGACCAGACAACATTGGATAGTGGTGTGTAGGATGACTGTTGTGGTGAAGAAGAGGTAGCAAAGGCAAAACAGAAGGTGTATGATGAGTTGAACAAGAGGTTGGACACTAAGAGGAAGAGAAGGACTTGTATCGACGGGCAAGACAGAAGGATCAGGCTGGAAGGGAATTTTAAATTCCACAAGTTTTCTAGTGGAGGCAATATTAAATTTCAATTAAAAAAATAATAGAAAAAGAAGATATGACGTAAGAAAAGAGGACATTGCAGTGATGGAGGACTTTAACACAAGATTTCTTGTTAATCTTAATGTTTTTTTTAAATCCTTTTTTATCTAAAATAAAAAATGTGTGTTTAAATGCATTTTGTTTTTAGTTTCAGTATAGCACAACATGATTATTATTATTTTCAAACTTTAACTCTAATAAAATTTGGTTTTGTTTTGAATTTCTGCTTTGGTTTTTGTTGATGCAGATTTTAGCTTGAGGCACCAAAACTAATCAGTTGAAATTATTAATATATTTTTGCTGTTAATCAGAGTATCAATCCCACATGTAAGTTTAGACATGTAATCCATCTGTTAAATCTAACAATTCAAATGGTTCATAATGGTGTCAATGTATTTAAAACAATTTATTGTTTGTTTGTTTTTTATTTAAATTTGAATAACAATACAAGAATTTAAATCACCTTCATTGTATTCTGACTAAAATCTGGGCAAGCACAACCCAAATGATTGTGCAACTATGAAAAAGCAAGTCTGAAAAGTCAAATTCTTAAAACCATCGTCCATTTTTTTGTTTTTAACATTTTTCAGCAAAGTCTGATAGACTTCAGAAGAACTGTGCAAGCTGAGTAAAAACATAAACATAACTGAGGTATGTTGTGTGTTCGTTGGCCTGCAGAAACTTAAGGAAGAAGCCTAGGGCTCATACATATTTTTATGCTATCCTCCATGTCTCTGTGTTGTTTGAGCCTGTCTCTTCTCTGGGAAGCATTGATCAGCATAATGACTTTTGTTGGTTAAAAAAAAATCTCTTTCCACAATGGACAGCTTTGTTTTGTGTCATACTTGTTATCAGGTTTAGACAACACAGGAACAGAATATGAACATGCCAGCGACTAGAGTAATCACTCTCTTTTTCCTCCAACATCAGGTTTTGTCACTGAATCAGGGCAAAAACCCATTATGCTGAGATGATACATAAACAAATCAATTTTTCCCATTCATGCATGGTTTCACAAAACTATTTCTCAAGCCCAGAGGAACAGGCACAAAATTAGTTTGGCTAAGCATGGCTGCTAAGACGCAGAGTGAGAGGAACCGCTTGGGAAAGTGATGGTAAAAAAAAAAAAAAATCAGGTTTTACCAAAGAATAGAAAGCGAGTTAACAATTCACCCAGGCTCTATCATTGAAGACTAAGTGAATGACTTCCTTTCTTTTCGCGAGTGTCCTGAAAGGTTAAATGGGTATATCCTGCTAACCCTTTTCCCTCAGTTCAACCATAAACATGACCTTATTTGGTTCTTCCACCGCTGTGGAGCAGAACTCAGCTATGAGTCAAGTAAGGTCAATTCCAGGGGTAAAAGTTCAAGATCAAAATAAGAGAGCTTTTGGTCAAAACAGACAGAAAAGAGAAATTTAAATGCAGATCTAAGCTATATTAAAAGCAAACTTGCATACAAACAGGACATTTAACAAAAGAATATTAAGAGCCCCTGTCCTGCTCAGGGCGTTATAGCCACACAAAGACCTGAAAGCTCCGTTTCTGGTGAAAAATCCTGAACAAATGGGAATTACAATCACTGAGGAAATAGTCTTTCAGCTGACCTACATCCCCTACGGAGACTCTAAATTATAATCCCAGTATACATGTTCAGCTATTGAATTTTTAGACTCTTTATCAGCACCATGAAATTATGTTAGATGGCATCTAAAGGGGAAAAAAGGAGATTAGTGGCTGGAAATACTCCACAAACGGGAGGTTGAAATATGGCCTGATGGCTTACAATTTAAGTTTATTTAATTTTACACAAACGCGGCAGCTCTACAGTCATTCTAGATGTATTAACACTCTTAAGAGTGCATGACTTAAAAAAAAAAACAGTTTGGCTCACACATAGTAAGGCGTTAAATGACATAAAATCATTCTTTACCATTTAACAGCAGGTTTTGATTAGAGCATTCATTGAACCTTGCACTTTGACACTCCAAATCAATTTGATAATCCCGTTTACTCTCCCATGCACTTATTTGAACCAGTTAAATCATATAATGATTTAATGCACAGCCAACGGATAGCATAATCATATTGGCACACAAATAACATCCATTAGGGCTTTAATTATTGTGGTGTAACGGCTAAAGAAGATGCAGTTTAGAAATCTGTGCGTGTAAAAATAGATCTAAACCACTTTGGTGGTCTTAGCTGGGTGAGCATTATGAAGTTTTAGTTTGCATCTAATTTATTTATTTAAAAAAAAAAAAGTGTCTCTTTTATAGACACTATATATTTTAGACACTATATATAGTGTCTCTTTCTGTCTTTCTAGCCAATCAGTTGTAAGCAGGTTCATACTTTCTTTCTCTTTAAACTATTGTTTTTTTAGAACAGAAATGCAAGCACAAGTAACTAACGATTTATGACTATTTGCTATAATGTAATAATTTGGGATCATTACAAGCTTGAACTAATAAACCCTAATTTGGTGAATTGGAATCTGTTCTGCCTTGTTTCACACTTTACTTTCACTTTTTTTTCTTTGCTCTGCTGCACTTACATTGTTATACAAATATACATCATCATTACATTGTTATTATTGTTGGCTTACACAGTGCGTTTCTGCATGTGCGTGCGACAGAAAGAAAAAGAAAAAGAGAGACAGGGAGAGTGTCTTTACGAAGCCCCAGGAAATACCAGGACAGACATGCTGACTCTCCAGCTCTCCAGGCCCATGTGACTGGAAACACACAGGCCAAATTGTTTGCATGATTGCCTGGGGGTTTGCGATAAGAACATTTGGTTATAGAGAAAGAAATATACAAAAAAAAAAAAAAAAGAGCTCAGAATCAGAATCTGACCTACAACTAGAGGTGAGGACTGCTGATCTCCTGCTAAACTTTGTTTTTTCAGCAATCATGACTCTTGTGTTTGTGTCCCCTGTTGGGTATAGGGGGACCATCCTCTGCTGGCTTCCTGCTCTTGTTAAATTAGCATAATGCAGATGCGACTAGAGTGAGTAACCTTGCTGCTGCTCAGCACTATTTACAGCAGTTTACACACAAAAGCTGTGAGAGCTGCAGCACTTGAGAGATTTTCTGTTGCTGCACAGCTTTAATTCAACAAAGCATTATATGCGTTGTTTTATACACTGAGTTTACAGTTTTTAACTTAATATAATAAAAGCTAAAGATATCCAGAATTAACGGGACTCCAAAGCATTAAAAAAAAATCTCCTTTTCCTAACCTTTTTTAAGCTAAAGAAATAAACAAAACCTGCCATTTCTTCTAACAGGGTAATTAAAAACCCAACAACTGTTAATTATTAAACTTAAAATCTGGATGACTGCACCATTTGCTCTCTTTGTGTTTGTATCTGGCATGCAGTGAGCCATTTGGCGGGTCTTTTTGTGCTTTTTCTGCTTTGATAGTCTCACATTGCAATTAATCTCTCACATAGATGCCATCATAAATGTCATTAAATGTGGTGTCCGGCAAAAGGTGCAAGCAGCCAGTCTGAATAATTGATTCCTCCTGTTCATGCTGAGGGGACTCCTCTGATCATGGCCCAGCCTGGTAACACGCTCTGATATGATTGGCTAAAGCAAGGTCAGTGTCTTAAGAGACCTCACTCTAATATCCAGTAGCAATTAGTGGCTGCTGCGTGGGGGTTTGCACATGCTACTATGTGTTAGGGGAGCGGGAGTGACCACAGGCAGAGATTTAATGTGAGTTTTTGCATGCTTTCATTGGCCAAATGGAGCACAAAGACAACACAATAATCACATGACTACATAGGAGACTGTTTTCAAAGAGAGACGTGTTACAAAACCGATTTATAAAACATAAAGAGGAGCATACAATTCTCTGATCTTAATTGATCGTTTATTCAGTAAATTTGTCTTTATATATGGCTATCTTCAGACGAATAGAAGGTAAAAAAAATATCTAGTTCAGTCAGATTCTTGACTTTATTAAAATAAATGTTTATACAACCACAATATGGCAGTATGTGCAAGACTTCTAAAGCATTCACATTTCATCACAGAAAATGGTTTTCATGTTAAATCTCATTAGAGTTCAGTGCTCATACTATGACTTTATCATGAGATTAATTCCAACATTTTCTCATTGTCCTTTTAAGAGCTGGATGACGTGTTACAAAAAACATGTCTTCCAGAAAAATACATAAATCTATGCCTCCATGAGATAATGAGCTTGTTTTTATGATCCTCTGATTTCACAGTGAGCAGCATCTGGCCTGATCTTTTAATGTAAGACAGTTGTAAAATTTTAAGCCAAATAAAAATACATGTATTATTATTATATGCAGCTCAACAATATATCCATCCATCCATCCATCCATCCATCCATCCATCCATCCATCCATCCATCCATCCATCCATCCATCCATCCAT
>JAOXNZ010000064.1:17940524-17952129 GCA_028566095.1 Kryptolebias brasiliensis
CACACCCACACGGTGGCTAACGGAACCGGACTGTGGTGCTCGAAGCTCGTCAGCGGTTCCAACCGAGTCTCCGCGTCGGAAACACGAACTTTAATGAGTCGCATTCAATGTTTTGTTTTGGGTTTTTTTTTTTTTTTTTGTCGTTTAAAATGAAGATTTCTCCTATTTCTATATAAATATCAGCGTAATAACGCTTATTACACACGTATCATTACCTGCAAATATAGTATCCGTGTTTAGATATGTGTTGTTGTTTTTTTTGCTAACGTCAATTAAACAATGAGACGAAACACCTGCGAGCGCATTGGCGCGCTCGCGCTCCTCCTCGCGCCACCCTCCGTGTTTTGCAGGTCGCCGCTCTCTGATGGAAAGCTCGGAATAACAAAGACATGTTTGAGAGCAGCAGCAGCGGCAGCAGCAGCGGCAGCGGCGGCAGCGGCGGCAGCGGCGGCAGCAGCGGCAGCAGCAGCAGCAGCAGCGGCAGCAGCGGCAGCAGCAGCAGCAGGCTGGGCTGAGCGGCACTGACGTCAAGGACCCAGGACTGGGCCAAACAGCATCCACGGGCTCGTCCACCACGCGTAGACAAGAACACACACACACACACACACACACACACACACTCGTAGTGACCTGCTGCTGTCCACTCTGACCTGTTTGTAAGCAGCCATGTCAGAAGTTAGACACACACACCGCCCTGCTTGCTGTGGCCTGGCCCCTCAGAGCTGTGGTGTGAAGTTCTTGTATTAAAAGTAATCACAGAAAATATGAACTCTAGCGAATCTCCCATTCTCCCTTCCCCCCTCACTCACCACCACCATGATTTTCTGGCCTGTGTATCCACCCCAGCTGTCTAAAGTTAATGGGCAGGACAATAGGCGCCATTTGTCCTGCTAAAAGGTGACAGGAAGCATTGATTGTGGCCTGTCCCATGCTTGTAAGCCATCCATGAATTATCTAATGTGAGTGTGCCCCTCTAGCCGAGATTGGAAAATTTGGGGTAATTGATTCGCACGGTTTTGAATCCAAGATACCCAAAGCGCCATAAAGTTTTATTGAGCTGTTAATTGCAATAAAACTCACTCCTGTTAAATATATCCATGGTTGCAAATAGAATTAACCTGTTAAAAAAAAAAAATCTAATTAACATGAAACATTACCTTTTAGTAAACAAGATAGAAATTGGTTTAATATCTAAATCACTATTGATGCAATTAAATTAAAGCCAGATTTTCTGGGTAATTATATATAGGTAACTCTTGTGCACAAGAGCTTAATCAAAAGAGCTAAATAAAATCAGAGGAACACTTAATCTGTTCAATATTCCAACACAGTTACTAAAGAGGTTGGGACTGTGTAAAATGTGAGTACTTTTTTAAATTATTATTTACATTGAAATGAAAATAGTGCGAAAGCAGCTGGTTTAAAAAAGTGGAAAACGCTGCAATTTGTTTTCATTTTATTATTATTTTTTTTATTTTAAAAGTGATTCCAAAAGCAACAGAGGTCATTATATAAGTGTATAATGTCTATGGCTACTTTTTTGGATAAAGTGTGACAATTAATTTCTGTGGAGCTTTATTTTTGTAATCCAAACTTCATAAACTACCAAAGTAATAGCATCGTGGTTTAGGAAAGCGGTCAGACATGTGCCACTTAGAATATGGATGGTTCAATCTTTAATTGTTGCCAAAATGCAAAACAGAACTTAGATCTCATAAGAAAACATGAACTGAACTAACTATGTTGGTCCACACTCAAAACACTGCAGTTTCACAACACAATCAAAAGTTTTACATTGACTGAATGTTCTTTACTCAGTTCCATACTATTTTGCAGCTTTTGCAGAGTTTGAGCAGATATTTGAAAACAGTGAAAGCTGAAGTCTTTTTTTTTCTAAAACTATCTTTAATCACTCTCACAAACCCCGTGTTTGTTTTAGCTCTTATTGTTGTTATTACCCTTCATTTTGTCTTGATCATTTCTCTGAATCTTGTGAAAAAAAATATGGGAACGTTAACAAGATTAAAAATCTTCAATGAACTTTTCACAAAGCTTGACACTTAGTATAAGCTTGTGTGCCTCTGTAGTAAAGAAAGCAATCACAGAAAATTGTTAGTGAATTATATCCATCATTTTCTCCCCCTGATGTTGTCCTGTCCTGTTTTCTGAAGGAAGTCTTTTCGAGATCCCATCCAATAATTATTAAATAGCATAATTCAGGTGCTTTTCTAGCCCATTTTAAACATGTATCAGAGCAATCTTAACACAAAAAGCCAATCCTGGAAAACTGTATCATCTGTAATTTTACTTCTTTTTCTAGACTTTCCTTTCCTTCAACTTGAACAGAGCATTTGAACAATTGCAATTCTTTTTTACACACACACAACATTCTACAAGTGTTTCATTATAGGTTAAAATTCCTGGCCAGCCCTAAAACTGCACTTGTAAAAGTTTTTAAAAATCTCTGCATTGTAAAGACTCCATTTTTCTCCTTTTAGGCTGCACAACAACATTCAACCCATTTTGATTACAATATAGTTATATCCTGCCTGGAGCTCAGGGTTGTTATTAAACACAATGTACAGTTGTTGTTCCTTCGGCTGCAGGGGTCAAGGGTCGCCACAGCTGGCGAACTCACATGAAAGATTTGGCAATAGTTTTATGCCAGATGCCCTCCCTGACACAACCTGGGCTCGAACCTGCAGCCTCAGGATTACTAGACCGCAGCACGGACCAATGAGCTACTACAACCCTGTTTTTAGTCTCCTCACTTTCATGGGATTCCTCAGGGTTCCGTGTTTGGGCCAGTATTATTGTTCCTTTGCATGTGTTCTTTAGCAAGAAGTACAGATCTTTTTTAATAATAAAATGTCCAGGTTTATGTCTCCAAAACACTAAAAAAATAGGATCAACACAGCCACACTCCACCAAAACCTAAGAATGTGACATGTTTCAATGTAATTTTTTAAATTGCTAAATAATATTAAATATTGTGAATCACCTTTAAGTGGTATGCTAGAGGGGTTTCAAAAGGGATTGTCCTATCAAATATGATCACAGTGTAACAACACCGCTCTTAAGGTACTTTGACATCTATGATGAACACCAGCTCTCAGACAGACATGCTGATCCAATTATAGAGGGGAATCTTCCTTATCAAAACTGGGTCAAGGAGATCCAGTCAGACACAGTATGTAGGTAAAATACTTTTTTTTTAAAAACTATGTGAAGTGGTGATCAGCAATGAAGTGTCATTGAGCTCGAGTGGAGAATTCATATTTACTTGACTTGCTTTACTGATATAAACGTGATGGTCTGGCGGTCAACACAGTTGCACCGCAGCAAACCGAATACAGGTTTAATTGCTGGCGTTTTTTGAATGAAGTGTCTGTATTTTGAGCATGTTGACTCTGGCATCATTCTCCTGTCAACAGTGGTGGATTAAAGACCCTAAAACTTTTAACCCCAAAGGAGGCAGCCAAGGTGAAAATTATTACCTTTTTCTTTAAAGTTGTGTAAATCACTATTTTTATATCATCAAGAAAAAATGTGGACCTTGTCCCTGCATTAGAGGAAAACTCTGTGAGCACAAAGGTCAGTAAGATGAATCAGTCTAATAGACTTTTAGATATATCAATGTGGACAAAAAGAGCTGGGCTAATCAACCAGAGGAAGTTAGTTAAGATGTTAAGCACTGATACTGTGTGAGTGGCTAAATATGTATTAAAACTGGGTAAAACTATTTTATCACATCACGAAAAGCTGTTCTTCTGATTAGTATTCATTTCAGTCTCCAGTTTGCATTAGTGCAGTCTGCTCAATTTGTTCTGCTCAAAATGAAAGCTAATGATTATAGCTTTTCAAGTCGTGTTTTATTAAGGTTTTAACCAACACAAAACCTGTATATATGAGAGATTCTGCTGCTTTCATCAGTACAAACAGCTGCTGATTGAGTCAGTGATGATTACTTAAAATTCAGTGAAGTCATTTTAGCTAAAGATTTATTTGATCATGGGCTGAACAGATTCACACTTTTCTAATATTAGGCTGAAGCACTAAATATGTGTACAGCCAGTCTTTACTACCAAATACAATTGAAGCACTCATTTATCAGACTGCAAAGCAAAACCCCTGATTATTTTGTAATACACATTTCATTCTGCTTGGATGTCTCTAAGTGCTAAACACAACAACAAAACAAATAAAAAGTGGAAAATAAAGCACCATAACAGGTAATGCAAAATAATTTAAAAAATACACAATACAGCAACACAATTTATTAAAAAAATAATCAAAACACATAATACAACAAAATAAAGATACTTGTAGTGACCTCACACAACATAGAAAAACAAAATAAAAGACAAAATATTAAACTACAACCAACTAATATTTGTTTAGAAAACAGCAACAAGAATAAAAAAGAAAATTATTTGTTCAGCAACCTTTCATCATATATTAAAAAACAAGAAAAATAAACAAGGAAAAAAACAGGCATCAGGGGAGTTGCCACAGACAAATAACCACATTAAAGATAAACTACCCATGAGTCTACTGTAATACACTAAAAAAGTGATTGTCAGAAAACAAGGAACTGTTTCTCACACAAATTACATTTGACTTCCAATTTTCTTTGAGTAAAAGTGCTCCTGCTAATAAATTCTCTTATTCAGTGTAACAAAGAAACATTTTAAATCAAAGTCCATATTAATTTTGTCACAGTTTAAATTGAACATCTTCAACCTGTTAAAGATTGAAATTTGTTGTGCAAGCGTGTCAATAGCAGTGACATGATGTCTTGAATGCAGAAACAATTTGAACCACAACCTTTTCTCAGCCTCAGCCTTAATGTCTTGTTTACTGTATACTGTGCATAAACACAATCTTCAGAAAACTAAAGAAAATTGGATTTTGTAAAGAAAAAAATTGACTTCCTTTCTTCCAGTTTTATTGGACAGCTTTTATTAAATACATGAAACTGTTTAGTTTAATCTAAACTAAAGAGCAACCATTATCTTTTTTTTAAACATTTTAAAGTCCTTATGAGAAAATGAGCAGCAGTCAAAGAAATGTATTATAAGTCTGAATTAAAGGATTCTACTTTACATTGAAAACTCTAATCTCAAGAACTTGAATAACCTTTTATTTCCTCATTAGTATTTTCCTCTTTAAACTTCTAATATGGCTGTACCTGGAGTGATTTTTTTTTTAACTCACTGCATAAAACGCATTACTCGCTTTTCCTGCTGCTCTCTAAATAAAAACAGCACAATGCGATCTTTGAAAGCACAGGCAGAGAGATGTCTAAGATTTTATTTACAGTTCCCACCTGGTTCATGAATGAACAACCGCCAGGCTCCAGAGACTAGCCCACATCCTCCGCAACCCACCAACCAACCTCTGGCTGTCCTCCAGTCAAAATGTGTTCTCAGCGCACACTTTTCCCTGCTGTGGACACTCATGCTGCTCAGTGATACGTGTTGTTTTGGAGTCGCACATTCCCCAAGGGTATAATTACGGCAATTCTCAAGAACTGTGTTGGCATACTTCTTTCTTTAGCTGAACTTGAAAATAACTGGATGACTAGATGATTCTGTGCTTTAATTTTTGCCAAGCCCTTTTAGTTTATGTGTCTCCCCCTCTAAACACATGTGTTATTAAGGTTGTGTTAGGATTGTGTGACTGCACTGCAGACCACGCTGTGGAGTCTGAGAAACAGGAACAAAAAGGATGGCGGGAAACAGCAGGGACATTATGAGACAGAGGACAAGGCTCTGCAAACAGAAGAGACTATTGCACACAATCTGACAAAGACATGAGGGAAATGTGCTGATCCCTATTGATTCTCATTACAGAAGGAAAGGCAGACAGGAAGAGAAGAGACATACTTAGACAAGCTGCCGTGAAGCACCTGACAATTTTCTTTTCTCATTTTGGAATCACTCCCCCCCCCCCCCCTTTTTTTTTTCTTCCTTTTTTAGCAGCACCAGCAAAAAGCTGGCTGCTGACACCCCATGCTGCTCTGCTTTGGGGGAGCAAGGAGCCAATCAATGTGAGCTCACAAAGGGGGAGGGGGGGAGCATTCAGAAAGCCAACTGTTCCCTCAGGCCATTGGGCAATGAAGGAGCAGCAGAGACAGGCAGACAGTGCAGGGGGGAGAAAAAAGCAAGGGGGTTGACAACATGTTTCCTTTGCTGCTTCATACTGAGACAAATAACATGATCACTGCAACTCTGACATGCAGCAGCAACTAGAACACTCAACAGTTCACTGCATTTTTTACAAAAGTGTGAGGTTTTCATTTGTATGCTTTAAAAAGTAAGAATCACCAGCTTCAACGTATTCAACCAGAAGTTTCAAACTTAGAGATTTTAAATAATCACATACTCGACATATACAAGTTCTGAATAATTACCAATAAGCACTGTTTATTAGCTCCTTGAAAGAGCTTGAGATTTTTTTTTAACTACAATTTTTTGTTGGGAAATAAATATCACAAAAACAAAATACAGTTATGATGCAAAAAGTAGTTTCACAATTGTCTGGATTAACTAATTACCTTAATTACTCTGAACTTTTGGTTGGGTAATGTTTGAAATTCAACAAGTAATTGGTAAGTGTGATCTAATTTAAACCTGAGCATTTTGAAAAGGCATTCACAGCTTTATTTTTGGAAAAATAAATACCAGTATATATTCAACAGAAGAATTGAAAATGAAAATTTTCAAGATTTTCTTGAGCTATGCAACAGCACTAGAACAGGCACCATTAAAAAAAAGACAAATTCAGCCATTGTTGTAGCTAAAGTTAAACTTTTATACACTTGCCCATTAAGAAGGAAAGTGTGTGTGTTTTGTTATTTTATAATGATGAAGACAACAACTCTTAATATGATGTTCAAAATAATATAATGTCCAAAAAGAGATTACTCATAAGTCACCAACCCATAGTCTTCTGCAGGGCTCCTATTCCTGAATGTTTCAGATACTTCCCCATTCCAACACACCTGATTAGTTATTTAATTACCTCCTCAGCATGTCAGGTTTTGCAGAAACCTTTTAATAACTATTTCTTTTATTTCAGATGTGGTGAAGCAGGGTAAGATCTTAAACATGCTCTGTTCTGAAGACCAGTTTGGGAGTCTCTGCAAGTCTAGGATGTTTATATGAAGCATTTTTTTTATGCATTAAAAATATGTCTTTAAGTGGACTTCATTTTACCCATTAATGAAATTTTACTAGAGAAATAAGACTGATCAATATTGTCTCATTCTAAGCCAACACCTAATAGCAACACACTTGAAGACATCAATGCAGACAGATGAGGCAACTTACAGGACTCGATGATAAATTAATTTATAATAATAATAATTTATTAGCAGCCCAAACAAGTCTGAGGAATGCCACAGTGAATAGTTCACAACATGAGGAACCAACAACTGAACACTGAAGAACTGGGACTATACACACACTGGGAGGTGGAGAAATTTAAGGTACAGGTGTGTTGATTATAAACTCAGGACAGGTGTGACAAAGAGACATGGACGTGACATGGACTATAGGAAAGGATATTACAAAATACAACAGAAGGAAATATAAACAACACAGTTACACAAAAAAGTGGAAACAGAAACAGATTGGGATAGTTGTTATAAAAGGTACAGCCTGTCTAATTATGTTTTTTTATATGAAGTTGTGTTTTTATGTGTTTTTCGTTGGTTTCATAAATAAACACCACACTCTGATAGAAAATAAATAAATTTATCTCTTAAACTCTGCTCTCATATTTTGCTCTGGTGTAATATAGCATCACTGCCGTAATAGATCTCTAAAATGATGAAAAGCAACAATTTAAGCAGGAACAGTTCTGAGTATGTTGCAAAAAGATACAAAGGTCACAAAGTTTAGAATTTAATCAGATCATTTTATCAAACACATTTTTCTCAATTACCATTTGGTTATATGTTGTCTTTATAATTATTTACCTCACTTTATGATGCATGTGTAATATATGTTTATCATACACTAAGAAGTACTTATAATTTGATTCAGACTCTGTGGTACACCAAATAAAATCACCAAGTACAACAATTTCCACCTTGACATCTGTACAATCTTCTAAAAATAAAATATCTCCCCAAAAATATAAAATATAAATCCTTTAGAGCTATGCAGAGTTTTTGTTTTCCTTTGATGTGTATCACCTGACAAAAAGGGTAGAGTGGGTTAACTAGTTGTTTCCAGTCTATTTATTATTTTACAATTACAAGACACAATAAAAAGTCATCTACTGTCAAAGCAAACTGCATTTGTCAGAATAACATTGCAGTCATTTTCTGCTAAATTTGAGTATTTAATAGTGATTATTAAGGTTTAATAGGACACAAAGCATATTGCTGTTTCATGCTCTGAATAATAAAAATAAAGCCTTCCAGCCAGATGGCAGTTCCTCAACAA
This sequence comes from Kryptolebias brasiliensis, assembly GCA_028566095.1. NCBI lineage: Eukaryota > Metazoa > Chordata > Actinopteri > Cyprinodontiformes > Rivulidae > Kryptolebias > Kryptolebias brasiliensis. The sequence goes on from JAOXNZ010000064.1 coordinate 17,948,981, forward strand.
TATCAGAGCCAGTCTGTCCAGTTCTGTGACATTTAAGTAAGATGCTCTTGTTATCACTGAGGATGGGTTTCAGCTCCTCAACTGGGAAATGTCACCTGTTTCTTAAGGTCAGGTTGAATCTCTTCTGTTATTTTTCATCAAAAGAGCTTAGTAATTCCCTCTTATGACAATTTTTCCCCCTACATTATCCTTAAAACTGATCTGAGGTGGCATCTGCAGTGTAATTCATAGAGATAGATATTATCCTTAGTCATGTACTGTTGTGTATCACCAAGCTGCCAAGGAGTAATTTTCTTGCAGTTTTTTAGGTATATCTTCAGGTAGTGATTTCTCATTCTTCAAAGGTTCTCTGTAGAGTAGGTGTGAACTTATGAACTTGTTGCAGGTCTTGCTCGTATGTGGCATAGCAATATTAATAGTAGAGCAAGAGCTATTCCATTAGAGGGGAAAGCAAATGCTGTGCTCCTTTACTGAAACATTTCTTGTTCTTTAATGCATTGTGGTGTGCTGAGAAAATCCATCTTTTCTAAAGCGGAGATCTCCCAGTGCTACTGTTGGTGCAAATAACTAAGTGCAGAAAGAATCTCTCACTGTTTTTCAAGGAGTTGACACTAAAAGCTGCTGTTTTCCTCTGATCCGTTAGAGTACTACATTTTTTTTCCTGCAATCAAACTACTGCTGCTGAATGTTCACAGAGTTTGGTCTAATACCTACAGGAAGGAGAAAAAGTTGGCTGCAAAAATGGCCTTGACATTTAACGTGATAGTAGGTAAAGAGGATTATAACAATAACAAGCATGTGTGGTCATTGAATCTGTTTTAAGATGGACATAAGTAATGAGGATTTTGCTCTGATTTTGTTAAAGGTGTTTATAGATGCACCTGAAAAATCAACAAGTGTGCTGTAGTAAAGCCACAACTGATAAACAATTAAAAATATCAAATGAAGCACATAAACACTTAAATATGAATTCTGCTGTATTTGGAACATTAGGAAGGACCTCTTCTCCTTCTTCTCAAAAAGATAGTTCAGATGTTTTTAAGTAGGAATCTGTGTAAATGTATAAAATATCTTACCTTGTACAGTAGATAGCTCTTTAAACAGGCCTCAGGAATACAGGAATACAAATTAATTTTGACTGGACAGATGAGCTAACAGCTAGTCTAAGTGGAACCAGGATGTCCTAATGGCATCTTAAAACAACTCCAAATCCAAAGAACTTATGTTTGTTCATACCTTACACTGCTGTCAATTTTACATTACACAATTATTTTGAGCAGAAATATATTGATATTCCAACTAGAAGTACCAAAAGCTGCATCTGAAGCTAGCTACAGCTGTCACCATTGCAACCAACCTTAGAAATGAATGTAAAAACCTGTGTAATGTGAACCTGGTAGTAATGTAAAGGTTAATAAAGTAACATTTACATGTTCTAAGATGCATGACACTCTGGTTTGAGTCCCGCTTGAGCAAGTCGTTAGCTCATCAATATGTTCAGAATTAAACTTTATTTCCCCAAGCCAAGGTTGTTCAAAGAGCTATATCAACAACACGTAAGATATTAAATGTATACTATGGAATCAAGAAGGACTAATAGATTAACCAGAATACTTATTATTTTATGGCCCCTTTAGAATTTGTGTTTCAGCTGTGGTGGTTTTCACTGGCCAGAGATTCATTTTTAAAGTGTTGTTAGCTGAATTATTTGAAAGACAGAAGTGCCTGAAAGTGTTTTTGTTTTATAAAATTAAAAGCAAATCCGAGTAATTTGAATGTCAAAATACACAAGTCATTGTATCAGTTTGTAATTTGTGCAATGTATTATAGTTTGGAAGCGCTAAAGATAAGAAACAAGAACTCTGACTTTGCTTTTGTAGCAATAACTCCAATTTTGTTTATTCTTATACTAATAAGAGCAAATGCAAATGTAATCTGATATATACCTGCTCCTGTCTTTATTTTCTTCCCAGTGAAAGAATTCCTTTAATGATTCCAGGAGAGATTAACAATGGGAAGGTGCAACAACATATCAAGCCACATGGAGGGCAGCAGTACCTGTTTGTAAATGCGCAGACATGCAGACTCACACTTGTACAAACACCTTCTCATGACAACATCTACTTCTGTGGTTTCACAGCTGCTCTGATCCACAGGTCTGTTTAGCAGAGGTTGCTGGGCAACAGGCTTCATAAACATGGCACCTTGCATGTTGAAAGAGAAAGCACACCAGGTACTCAGACCCCCCCCCCCCCCAATAAAAAAAAATCAGGCAGGTACTGGCATACAGGAATGCAAATAAGTGATCGTTATCTTTTTCGGGTTTTGGTGCAGGAAACAGTTTTGATGTTTTGCAGCGTATTAACGCATATAAGAAAAGTGAAAAAGTTCTGCAAAATAAAAAACTGGTAAAATAAAATTAGATTGCATGAAAGCAAAAAAGAGGCTATCCTATCCTTTTCTACAGAAGTGAGCATGTCAGTTACCCTCTGTTTGCTTTTGTAGTAGCACAGTTGCGCCTCAAAAGTCAAACAACAGAGGAAGAGGGAATAGTACAGTACCCAACAATGTGAATTCTGGCAGTAGACTTAATATAAAATACAAAAGTGGCCTCTAGGTCTAAAAAATAAAGCCAATACAGAAGTGTGTCAAACCTGGATTCCTCAATAGAAAAACCCTATTTTTATCTGAATTATTGCTCAGTAAACCTTCTAATGATTTTGTAGTGTAACCATGGGTGCCAAGCTACGGTGGGCAAAATGCTAATTACTTTTCTAGTTTATTCCACCATCCCACATTTTTTTAGCTACAGATTTATGTATCTTTATGTACATTCTTTCCGAGATAAAGCTTGATGTTAAACATCTAACCTGAATCTTCTTGTGAGATTATCAGCCAAAAGAGCTTCTATATAGGAGGAGCTACAAAATTACCATACAAACCCACACAAGCAGACATATGCAACACAATCTGGTAAATGTTTATATTGCAATCACGCAACAAGGAATCAAGCTATTATTTCATTCAGAGCACTGAGTTGTGCAAATCTTTTTTATTCATTCAAACGCAATAGAAGGAAATGCTTTTTTGTTTTAAATCAACATTGACAATAAAACTTTTTTACACCAGCAAAAACATTTTTTGACTAT